>CM053506.1:16699389-16757821 GCA_028627145.1 Eidolon dupreanum
GTCCCTTGGTCTCTCCTTGGCTGTTAGGTGTTGAATAATTTCCAGAGTGATTTATTCATTCTTGCTACCTGTAAATGGTAGCAAGATGTAATCTTAAAATGTAAATACAAAATAAAACCCTCAAATCCCTCTTATCAGAATTTGGGGTAGAGTATACAGACAGGGATAGGCATCTTCCTTCCTTCACTCCAAATCTTACTGCCTAGCCTAGTGTTGGCCAATAGAAAAATTATGCGGGCTACAAATGCAAGTCACATGTATAACTTAAAAATTTCTTGTAGTTACATTCAATATATTTCATTTAGTCCAATGTATCAAAAATCTTATCACTTCAACATGTAATTAATATAAAATTAATGAATAGTTTACATCCTTTTTCTTGTATGTCTTCAAAATCTGGTGTATTTCACACAGCACACCTCAATTCAGACTAGCCACATTTCAAACGCCCAATAGCCACGTGTGACTAGGGGGGACCGCGTTGGACAGCATTTTTAAACTTCAGTAGGTTTTTCTTAGCTCTCCATTCAGATTGGCGGCTTTGTGAAAGGCATAGGTGGTAAGGGGAAAGGCTCCTGGGTGACCTTGGTGAATTCACTTGCATTTAAATGGTGACTAATAAGAAGCCCTAGCTTTGCCATTTACTGATACATGACTGGGAAGTTATGGATTCAGATTCTAGAGGACTGCAAACCTCCCTAAATGTCTAAAATACCAGCTCACTGCCAGCGCCGTGGTTCACACCCTGCCTGAGAACTCAGGCTAAGGAATCTGTCAGCTTCTAGGGCTGTAGTTCGTGGGGCCCTGGTATGTGGCCTGTGGAAAGGAGGCATCTCCAGAGGAAGGGGAGGGCTCCTAGGGAGGAAAGGCCACCCAAGTGGGTGCTTCTTGAGGGCAGGGGCTCCAACTAGCAGCTTCTTGAAAGCGGAACCTCTTCTTGCGGCCTTTGGCCGGGCTCTTAGCGGGCCTCACATGCTAGACGAATGAATGCATGCGCTTACACCAAACGTTCCCGGCGGCCCAGGGGATTGGGGAGGGAGGTCTGCTCTCCGGGCCCGCACCCCGAAGTTGCTCGGTGGCCGCGGGTGTGAGGGGCGGGCCCAGGCCTCGGCCCGCGCCGCCCCATGTGACCCGGTCCGACATGGTGTAGCCTCCTCCCGAGGCGGCTGCGGCGGCGGCGGCAGCTCGGGCTCGGCTCCGCGTTGGGCCGGCCCTTCGGCCGCTCATGGGTAGCCAGGGCCGCTTGGGGTCCCCCGGGAACGACGGACCCGGCGAGGGCGATAGCGGGGAGGCAAGGAAACTGCAAGAGGGGAGGGTCGCGAGGGGGAAGCGAGGGAAGGGGAAGGGGAAGGGAAAAGCAGGAGCGGGGCAAGGCGGAAGAGGAAGCGGGGCGGAGGGGAAGCCGGAGCCGCGAAAGGCGAAGGAGGCAGCGGGACTGGGAGCCGAGGCGCGGGAGGAAGAAGAGGGAGGCGGAAGCGTGGAGGAAGGGGCTAGAAGGATCCTAAGGGGAGATGAAGGGGGAGCAGAGGCGGGGAAGGAGGCCAAAGGAAGAGACTATAGGAAGGAGGAATGGAGGGTCAGGACGGGGCGGCGGGAGAACGCAGGGCCAGGGAGAGCACAGGGACGAGGGCGTCAGGCTTGCGGCCGCATCGCTGCGGCAGGGGCAGCCATGGCGGCGGAAGCTGAGGACGAGGCGGCGGCTGCGGAGCCTGCCGGCCGCCGCGCTGCCGGTCCCGCGCTCTGGCGCCTGCCGGAGGAGCTGCTGCTGCTCATCTGTTCCTACCTGGACATGCGGGCCCTCGGCCGCCTGGCTCAGGTTTGCCGCTGGCTGCGGCGCTTCACCAGCTGCGACCTGCTCTGGCGCCGGATAGCCCGGGCCTCGCTCAACTCCGGCTTCACGCGGCTCGGCACCGACCTGTAAGCGCCCGCTAGCCCGCCCGCTCCCCGCCCCGGGCCTGCCCGCATCTCAGGAAAGGGCGGGGCGCCGCGGCCTGGTCAGCCTCGGGCCGTGTCGCACCCCGAATTCCGAGGCCCAAATCCGGCCTCCGCCGAGACCCTTCCCTTAGTATTCTCCTTTCGGAGGCCCCCATCGCAGGAAGCCTCCCAAGAGCATCCCTCAGTCTGCACCCTTTCCGTTGGCGGCTCCTCACAATTAGCCAGCCCTTAAGCACTCCCTTCATCATTTAATTGTCTTTTTGCAGACCTTGACTCCCTGAGTTTTTCAGCCCCAGATGAGTCCAGCTGGGCGGTGGCTTTGAAAGCCTCCTCTGATCTGGCTCTAGGACCCATGTCCACTGTGTGGTCTGTCAGAACGTTTTGGGGATATTGACCCTTTCATTCCCTTCTAAAGGTTATAAGGCTTCAGGCCCTTGGTCTAAGTGTCAACTATAGCTTATGACTTGATGGAGGTAGAACGACACAAAAAAGGGTGCCTGGTTAATGGCAGAGGGCTGGATTAGATCTAGGCTATATACAAAGGCATGGTATATTGCAATTTGGCCAGTTGTTGGTAGAATGAGACCTGTGCATGAAAAGCTTTACTGGACCACTTAAAATGTTAAAAAGAAGGGGAAAAATTATGAAACTGGGGAGTAAAAGCTTTCAGATTGCACCCAACTCCATCCAGCTTGGGTTAAAAAAAAAAGGTAGTTTTAATACAGTATAACAACATTAAAGAAAGTCATTTTAGAACACAAAAAGCTATAACGTCACCACTTCTAGACAACTGTCCATTTTTTAAAAATTACTTTTCAGTTGCACACTTCTTTCTCCTTAGTTGCTATCTCACTGATCCTATAGGAAAGGTACATAATAAATGTTTGTGGGCTGTACCATAATGAGGGTAAAAACATTCCTCTAATATTAAGCGTTTATGTTATGTCCAGGTTTTTCTATTACAGATAATAAAATGAATAATTAATGCATTTTGGTGACATATTGAAATATAAGTCACATACCATATAATACATATATCTTTTTGAATTAGTTACTTAGGACAAATTCTCAAGATTGGCATTATTGGATAAAAGGTTATGGTTTATAAAGGTATTGTACCAAATTACAGTGGCACCAGCAATGAATGAATAAACCAATTTCATGTGAGAATTTTAAAAATCTGTACTATTTTAGTGAGCATATAATTATATCTAAAAGTTTTGTTATTTTGCATTTCTTTTGCCATTGACCTGGATAAATATTTTCCCATGTGTTTGTTTCACCTGTGAGATTGTCCTTTCCTAGTCTTTGCCCATTTATTATAGGGGTCTCGATGTTTTTCTTAAAATTTGGAATGCTTGTGGGTTATAAATATTTGCTCAAGTTTGTCATCTTTGATGCAAGTATTTCCTGAGTTCTTTTTACTTTACTCTTTTTAGCCTCTAGAAGTTTTACACTTAGATATATCAGAATCTAAGTCTTTTGTGATTTATTCCCTCCTCAATCAGAAATTTCTAGTTTCTCCACAGACCTCCATAAATCTCGAATATCTGCTGGTTTTCTTATAATTTGATTTTTAAAAATAGTTAATAATTTCATCAGTATCATTTTTGTTTGTTCATGTAAGGGGTGAATTCAACTTAACTTTTCCTAAACAGCTACCCAGTTATCACTATACCTTTTGTTAAACAGTTCTTGTCTTTCCTTTTGTTTTAGAAAACTTACTTTGCCAAATATTGTTTACGTATGCGTGCATATATACATATGTGCACATATATGGATATATATAGCTTTTATAGCTGAACTCTCCATTTTGTTCCATTGATATATTTTTACATTTCCATACTATTTTAAATATTGTTGCTTTTTGATAGTCTATATAATTGGTTAGAGTTAGATATCCTTGTGTGTGTGTGATGTCTATACTTCTACTCAACCCTCTAAGCAAAAATAGAGAATTCTGTGCCTTTTCAAAGATTCTGTGGTTTTCACTATAAAGGTCCCCCATATCTGTTGTTATACTTATTCTTAAGTATTCCTAAATATGTTATGTATTATGTTTTCATTATTAATCTCTTTTTCAGTATTTTTTCCAGCAGAGTAGTATTAACGATGTACAAGATTACTATAATTGTTTGTAAATGTTGACCCTGATCATTTTGTTTAACTTTTATTAATTTCTAGTGTGATTTTATCGTCTATGATAATGATTCTTTTGGATTTTGGGGGCATATAGTCTTGTTACTTTCACTTCTTATAAGAAAAACTCTGTTTCAGATAATAAATCAGTTGATCTATAAGAGAAGTTGGCTAAAATTACTCGAACCCAAGCCAGCAAGGCCAAGTTTGGCTTTCTCTCCTTACAGAAATTAAATGAACGAATGAAAGAATTGCTGTTTATTTTTTTTTCCTTTTCAAGTGCTCTAAAAGAGAATAACAAGAATGAGTGTGTGTTCTATAAGCATAAATAACGAAATAAAAATGAGTTTATAGTATAAAATGCTTAGAGACTCAAAGTGATATGACTATTTATTAGCCATGTGTTTTGATTTCTTGCCTGTGTTCTAGGATGAGGTATCTCCAACCTTAGCAAAGTTGTTTTACCATAGCACTTGATAAAGAGCAGAGTCACTACTTGGGTTTTCCGAGTTAAGGGGAGAAGTTATGCATGTTAGAGCAGGTGGAGAGAGTGTTTGCCAGCATGGTCTGTTTCTGGACAGCTGCAGAGATGTGATAAGCCACCAAAGAGTTGGTTGTCATCCGTAGAGGGAGAGAGCATGTACCCTAGTCCTCTTAGGGCATCAGGGCACCAGGGCCCAAAGTTAGTGAGTATGGCAGCTTGGATAGTGGCGAGGTTGTAGTTCATGCTTTGGGTTAATTAACTGCGGACTGGACTGTGGGATAAGTTTTTGTAAGTATGACACAAAACTTCATTTTATTAAAAGCCATACAACCTCACTGCACCAGTTTTATCATCTATGAAGAATGGGAATAACAAACCTAGTAAAATGAGCTTTAAATGTGGTAATGTGTTAAGTGCTAGCACAGTGTTCAACACATAGTAGGCACTCAATAAATTGTTGTAAAATGGAACTTTTTAATTGCTTGGCTTCTCCTCTAGTCAGTCTGTATATAACAATAGTGGAGATGGTTTGACTTGGATATGGTGCCTAATGACAAGAGGTAAGAGAAAACACATACACTGCTTAGTTTCTCTCACCTGTCCTGATCGTTTTTGGAAACATGACAGCAGAACCTGTAGGCTTAGGGTCTGCACTGCCTGCCTAAGAGCCTCTTGATTCTCAGAAACACAAACTGCTAAGGTTTACTGACCTTCCGGCCCAGGGCAAGTCCCATTCAGTTTGGCTGTTCCTAACTGATCGTAGCTTTGTTGAGTAAGATGAACTGCTTTGGTTCCTTGTGATTTGTTAATGGTCTTATACTTGTGCTTGAAGGCATTTTGGTCACTTTAAAACCACAAACAAATAATTTGCTTCCCTTTAGGACTCTTGCCCAAACAGTGAACACTGGTAGGCATCCTGAGTTGTTTTTTTTTTTTTTTAAAGTGGACACAAAGACAGTTTGAGTCAGCCATCTGATTTAAAATTGGTTTTGCTTGAAAGTTTTATGAAGCCTGGGGAGTAGAGATATCTTTAATATAAAAATCAAGAAAACGTTTCATATAGCATCTTTTAAAGTTTTCCCTAAAGAGTAGGGGGAAAATTAACCTAGTTCAGTCTTCGAGAACAAAATAGTGAAATTTAACTCTTGTCAGTTTATAACATAGGCTAAGTGCAGGTAGTTAGACAATATGACAGGTGGAAGAGCAAAGGTGCTATCTGCAAATTCTGATACTGAAAATTAACAAGAGCAAAGAATGAAAAGAAAAAAGTATATTTGTGTATGTAAATCTGTTTTTAAAAAATACTTCTCCCAGTCTTATGTTAAAAAAGCTTACTTAATCTTTTATCTCCCAAATTAAGTCCTACATGTTCTCAAACTTGAATTTTATTTTGAATGTCCTTCAAGCAATACCTGGGTGCTCTCTTGCATTTGCCTGTGATAGATTTGCCTAAAACTAACAATAGGTGTTTAGGGTGTAAGGCTCTGAGGTGTTTGCCCTGGCATGTACATTCATTCCTCAGACAGGGTCTTATAAGCTTGGAGCTCTTTGAGGCTGGGGAACTGGGGTATCTATTTCAGTGATGATTAACGTCCAGAGTGGTGAGATGGACACAGATAAGCAGAGTGTGTTTGTTTGTTTTAAAATGATCGCGCCTAAGAGCATTTTTTGGAGGGCCTAGAAAGCATAAAATTTCCTTTCCTGACTCTGAACAGAGAAGGCATTACTAACTGGTTAAATTTAAGGCCTAATCAGTGATTTTCAGAAAACAATTAGCAACTTAAAGTAGCTTCGGCTTTCTCCCTCACCTTTCTGCCTTACCTAGGGAGGAGAGTGGCTTAGTTGTTCTCCAGTTCTCCGTGTGTGGATGTTATCTTCAGCCATTTTTGGAAGGATTTATTTTTAATGATTTTGTGAGTTAATAAAAGTTGAGTTCGATTTACAGGCTTAAAATAAATAAAACAGTACACCTGTGGAAGTAAGAAATGGTCTAGGGCAGTCAATACCTCCAAATGCAAACTGAAAAAATGGAAGGGGACTTTTTCTCCAAGACTGTGAGAATATAGAAACTACTTATGTCCTTTCTGGTCTTATAAAACTTTAATAGTAGGGGATGAATTTCCTAGCTTTCAAGGCAGAAACACAGAGAAACCCAAAGTCTTCACAATCTGCAAGATGAGCAATTCACTTTGGAATGAGATCTCTGAAAATATTTCAGAATTCCATACTTTCAATTTTTGTGTCTAACACATTTACCTGAGGTAAAAATTGTGCTTGAACTGCCGAAATCAAACTGACAGGTTACTGAGGAAGCATACAGATTTTTTTAAAAAAACAATTTTTGAGTGTTTGACATGGTAAAGAATTACCTTTGTGTGACAACTTAACCTTAACTCTGGGTTGACTCTGGCATTGGATTAGTTTCTGGTCCTGACTCATAACCATGGAACAGGGAGAAGTTCAGGTAGACTTGTCTTGAGGCTAGGCTCCAATAAATTTTGAAAATTAAAGATGAGATCAACTGTTTGAAAAAATGAGAAAGTTGAGTTTTGAATTTTCAGTGAAAATTAGCATAACCTTCCACCCTAGCCATGATCTATAGAAACAGATTTTTGCTAAGCTCTAGAATTTATTTCAGGTATGTCAACTATCAAATGAAATTGAGAATCTAAAGAGTTGGTTTATTCTTGAGGAAAGTCCTTTTTATTCAGCAGTCTTGGTGAGGTTTGCACAAGATTCAAATGAAACTCCAGTTGTAATCCATAGAAGCAAGATGGTTGGGCTAATGAAGAATCTGTTTATGAGTCCTGAATAAAATAAATGCTTGAACTGTATCTAAAACTGAGTATGAGACTGTTTAGGGAAAGAATTGATATATTCTTGGAGGTTTGGCTGCCTTGTCTCAACTTTGAGTCAGTCAGTTCTTCATTATGTCCAAACTGTCCACATTGCCCTCCCTGGAAGTCTGGGCCACCCAATGGGCCCCCATGCCTGCCCCTCTTTAGCCCACAATTAATTGCCAGTACATTCTTTCTTTTTCTCCTTCTTTTTGGTATTTGACATGAGCTCAAATTGCTGAGAAAGGTGACAACTGTGAAATGAAGACAGGGCTTGGAGACACCTTAAAAAATACATGCAAAGGCCACTAAATGACAAGAGCAGACTGCCAGGCTCTTTCAAAACATCACCACGTCTGTTGACTTTCCATTCCTTGTCTGTAGCACAAAATTGGAGGTCAAGGAATCATAGGAGTTAGAGATGGAAAAGACATTTGGGGTCAGCCAGTTCATCCCTCCGCCTTCTCCTGCCCCTAATTCCAAATCATTCCGTACATTATGTTTTCTCCCCCAGCTCCTATACAGTTTTCACGGTCTTCACTCAACCCTGGCTGTCACCTTTGGGGAATGATGCTGGAGGCTCTGTCCAGTTTCTCCTCGGCAGAGAGAGATATTGCCTCTGCCCCCAGTTGACATTCGTGAACTTTGTTGGTGGTCTCAGTTGAGAGGCTTGAAGGTTAACTAAAAGTCTCTCTCACACCTGGTGATGGGGCTTTTCTAGACAGAACTGAAGTACATTTAGAGTATGATGATTTGGGGGGTAAGGGAAAGGTAGGGTAGTGTATCCATTGCTGAATTTGTTCCTAGACTTTTGTTTTTCAAGACTCTTGACATGAAAGGAGATTTGTGAGTTGGGGAGGTGGACAGAGATAAGGAAATTACACTGAATAGGAGTTTGATTAAGAATCTACCTTGCAAATTGGTGGGTTAAACAAAGTATACTAGTCCTGTGAAGTAGAGGATCATTTAAAAAAATACGTGTTAGGGAAGAAATAGAATAGTGACTTACTGTACAGAAGTTTCAACTTAGAGTCAGGTCAAGAACAGATGAACTGAAGGCAAGTATTTTGGACTAAGGAGACACTGTTGCCTTTGGAGTTTCCCCTTGTTTTAAGTCACGAAAGAGAAATCCTATGTTCATTGTCAGGCTGCATGGTTTGGTGGGAGAATGGTCATTTTTAGAGACAGTTTTGGAAGGTTAGCCCCAGCCCCCCTCTTGTTCTAGCAGCTGTTGGGAGCAGTCCAAAGAGGGTATTATATTTCTTCTGGTAACTCTGCCAAGAATGAGAGGAAATCCACAATCTGTGGGCTTTCTGGGGGGATGGGGATGGAGTGGCAGGTGATAGGACAGGGAAATTAATTTGCTTTATAGTAAATATATTGATATACTTTTCCTGGAAAGCTCTTTTACTGAAAGGAACGATATTTCCCCTGCTGACGAGCTCTGTGATAGGTTCTTTCTTTGTAGAGAAAGGGAAATAGTCTTCTTCCAGTACTTTTTTTTTCTTCTTCCCTGTAGCTCCAGCTGTGACTTCCCAGGTTTCTTTGGATTCTCCTTTAGAAAGTCCATATCAAAAAGTCGAGTCAAAATTCAGATACGGGTGGTGTGTGTGCTTAAGAGAGGCCTTCCTCTGGGAGTGAGTCACTAAAGGAGAACCTCTCATTCATTGGTTATCATGGCTGCAGTTTGACTTTATCGTAATGGCCTAGGAACTGGAGATGTAAAAACTTTCTGGGTGGCATCTGGTTCATGTTCTCTGCATCCCTTCATCCAGAGTAGAAGGGTACCAGGGATTTTGAAGCATGATCACTTGGGCTGAGAACTTGCTTTGGTGATTAATATGGAACACAGTTGCAAGATTAAAAACAGTAAGAAACAACCCTGAGAAGCAGAGTAGTGAAATTATTCCTCACATTTCAGATGGAAAGGCCAGGAAGAGTCATTTTGAAGGTATAAGAACAAAGTCCACTTCTGAGTCTGCTAGTGCCCAATTCATTACTCACTTAGAGGATGGCCTATTCACTAAAAATATTAGCGTCTTTCTTTCTGTTGATTATTCTCAGAAAGTGTTAGATCAGCCTTTCTGATGTTGTATTGTGGAATTCTTAAAAAACTGATTTTGTGATCAGATAAGTTTGGGAAATGCTGTGTTCCACATCCCTTCTCTTGGGGATTCACAATGCCCATTGATAAATTAAAGGCACTGAGATGTCCTGTGATAGAGAGACCTGTTTAATTTTGTTTCATCCAGCAATGTCCAAAATGTTTTGATCATAAAGTTCTTTTTTTTCACTGCTTAATTTCTTCACATCTTACAGAACATGCACACTGGTCAAGGGCCCTGAAAATACAAAACTTGACCAATGGCAGGAGGAAATGAACGCGAATATAAACATGACCATAAATCCTAAGCTCACATAAAGAATCAGGGTTATGCCCAGTGCTTCTGAAACTGCTTCGGACAGCTTTGACATGTGGGTGCCACATTAAGATACTTTATCTTCTCAGATTCCTTTCCTGGAGCCTCTCTAACATAAGAATTTGGAGCCCTTGGTTGAATTCCTGAAGATGTGGTGTTATTATACATTTTTAGGAAGGGCTTTTGGAGCTTAGAGGTTGCGTGTCCAGGCTCCTGAAAATCTATACATACTGTTGAAAGTGTGACTTGCCAAAGGGAGAATTATACTTTTGACAACTTGTTTAATCAGTAGTTATCAAAATACCTATTATGCCAGGACTGTAGTTCTCAGTTTTTGCATCTAAGATATACTTTGTGTGATGTTAGGAAATTTTTGATAGTACATCAAAGATTAAAAGGTGAATGCCTTTTTTTTTTTTCAAGCAGGTTTAAGGAAGTTGAAAAACCTGTATATTTACTTGTTCACTGTCTGGCATATTACTGTTTGAGTAGAACTGTTACTACCCTGACCTTGTTCTCTTATATGCTTTGAGGTGTAAGGTTCATGTCTATTTCTCTGAACATGCAATCATCTTCTTATTTACAGCAATTTGTGTCATGAGCCACATTGTGTTTCAGTGGTGTGTCTAGCACAGAGCCCCACAAAAGTGTGGATCTTCAGTTGAATAAAAATAAATTCTATAAATTGTTTAAAATTTGATGGCACACTTATTCTGGGTTCCTGGTATACCACTGTTCATAGCATGCTGGTTGAGATCTACTTTTAGAAGTACTAAGAGGTTTAAGACTTGATCCTGTGGAATTTATTACTGTTAGACTAACGAGACATATAGTCTGTGAAAAGCTAACAAGCTTAGGTTTATGATAGATTCAGTCTAAGGGTTCACATGAGAAATAGAGGAATGTTAGGAGGATTCAGGGAAGTAGAGGCTTAACCTGGATCTTTAAGAATGAGTGAATTTGACTAGTGCCAGAAGAGGGAAGGAAGCATTTATCAAGGATGGAGGTAAGCTGGTGCTGGCAACATAGGAGAGGGTATAGGTATAAGAATGAATGTAGATGAGATGGACTTGGCTGGAGTTTAGCTGCATAGTATGGAGCCATGGAGGAGAGATTGAATGAGTAGGGTGAATTGACATTTGGAGGCCTTTCAAGGGAGATGTGGATCTGTTCTATGCTTTCCCTGTGCATGGTCTTGTTCTCGTGCTACCATGTTCCCTACAGTCTTACTTTACCCTTCATATTGGGCCTAGTCCCTGTTCCGTGGCCAGAAGGGTAAGCAATTTAACACCATATAATGATTTTTCATTGATTTTTTTTAACCTTAATTGTAGACCACTGCTGCTGAGGCCATTGGAAGGTTTAGTTTTATCAGTGAGTATAAATAATTAGAAGTTTCTTGTCTTGGACTGTTTAAATACTTGTACATTAAAGCCAAATTCTTAGTTTTTGTAGAAGGAATGATAGTTACAGACAGTATGGAGGAAAATCTGCTTTCTGGAGAGCAAGAAGTTCAAAGAAATCAAGAGACAGTGTTAAGTGAAAATTCCAAGCCTCCTAGCATCATTTTACATACCCTATTCCCTCTCCCTCGCCTAGTTCCCCTTGAGATGGCCTTGTTCTATACTTGTAGATAGATACCCTCCTTTTCTTAATTTCCAAGTCAGCAGAAAGTTATGCTTATGGTGATCATGCCAGTCATGCAAGTAGGCAGTTTTGGTGGCATCAAGGGGAATCAAACTTCAAGATGGGGCAGAGAGGGAAATTGATTTGTGAGCCAGGAGTTTTCTGATCTTAGAGACCCATACTGGTTTAAACCTCTCTGATATATTCACATATTGCCTTCCTTTACCTCCTAGTCATTTTTCTTCAGACTAGGTTTGTTTATTTGCTTTCGGTGTGAGGAGAGGTGAAATAAAAGAGGACTATAGATAACTGCCTAGATTAATTTCTGTTCCCCTGGTCTCACTCTATTGCCAAGATTTTAAGGGGCTGTTATACTGTGGGTGCATGTTGTATTGTTTTTGTTTAAAATAGGTCATGTGCCCAGGAATGCAGTCAAACCATAATGGTGACTAAGTGCCGGAAAGCTGAGAGGGAGGGGACCCAAGTGGAAAAATGAGCCTGAGGCAAAAGAAGGAGGGCTGGGAAAATGGAAGTTCCACCAGGCCCACAGGCTAGGTTAGAGATTCCTCTATGCATTAACAGCCATGTAAGAGGTTTATTTACAGGGCACCAGTCATTTTTGGAGGGAACACCCTCACTTTATACCAGTAACTGTTGGAGAACAACCAACCAGAGAGCATTTTAAGGATGGGAACAAGCATCCTTATTGAATTCCCAGGGGCACTTGCTCCTGTCTTCTCTGGCACTTCTGCTGCCTTGATCTGGTGACCCCTTTTGACTGGACTGTGACAGGTCCTCACAGGGAAGGAGGGATACCTGTTTTCAGAGAAAGGGGATTATTTTATTCCTTTTGATTATTCAGTTCCTGGAGCCAATAAGGATATAGATATGAGTTAGCCATCAGCTAGGAAACCATCAGAGATAACTGAACAAACAAAAGGAATGAAAAAGCTGAGTTTTTAAGTTGCTTTTAATGAAGTGGCACTACTTCTCAAGTGAAAGCCAATTGGAATGGTTTTAAGTTGAAATTTGATTTGAAGGACTAGGGCCAGTATTTTGATTATGGTGTTCATTGCAGGAGAAGACACCTGCACCTGCTGTTTGGTAGCAGCTTCTAAAGTTCAACTTTGAAAATTTCGTGCTGCTGTGATCAGGCCCTCTGGGCAGTGCTTTGACCCTTAATAAAGTGTCACCAAATGGCAGTTAAGTGACCAGGAATATGAGAGAAGTATTGTCTTTATCCCAATTCAGGAAACAAGTTGATTCTTTCCCCCTTGTTTCCTTCCTGTTATGATGCAGAATATTCAATTTTTGGTTTCACCTCCACCTATGAATTTAGACCTAACTCAAGAGGAGAGGTTAACTACAAACAATCTCTTCTTTTATATCTGAATGAGATTTGCAGATAAGATTTGACAGAGTCTAATCCTTTTCATTAAGAATTCAGTTCTTTTGACCCATCCTGTTGACTATCTTTTACTGTCCTCAGTTCACTATCCAGCTAGTATAGGTTGCTCACTAGCAATGTGAAACCGAGGACCATATTCACCCAATGGACAAATTCAGTAATATATTTTATCTTTAACAAGTATATACTCAAATTCTAATCATTCAGCTTGAAAGAGTGCCAAGTTTGACATTAGAAGAACAATTTCTAATAAATTAAAAGAAAAACATGATTTTTAGATTAGCTTTAGAAATGACACCAATAATGAATATTAATCATTATATATCTTTATATTTATGTGAAAATAATTAGCCTTTTTGTAGTGATTTGTAACTTATGCTGTACTTTGTTTTAGTTGTCATCTTTAAAAGTGTGTGAAATACTATCCTCATTTTATAGATGAAGAAACTGACAATTAGAGAAGTTAGATAACTGGATTTGGTTCCCAGTTTCCTAAGTCTACATTCTATACTTTTTCCGTAATTTCATTTAGTCTACTCTTTACTTAAATGTATATTGAAAGACCTCTCAATGATTATGTGATATAATAAGAAACATTGCTCACTTCCTAAAGTACTAGTTCCATTTACCTTTTCTCACCTGTTATTTATGGGGACAAAATTTTATGTAATGTTTCCTTACCTCTGCCTTTATGAATTTGACTGTTTTAAAATTACCATTCCTTGCTATAGTCATTTACAAAATAACTATTTTGCAGTCCTCACATTTGTCATTTCTAGTGGCAATATATTACATTGCATTATACCATTCTCCCCCACAGACAGATATTTGGGCTATTTCCAGATTTTAGCTCTGATATATAGCGGCAACCATAAATATTTTTGTAAAAATACATTTTCCTTTTGAATTATTTCTTTGTGATACAGTGCCCAAAGTGGGAATACTGGGTCAGAAACTGTCATTTAACAACTTTTCTCAACAGAATTCCTTTCTGAAAGGCTGTACCAGTGCGCTACTAGCAATATATAACCAAACTCAGACCTTTCTGTCAAACCAAAGGTAGTGTCTGGTTTTTCACCTTAATAAATGTCAGGTGGTACTTTAATAATTGTTTCAATGTACATGTCTATAAACTGTTATTGTTGGGATATGTTTCCCCAGTGTTTTATCATGTGAACATTGTGTGATTTTTCTTATCTGCTGTTGGATATGGATGACAGGGTATTAGAAACAGGATATTATCCTGATAAATTTTTATCAGTCCCCTAAAACTTTTAGGTATTAAAACTTGTACCTATGATATTAATTTTTAATTTTCTCCACTCTGTTGCTTTCATTTTAATCTTTTTTCTTCTATGCAATATTTAAAATTTAAATACTTTAAAATCATCTAGTTAAAAAACTTTTAAGTTCACTCTTTTGTTTTTTGGTAATTATATTGTGATATGAGATGGTAATCTAAATCATTTCTTGTTTTGCTCTATTGATTCCAGTTTTATCAACAGACTTTATGTTTAGGTTTGCGATCTATTTCAACTTAATTTTTCTGTATGGTGTGAGGTAGGAGTCAGGGTTCATTTTTTTTTTTCCCTGTGGTTCCAGGATTCTTTGTCATCCTTTCTCCATTAGATTGCTTTGGTGTTGCTATAGACACTTTAAAGCAGCAGTCCCCAACCTTTTTGTCACCAGGGACCAGTGCTCCTATGAAAATCTAATGCCTGATGATCTGAGGTGGAGCTTAGGCAGTCATGCTAGCCCTGGGGATTGGCTGCAAATACAGATGAAGCTTCCCTGGCTGGCCTGCAGCTTACCTCCTGCTGTGTGGCCCAGTTCCTAATAGGCCACAGATGGGGACTGGTCCGTGGCCCCGGGGGTTGGGGACCCCTGCTTTAAAGAACAGGCAGTTCTTGGATTTCTTGGTTATCCTAGTAAGGAGAGAGAGCGTTATTTCTTTCTTGTCTCCGAATCCCTTCACTTATATTCAGATATGTTCTGGATGTTCCTGAGCCCAGACTTGTAAACCCATGGAGTTTTCTCTGGTTGGCAGTAAGTTGTAGTGATGGATTGTCTGTTCTGTCTGGACACAGGATGGCCAATGTATCAGTGAAAGAACGAGTGAAGGTGTCTCAGAACTGGAGATTGGGGCGCTGCCGAGAAGGGATTCTGCTAAAGTGGAGATGCAGGTAAGTAGCTGCTTGACTTTTTAGGGGCCCAGCATGCTTCCGCTGTGCCATTCTGCTTAGTACAGCCTCTTGACCTTTTAAAAGCTACCTGGGACAGAAGAGCATGCTGGGAAATGAAAAATCTTGCCCTAGAGGGTGTAAATATGCCTGTCTTGGGTGGTATGGTCTTGGTGATTCTTTAAATACCACAGTGGGGGCATCAGAGGGTCAACTTTTTTTCCACATTTAAAAAAAAGGATTACAGTCTGTGGCCATGCCACCCTGAATAAGCCCGATCCCGCCTGATCTCAGAAGCTAAGCAGAGTCAGACCTGGTTAGTACTTGGACGGAAGACCAGGTGCTGTAGGCATAAAAAATAAAAAATAAGGATTGTAAGCTGACAGGGTCCTTGCAATCTGTGAGGTCAACCAAGAGTTACCTTGCCTAAAAAATTAAAATAAAAAAGGATTACAAAAATATATTATAATGAATTTGTATTTTCAAGATTATAAAAATAAATATTTATTGTAGAAATTTTAAAAATACAGAAAAGTTTAAAGAAGAAAATAAAACTCAACCTGTAATCCTACCACTGAGGGTTACCTTCATTAATGTGCCTCATCAAAGAAATAAGTTAAGCCAATATTTCAACTCATCTTGTTTTGCAATGATTTTTCTGTAAATCCTCTACTTTAGGGAGTTACACCTTTACTCATGGCTTCCTGTATCCCTTTCCTCTGCTTTATTAAAAGACAAAATAGAATCTAAAAGTTTTGGTATATCTGTTACAGGAGGCAGAGCTTAGAAAAAGTGCTAGGTAATTTAGATAATGGCTTCGGCACTGCTTCATTGGTGCTAAATTATTTCATAGATATTATTTGACTCCTAGCCAAAAAAGTACTCTTTTGTTGATTGGTTGGAATGCATAGGGAATACCATGATTCCTCATTCCAGGTTGACCTGTACCTATGCTGGTAGATATAGGCAGCCTTCTTCATCTATTGACTCTTTCTGTAAAACCAGTTTGTGCTGGTTTTACTGACATTGGTTGCTATGAATTATGTGGTGGTAGTGATGGTAAAGAAACTACAGGAGAGAAACATGGATCTTTATGGCAAAGGGCTTTTCCCTCTGCTTCCTACTTTTGCCTTTTAATACCGGAAAGTAAAGTTTATTTCTCTATCAAGGTTTTGTCCTTGGTGTCATTTTCAGCTGGTTTCAAGCAGTTTGGCAAATAAGTATACAAAACGGTTACTAGGCTGCCCCAGGATTCTCCACTGTTCACCTGGCATGAACCTGGTTTCTTGTCTTAGGCAATGGCAGTTTACCAGATGACTCTCTAAACACATGCATTCCAAACCCCTCTGCTTGCTGTCCACTTGAGTGTGCCACAAACTCATGCAAGGTGATGTTGAAGGGGAATGTGTGTAATGAGTAAGAATGCAAGCTTCTATACACATGCTACGCATGTTCCATATAATATATGCACACATTTGTAAAAACCTCATGAGCAGAAACTCAGTGACTACAAAGTCCAAGCTGCATTTAATGGCCCGTCAAGTCAGTTTGCAGAACTTTTCCACATTCCCATGACGCTTGTATTAAGGAGTCTGGGGAAGAAACACAGCCCAGTTTGCTCAGACAGGCTTGGCAGTGAGAGATGGTGTCTCTGTAAATGGGGATGAATCAGCTGTCCCTATGCTTTGCTTGGGACCTGGTAGCTCCAGGACTCCTATGTAGAGTCGGACAGGCTGCTGGGATGTCTACTTTGGGAAACAGGCTCACTCCCCACAGAGAACCTGGTGTCTGGCAGTCTTCTTTCTTCTTAAGGCTCACTCCGTGCCATAAGACTGGTCTGTGGCTTCTAACCTTTCTTCCTCCTGCTAGATTGTAGAGGGAATCTTTAACTATTTATGGATTTTTAAAAATCAATTGCCTTTGGAGCTGACTATTTCTCTGTAGCCCCTGAATTATAGTAGACTGCCCTGGGGCTGTTTTCCATTGCCATGCTTATCCTCTAATACAGAAATGTAGAAATTCCCAGTGAGGATCTTGGTATTTAATCAGTACATTAGCATCCTTTACTAAATGGCTTTATTCCTTTCACTTGTAAATGGCCCCTTTGTTCTAGTAGGACAAGGGGATGGGGCTTCTCTTTTTTCTATCATACCCTAAATAATATATTGAGAAAGAGGCATATATGAAAGCCTTGGAACCTTGAAACTTAGTGCTTATACTTCAAATCAGTAAGGAAACAGAATAAAAGAAAATGACTTTACTAGGGTGGAAGGTTTCTTTTTGCCTCTCCCCATAAGACTGGTCTGTGGCTTCTAACCTTCTAACCACTCTCAATCATTGCATTTTCTAAGTTCTGCCTAACCAGGAACTCAAGTCTTAAACATTCTCCAATTAAAAGTGATATTTAATTGGTATTTTAATTATGACTCTCTTTTATATAGTCCAAAGAAGATTAGGTCACCACTAAACTCAATCACTCTAATTTTCTCAGAGCAGCCTAAGGGTAGGTAATTTTGAAGGAGGGGAATGAGGTATAGACTTAGTTTTGCTGATTATCCTTGCTAAGTTGGGGATAAGTCAGCCTCTCCAAAGATTGGAGTTGAGTTTTAATGCTGTATCTTGATGATCTTTAAATTTTGTTTTCCATCTCTGCAGTCAGATGCCCTGGATGCAGCTAGAGGATGATTCTCTGTACATATCCCAGGCTAATTTCATCCTGGCCTATCAGTTCCGCCCAGATGGTGCCAGCTTGAACCGTCGGCCCCTGGGAGTCTTTGCTGGGCATGATGAAGATGTTTGCCACTTTGTGCTGGCCAACTCACATATTGTCAGTGCAGGAGGGTAAGTGCTGTGGGTTTCTCCATCTACTCTCTTCCTTGGGATTCTTCAGGGACCTTCTGCCTGCCTCTGACTTTTCTGTCTCAACTCTAAAGGGATGAGGAGGAAGACTAGAAGGAGTAGTGTTTTGGTTTTTTTTTTTTCCATTTAAAGCAGAGAGATTTACCAAAGGCACTTAGCTGGAGAAGGAAAACAGGAAGAGCCTTTAATGAAAAGTGAAGCAGGTCTTGATACTCTCAAGGGGGAAATTTGTTTTGTCTGCCAGCTCTGTTCAGCCCCAGGTGTACTGAAGAAGTGGAGGTATCTAGAAGCTTGGAACCTTATTGGACTGAATTGCCCAAAGCTTAGCAATTTTGAATGTCATTGTAGACTTGGGCTGTTTCTGTAGAGTTATTCTCTTCCTACAGAGAGAATATTTGGCTATTATGGGTTGGGCTTCTTGTTTCTCTCTTAGGGATGGGAAGATTGGTGTTCATAAGATTCATAGCACCTTCACTGTCAAGTACTCGGCTCATGAACAGGAGGTGAACTGTGTGGATTGCAAAGGGGGCATCATTGTGAGTGGCTCCAGGGACAGGACGGCCAAGGTGAGGTGGTCACCCCCTTACATACTGTTATTCCCCTCTGTCTATAGGGAGTGGGGTGGGAGAGGGTGGATAGGGCCTTGAGTTTCTGGATTGGCTGAGAACATTGGGTGGGGGTGGGGGAAACGATATAATAAAGGACTCACTTATGTGCCTCTGGCATGCAGTTTGCCATGCCAGGTTGTGTCCCTGCCAGCTGGCCTGGGAAAGGAGTGGACAGTGGCTGGGAAGCTTGCCACTCACTTGAAATGTGGCATGAACTCAAAAACAGAGGGCCTGGCCAGCTTTTCCTCCCTGAGCTGAGTTTCCTCAAGTTTGTGGGTTGAGTTCTAACCCCACTATTTTATTTTAAAATCTCCTTCTTTTTGCTTGATCTTTGTTTAGGGAGGTTAATTTTTCACTACCTTGTTTATAAGCAATCAGGCTGATAATTAAAATGTGTTTTTATTGCTGCTCTGGAGAGTGATGTGGTCAATAAGCAGTAGAAAGATGACAAGAGAAGGGTGTTATTTGTTGCGTCATTGCCAGATTGCCTGGTCTATAGTCAGACATCTGCCAAGACCTAAAAGAATGAGGCTGATAAGTGGTATGACCCCTGCTTTATGGACTCAGCTTATCCATGTCTGTGTCAAATAGGCTTTCACCTATGAGAGAAAAGAACTTTCTTCATCCCTATGTCCAGCAGCCCTAGGCAGGGTCCACACATGCCTGGTCCTTTGGGACTGCTGTGGGAACTTTGTTGACAATTCAATTGATGGTGCAGGAGGCCCAAAAGTATCTT
Source organism: Eidolon dupreanum (assembly GCA_028627145.1). Classification (NCBI taxonomy): domain Eukaryota; kingdom Metazoa; phylum Chordata; class Mammalia; order Chiroptera; family Pteropodidae; genus Eidolon; species Eidolon dupreanum. The sequence goes on from CM053506.1 coordinate 16,718,622, forward strand.
GCTTGTCTGTTTCCCAGCATCTGGTGACTTTGTGGTGCTAACAGGAGCAAAATGCTTATATTAGCAAACAAGTCTCTAAGACACTATAGGAGAGGACTCAGGAGAGGGAAGTTGCAGTCTTCACTCACTAACTTCTCTGACTCCGTGTACCCTCTGATGACTACTCCTTAATGGAAAAGTGTTGCTAATTTTATATAAAAAGAAGAGCTAAATATTTTCCTTTTTACTTATGGAAGTTTCTCCTCCTTTTGTTGTTTTCGTCCTTACTCTTTGTATTCTGTCAGAGATGTGTGTGCCACCACAGGGAGCCTGAGAAATCCAGAAAATCTTTTGAACCAACATGGAAACTGAATTTCCTGTCACCTGCTTCCCATTCCCCATACTTACTTCAGATTTCTGATTGGTCACTATCTTTGTGCCATTCCTTGCAAAGAGACTGGCCTTAACTTGCTGTTACTGCTCAATTTGCATAGAAACCTTTTGTGGCATTTGTGACCTAGATAGTCCCATCTCATATGGCATCTTCTTGTCATGGCTTCAAGCTTCCCCTGGCACTTCTTTTTTAGTGACATCTCTTTCTTCTGTCCTATTCTCTGTACTCTGATACCCTGAGCAGTATAAAAACTAAGCTGTATGACCATAGGTAACAATTCAGGGGTATGGACTGCATACAGTTGAAGAATGATAGTAATTTTATCTGGAATATTGGATTATTTTCATGTTTTTAGTACTGACTCAGCCCTATTTAGTGACTTAGTTCTTTAAAAAAGCATTAAAATAGGTACTATTTAATTCTAAAATTGTCACTGCAGTATATTCTGTTCCTTTTGAGGATTTTTTAGGTCAGTGACAAAATTCTCCCTACTATGTTCTGGAAAGATATTTGTTTTATTGAGGTGAAGGGAACAAAAACATTTTCTTTGTAAGACTTCTGAGCGAGGGATTGTCTAGAAAGCCCTCTTCCTTCCCCTCCCCCAACCCTAGTTTCAAACTTACTGTGACTTAGCTTGGGTCACCTCTCTGGGTTTTACCATCCTGAGGTGTGATAGGATGGTAGCTCATGTTCTTGGTGGGCCTGGGCTGCTACTGATTATCCCTTCATTTCATTCTTTTTCTCTATTCTTTCATTCATTTTGATGCATCTCTACAAGGCACTGGTACTCTTCAAAGGGGAGGCACATACAGTCTCTCTCCTTAAGAGGAGCTGAGACATGTGTGCACTGGCTAGCAAGGTGATCGGAAGTGGCCAAAGACTAAAGTGTAAAGGGAGAGGGCCAGAAAGTTCGGAGGGTGGAGGGATCACATCTGGCTTGGATCGGGAGACTTTATAAAGAGGGAGCATATGAACTTGGTTTTTTCCCCCCTTCTTTTAGTTATTTTTCAATGCATAGATTTGCTTGTTCATTTTGTAACAATATAGAATGAAATTAAGCACTGTGCTAAGCACTGCACATTTATTCATTTTCTCATTTTATCCTTAGGGTGGTTTTTTCTCACATAATTATGCTCATAAATTATTTTAGATACCCAATATACCCAATATACCCAATCTAAAATATGCTCTTATTTTATAAGAGTTTCCATTCTTACAAATTATTTGTGAGTGTCATTTTTAAGGGCTTCACAATGGACTTACCATTATTTAGTCACTATTTTTCCTATTGATGGGTGTTTGTATCTAGTTTTTTTCCTATATAATTAAGAACACCATTATTGATGCCTAATACCTACCAAGTTCTATGCTACTATGCAGAGTACTTTATACATATCTTCACTTTTCCACACTGCAACTTCCCAGAATAGATATTATTTCCCATTTATGCATGAGGAAACTGAGGCTAAGAAGTTTTGAAACATCTGTAAGATCAGAGATAATAAGTAACAAATAGGGTTCAACCCAGATTTGTCAAATTCCAAAGCCCATGTATGCTCTTAACTGCTACTGCAGGCTGCCAGGAATATTTTTATCATTTAGGTTTTTAATTCTAGGATAATTTTCTTAGGATAGAGCCTCAGCAATAGAATTACTAAGTCAAAGGCTTTGGTTATTTTAATGTGTTTTTTTTTCTTTTCTTTTTCTTTTTTTGCGAGGCAACCCTTAGTTGACCTCACAGATTGCAAGGACCTTGTCAGCTTACAATCCCTTATTTTTTTATTTTTTATGCCTATAGCACTGGGTCTTCCTAGGTGGTCTCCCATCCGAGTACTAACCAGGTCCTACCCTGCTTAGCTTCTGAGATCGAGCGGGATCAGGCTTGTTCAGGGTGGCATGGCCTTGATATATATCACAAACTGTATTTAAAAAAATTTTTTATTTTATTAGTTTGAAGTATATAGTATATTGGTTAGACATTTATATAGTTTATAAAACGATCCCCCTAATTGCTCTTTCTCTTCTCTACTCTCTACCTAGCCAATATATTAATGCTGATTGCATTCTCTATGTTGTGCTCCCTATCTCCATCACCAACTAGTTTTTAAAAGACTATGTAAATGTCCGCTCCCACTGAATTGTGTCTTCTCCAAGGATTTTTTTTTTTTCATACTCATGTTTCCGGTGGTCAGTGTCCTGCTGGGACAGGTCAGGAGGGCCTTTTTCCCAAGATGATACTCAAAATTGGCAGCATTGGCCAAGCCACTCCCGGGTACCAGGAGAGCCATGCCCACATCTACTCACTCTTCTCAGTCAAGTCTCAGTCGTGTTCTCTGGTTTGCACAATCTAAGACTCCACCAGCCCGTTTCCTGGGCACCACTGAATTCAGGCCTATGGCTGTCCCCATAGATTTTATAATCAGAGTCTTTGGTCTTCCCACCACCCATGTAAGAGCCTGCATCCTAGAGAGTTTGCATCAGGGAAAAAAGGTAGACCTCTCTTCCCATCTGGGGCCATCTGAAAGAGGACATTAGAAGTGCATCTAGTTACTACCAAAGGGTCCCGACTACAGATCCAGAAGAGTAATCTAGAATCACGGCACTCCAGGGGAGTTGTGATATTTACCTTTGTTTTCTACCCCTCCTTATTGAGGATATTTTTGTTAAATTTATTTTCTGTTCCCTGTGCTGAGAAAAGTAACTCACACCCTCCTCCCCCCATCATGCATGCAAAATCTATAACACTTTCTCCTTTTATAGGGAAGTGATATCATGTGACCCTAGAAGGCAGGACCACCCCCACTCCATTACCTACCCCTTAAACTCAAGGAATGTCTCCTGCAAGTTCTTCCATCTAAGGTCCTGATTGACTTGTGTGTTCCCCTTATAGCACTGCAGGGACCTTGAGAGGTCATTGATCCATCTGGCTGCCTAAGGATTCTTCCTTGGCTGCTGTCTGGGGACAGCCCTGTATATTTGAGGTTTCCTTTCTGTTTGGTTAGAGGCTTATTTTCCTGTGTGTGTCATCTAGGGTAGGGTGAGGTAGGGGGGCCTCATGCTTAATGGGAGATTTCTAAATGCATTGACTGCTGAGAGGGCTCTGTGAGTGTTGATTAGAGTTAAGCCCAGAGTGGCTGCTAATGTACATTCCTGACTGATAGGGACCAGATAATGTGCTCCTAACAATATTTTTAACCTGTGGGAGATATGGAAGCTTAAAAGAGTTAAGCTTTTCTGCTACTTTTGATGACACTAGGTGCTAAATTCCCTGCTGACATGAATAGCATTGGACCCTGGGCATTATCAACAAACAAACAACAACACACCACCTTTCTACTTTGAAGTTTCTCCTCTTCTTCCATTCTTTCCTTTCCCAGCATCTTTCATTTTACTCCTTTTTAAAATTCTACTCTAATTCTATCTCTGTCTTCCCATACTTGCTCTTCCTCCCTCCCCCTATATCCCCAAAGTAAAATCTTGGTGAGAGATAAGAGAAAGGAAAATCCACAAACATGGGGAGATTGCTAAGAGAGCCAAGCCCCATCTTCTCACTCTTCTCAGTCAAGTCTCAGCTGAGGAATGTGGAACTTCTGATTCCTGATATAAAGATGGCTGGTAAGTGAGGGCTATCAGGTGAAAGTAAATGAGGGTGGTTAGGACCGGGAACCAGGGTCTATTTGCGTGGTAGGCTAGCCAAAATCTGGAGAGGCCCTTCTGCTGCTACCCTGAGCTCTGTGTATATGGAACAGAAAAAAATTCTTCATTTCCCCACCCTCCTAGGGACAGTCAACCCACCTGGTGCATCTTTCCTCCCTTCCATCCCCATCCCAGGCAATGCCAATGAGAGCATCTCCTCTCCTGTTTCCAGGTATGGCCTTTGGCCTCAGGCCGGCTTGGGCAGTGCTTACACACCATCCGTACTGAAGACCGAGTCTGGTCCATTGCTATCAGCCCATTACTCAGGTAAGGGAGACATTTTTGGATATGGTTTTGTCTCATCTAATAATGATTTTATTTTGCAAGATCAGGTGGATTAGAAAATCTTACACAGTATAGTCTAGGTTGTTTTGAGCTGTTCTGGAGATTTTGGATATCCTCCAGAGACTTGAGGACTGAAGCTCACTTCATATATGTGTGGGGTCAAGGTAACCTTCTAGGGGCTAATTTCCTGAGCATCTAGCCTCAGGAATGTAAAGGAAAAGATACTATGTTAGAATGTAACTGAGTCCAGCTGTTACAAGAGTGTCCCTTTTGGAGCAGATGCCTTTTTGGGTTCTCTCAGTACCCCTGGGAGGTGACAGAACCAGCCAACCTGCTCTCACAACTTACATCAGTGGTTTGTTCCCCTTGAAAAATGTCTTCTGGAGTATCCCTTACAGAGTTGAGTCATCAGGAGAGGCTTGAGACCTATGTCTCATTGGGCCATCATCCAAAGATATGTATGTGGAGTGGATTCATTGACCATTATAGCAGAAGTGCCAGATTTTTGGTGGTGACTTTACCTTACCCTTTGGTCCGATTGATATTTCTCTAGCTTTGCTAGTCTATGAGCAAGTGAGCTTTGCATCCTGATTTCTGCTTTCTAAGTTCTCTTGGACCAAATCAGAGCTTTTCTTGGATCAGCAGGATACCATAAATGCCTTCTTCTGCACCTGCTCTGTCACAGTATTTACCTAGGGTTTTCTCCACTTCCTTCTCCCCTCACTCCCCACCCAGATGATCAATGGGAAAGCTGTTGGGCTGACACTCTCCAACACTGGATATGAGTCAGTCACTTGTTTTATGAGAGTCGATTCCCACCTTTGCTCAGCCCCCTTCCCTCCCTCACCTCACCCCATGGAGCTCGCATCCCTCCTGCCCCCTTCCACAACTCCATTTCAAATTTTTTTCTTTTAAAGAATTAGAGCCGATTAGCCACGTCATTAATTCTTCAATTTGACGGCTGATATAGCAGGACCTGAAACACATTGCTGACCCCAGAGAATGGAGACCCCGTTCCTTAGCATATTGACGATGGGAGAAGTTAATTAAAATTCCACAGAGCGGAGGTGTCGGCTAACCTATAAACCTGTCTCTGTTCAGAACAAATCATTCTAGCTATCCTAGGAAAGAGGGAAGGAAGGACCAGTAGGGAGTAGAGAGACCTAAGTGTGTGGGAGTGGAGGGTAGAAAATGGAGCCATTGAGCTTTGTCCCCTCCTCAGTTTCTTCCTAATGCTGCCACTTTTAAGCCAGTTAGCCAGGCTTGGGGAAGGGTCTGTGGGCTGGATGTGTATAAGGATTGAAGGAAGGTGGGACAACCTGCGGTAGGTGACAGGTGGGCTGGTGACTGTCTTGGTATTTACCTGTGGACTTCTACTGGCTTAAGGAGACTGGGGTGGGCTGGGGAGGGTTTGGTAGTAGAGGGAAGTTCTTCAGGGCCAGGAATGGTCCATGGATTCCTGCCAAAGAACATGGACAGGCTCTCCCAGCACCCCTACCCCATACTGCTCTGCTCCAGACACCTCTGGAGTGTTAACAGAAAAGAGCATGGCAACTGTCGAAGATGGCATCAATAAGAGTTTGAGGACAGAATCTACCCTCATTATTAAAGAAGCAGTTTAGATCACAATGAACAGAGTTTGGGTTTTTGGCCACAACTTGGAGACTGGTTTCGAGGAAGGACCTAGCTTTCTATTACTAGTACTACTCTAAGACTGCTACTGCTACATGCAGCAAATATTTATTAGTCATTAGCTTTATGCCAGACCCTCTGCTGCATTCTTGATGTGCTTCATCCTTGGTGAAAACCTGAGTCATATGTTTTCTTCACATTCTCCTTTAAAGTCTTCTTGTCCTCTTGGTGTGTTTTCTTGGGGTGATCTTTCACTGATTATAAATGAAAACAAGGACAATGGTTGTAGGAATCACTCAGTTCAGTGCCATTATATAAACCTGACAATTTGAAAAATTAGAGCACTTCTTTCATTCACTGTTGGCTGGCTGTCCAATTGCTGACCCACAATATTTGAGATGACCTTTTCCCTAACTCCACAGATGGTATCTTGGACTCTTTTTAAAAAGAGTTTGCATTTGGGATTCTACCTTTATACTAGATTACCAGGGTATATTCTGGTATTATCTCTGCCCCTTTTTCTCTTACCCAAATACATACTGGGACAGGGATCTTTTCATCTTATTATTAGTTCTATTTCTTCTTCCTGTGTCTCTGAATTTGAACCTTTCAATAACCTTTCAATGAACCTTTCATTCATTTATCCCAATCTGGGGGACACTGCCTCCTGGCCTTGGGGTCTTTTCTGGGAGATTGGAGTTCTGCTTTGACACCAACCAGGAGAGTGGCCTCAAGTAAGTCATTCCCTTCTTTGTGCCTCAGTTTCCTCATCTATTAAATATAAATACTATTTCCTTTATAGACCTTTCTTGATTATTGTGAAGATGACCTGAAATAATAAGAAAATCCTCTGCAAAGCTAGAAGGGCTATAATATGTCAACTGAAATCTCTCCTCTCTGGTATAGTATCTGTTTAGTGGCTTTGCCTGCTCTCATCTGTCCACCTGTGCTCCCACTATCCTGGCCCTCGAGGAGTTACACTACCCTTTTGTAGTCTTCTCGAGGTGCAGGTTCAGTAGGAATCTATTTTTCCTTTTTTTACTCCTGTAGTGTTCCTGTCCATTTCAATGTCTGCTTTCTGTTCCCTTCTCTGCCACCTTCCCTATTGAGTATGGTCGTCAGTGTCACCAATATGATGAAACCCTGAACCCCTCAAGAAGAACATGAGGGAGATAGACAGCACCTGTCCTTTAGGGCAGGTACTCCTGGTTTACCTGACAATTTCTCATTCCCTCATTGCTCCCTCATTCAGTGAGAAGGAACCTGGACCATTAGGAGACCTGGTAGATCTCTTTCCTCAATTAATCTCTTTCTTCTATTTCAATTAATTTGTCAGAGCTATTCATCATATTTATATTTGATGCTGGGGCTTTTCTGCTTTATTTTCTTACATGCGTACTTAGACACTTATAGTATGAAATATGAAACCTCAAGGCTTATTTTGAGGTGCTCATGACCGAGAGAATGCAGATATTCTTTCCTATGTCCAAATATCGCCTTGCCTTCCTTCCATGATCTTGAGTTCTTGATTTGTAAATGGTTATTGAGGATGATATTTAATACCAGTTATGTGCATAGAGCTATGTTTGGCTACTCAAAAAACATGGAAGGAAAACGAGTAGTCTTCACAGGAGGGAGGCAGACAGGCAACTACCTTTTCTTCTGCCTCCTACCCATCGTCTTGCCCTGACACCAGTAGCTCTATTTTTAAGATTCATGACTTACAGATGAAGCCCTCCTCCTTCAGTGGAGGCCCAGCCTAGAGCTGTTAATGAGTGAAAGAAGGATGCTTTGAGGTAGAAGTCAGATGCTGGAGCCATGCCTCAGGTGTCAGGACAGAGGGTATAATTGTGGGACTGAAATACATTCAGCTAGTCTCAGAGATACAACCTCCTGAGGTCACATTGGGTTCTGAGCACACTTCTATGAGTAACATGGAAGACCAGATTCTTAAAAATGTGCAATATATTTTATTGTCATTTAAAATTATTTCCAGCTGAGTAAAGTTAATAAATACTCGGGAATGAGGAAATGCAGAACTGTTAAAGACTTAATTTCATTCCCTCCTACTTTCCATCTTTTTTTTTCTTACTCCCTTTCCTCCTCACTCCCTGTATACTGACTGAACACTTGCTATGAAGCAGTTCTCCTGAAGATCCTATTCAGGGGGACAAGATATACCATAACTATAATGGTTGTCAGATGATACTAAGTATCTGAAACTAGGCTGGCTCTGGTTGAGGGGACAGGAGGGATACCATTCCTGGCAAAGGGAGAAATTGAGCCTCAGGGAAGCTCTATTCAGGGCACATGTGAGATGGGGCAGAAGAGGCAGCAGTTGGTGCTCGGATCTCTAGCTTGTTGCCACATCCTGTGGGCTGAGGAAGGGCCGCAAGGCAGGCCCGGGTCATTGCCATGACTTTACCACTAGCATCTTGGACAGTGGCTGTGGCTCTTGAAAGGCTCTGTGGGAATTGGGGGACATTCTCTCTTCCTGGAGGCCAGAGTTGAGATAGAGAGGGGTGGAGGAAGGCAGTGTATAATGGAGGCTTAGACTCACTCAGGTAGCTAGCTGTGAATGCTCACCCCATTTCAAGAGTGCAGATGCTCATAGATCTTCAGTTTGCAGGGCCCCTTCCAAGCCAGCTGTGGGGGTCCTGGTGGTGAAATGAATCTGTAGGCCCACTTGCTCTGTTTGCCTAGGAGGGGAAGAGGGGAGCACCCGACTCCTCTTTCCTTGCAGACACCATATTTATTGCCCTCCAAGAACTAGGAGGTACTCAGCAGAATCCTTTCACCATCTCTGAACAACGCTTGCTATCGTGTGAGCGAGTGTGGTCAGGAAGGTTTCCCAGGACACTTGGGTTTTAATCCCTTTTTTTCTTGTTTCTGTCATTAGGGAAATATATGAGTGGTATAGGTGTAGAAACTTGACTTAGCTCCATTATTAAATATACAATATAATTTTGTGTTACTTTGCTCACTGTGGTGGCCTGTTTGTTTTTGGGGGGATTAGTCCAAGTCTGCATGAAATGTACCGATTCAAATTTGTAAAGTGAGTTGTGGCCTCTGGGGGGTTTTGATGGAGCAGCTGCCCCTTCTTGCTTCATTTCTCCCAGAGGTGAGGGAGAGTCTGGAAGGAAAGCAGTCACTGTGTACTGTTTGGTAAGGGGGTGGGTTTCTGGGGAGAGCAGAGTGTTTGTTCCAGTGGCTACAGGGTTTACTGTGTGTTGTGTGTGGGGTAGATGCATATTCACTAGCCTGTTGAAATACACCTTTCTTTAGTGAAAGGTAATTGCATCTGGAGTTTTCTCTGACAGAGAGGTTTGAAAGATTGCAAAAAGAGGCAGCCAGTTTTCAATGTGGATTTTTTTGGTTCCCAGTGGTTCAGCAGTCCTTTGGCCCTGGATTTTGTAACTCACTCAGTGCTTTTAGGAGAAGATGAATCAGAAGTAAAGGTTGTACCTCTGAGTTTTGCTTTTTCTGGTTGGTGATAGAGAGTTGGGTCTTGAAGAAGATCCCTAACCTTGATAACCTGAAGAAAGACTCTGATGGATGACTTTGTCATGCTTCATATTGTGACGATCCTCCTGATGGCTTGGCCCATGGCCAACACGAAGAGCTCTCTGTTTTCCCTTCCCAGGGTTAAGGCAGAGGGAAGCTTCCTCGAGGGCCCGTCTAGGGAAAGACTTCCCTAGGCAAGGAGTGGCTTGGTGTCCTCCTTTGCCAGGCTGCAGAGTAAACAGGAGGAAACCTCTGCATGTGATGCTGAATGAGAGAGTCAGAGGCACAAAGGCACCATGGAGGAGCTGGCATGGCTATAAGGGGAGGCATGACACCAAGAGAAAGAAGGAAATTCTGGGTAATGCTAGGCGGGTCCCTTGGTCCAGTCTGGAATGACCAAAAAGTGGAAAAGGATCAGTGTAGGGATACAATTAAATCAGTCTCATCCTGCTGAATCTCATGGCAGTGTTCGCCACCCTAGAGTTCATTGCGTGTTCTAAGCCAAGCCTCTCCAGCGGGGGTATCCATCAGCGGCGAGGACAAAATGCCATAGGGGTGGGTTTCACTTTCTCAAGACCCTGGATTTCTGCCACTACTTAGGGCAGGATAGGTATAGGGAGCCTCATGTGCTGAGCTGCTGGCCTGAGACCAGCAACCTAACCAGGCCTGACTGGCCCAAGAACTCGTTTGTAGGAGCAACTTTTTCCCTGGCCAGCAAGGTTGGCTCAGTTGTCAAGAGCTGACTTAAATAAAACACCACAAATAGAAAGAGAGGCTGCTGCAGAAGGCTGGAGATTGTGGATAGAGCCCATGTATTGAGACCCTTACCCTGCTAACAGGGATATATTTCCTTCCTACAGTCTCAGTGTTTCAGTTCTTTCTTTCTTCATCTCTGTCTCTCTCCCTCTTGCTTCCCTCTCGTAATCTCTTTCTCTCTCCAGGTACTTAAGCATTAGTATGTACTAGACCCAGGGGAAACAACAGTGAACTAGACAGCATAGTCTGTTAGAGAGACAGACCAGTCAAATGGGTAATTGGTGTGCTATATTCTCAGATAGGGGAACAGAGCACATTGAAGGGATCAGTCTTCCTCTTCTTCCTGCTGCCTGCACCTCCTGGCTCCAGTCCCCGCTTGCACTGCTATTTCTTCTACTCTTCCTGCATCAGGAAGAGAGAAGGTAATTTTCCTGCCACAGCTGTGGCTGACTTTTCTGGGTTGTGTGTGCAATGTGCCTGTGTTTTTCCACCTTTGATCACTGTTCTGCCGACAGATAATTTAGCAATCACATCCCAAGGTGGAAGCATGGAGTTAATGTTAAAATTAGTTGTTGTTTTTTTTTTTTTTTTTTTTACTCTTTAAACTTCAGTGGGTGATGAGGCAGAGAAGGAGGCAGGAGGGTGAAGGGGAGCCATAAATTCTGTGGCTTGTGTAGCTGTTCTCTGAGTAGCGGGGGAAGCCTCTGATGTCTCCACAGCACTTTCATTAACATTTAAATTAAGGGTTTGTTTTTCAGTCTGTTTTATAGGCAGGGACCTTTCATGGCCTGTCACATGCAGCCCCCCCTGGCCCCATTCTCCCCTTCCAAGCAAGTGTGTAATTGTAGCCACTGCTCTATCCTAACTCTGGGTTACAGCTGGAGTTCAAAGGGAATTCCTGGAGATGGAGCTCTGGAGGTACAAGGTGTAACAGTCAGGATGTGGGTGTTCCTCCTCAAATGAAGGTACTGTGCAGGAGCTCTTTCTCATGTTATCTGACCTGTGCTTTTCTCTGCTCTTTCAAGACACACACACACACACACACACACACACACACACACACACACGCTTCAATCGGACTCTGACCCCTCCCCACCTTTTCTTCCCTGGGGCCATGGGGCATGTGGGAAAGGATGCGTCCATGAGAGGTTTCTCCTTATATCACAGGTTAGGGCCTGGGACAGATGGTTCTAAGATACAGATCTTCATGCTTATCTTCTTCCTTTTGATTTTTTTTTGAGCCTCAAGAATACTTCCTCCTACTCTACTCCACTTACAGAAGCAAAAATATAAAAGAGATTACATCTGAGAAAATTTATAATATAGTAGGGTCCTATGGCCCTAAAAAATGCATTCTAGCGTAGATGGATATGTGCACATACATCATACTTAGTCACCAGCTCTGAGCGTACTGTGTTTGAAATAGCTCACTGATTTAGGTGATCATTTGAGGAAACCGTTCTCTGAGGTCTTGGCATTTAGAAGAAACTCTCCTACACTCACAGAGTGAATTCCTTTCTAAGCTTCCTTACACACTAGCGTATTTGGCACCATTTGGGGGTGTTTTGAAAAGACATCCCTGCTCTGGTCTCTTTTCTTGTCAGCATCCTGTTGATCTGTAGGTGACGAGAATATGTACCAAACACAAAGCATCTCATAGTTCATAATCTTTAAAGGCTTAGTTAACCCACTGCTGGTCTTGAGCTGGCTTTCCTCTCTAGACAGTAACAAGAGGGGTATTGGGGACTTTCTCTCTTTCTGTTCAGAGGCTGAGAATTTTCTTTCACTTTGAACCTTGATTTCACTACTTGGGTCACCAAGTCTTTCATCCTTCCTTCACTAATCCACTTAAGCTGTTGTGACTTATCTACAGGATTGAAGATGGCTGAGTATATTGCTCTAGTGTTCCAGGTAACCTAGTCAACAGGTGGACACTCTCATGCCTCGGGGTGCTGCCCAAGTGGAGTGCGGGAGGAGCCGAGTGACCCTTGTGCAGGTGCTGCTGGGCTCAGATTGCAGCCTGGTTTCCAGTCCCTGCCTGGTGGTGATTAATCTGGGACACAGGCCGGCAGAGGCCCAGCCAGGGCAGCTTTGGTCCTTCACTGTGAAGACCTTTGGCTCAGAGACTGAACTGATCCCTGTAGCTTGCTTCGGCATGAGTTTGATCTGTCAAGGCTAAAGGGGATCCTGATGGTAGGGCGGAAACTTCTAGTCCTGTCTGACTTATGGCACCAATCCGTTCCAGTGGCCCTGTCATGATAACTCATATATTTAAGAAGATTTCCCCACCTGTTAGCTGTAACACTCAGATAAGTCAGAAGAAAGATCTTCATGAAATACCTGTGTTTTTAGTTTCTTGAGCCAATGGAGCCTCCTCTTATAAGTAGACTGGGGGTTGATTGGAGTGGGCCTGAGTGGAAAAGGCAGCGGTGGGGCATGGATGGATCACTAACATTAATGTATATTTATGTATTGGGGGGGTCATGCAAGAGGTGGAAGGATCACCCTGTCTTCCTGCAGTTAGGTGGCTGTCAGGCCATTTGGGGCAAATTTCAATATTTTAGTTTGGAGTCGTTTTCAGTTCCTTGTTTTTCTTCACATTTCAAACCAAATTTTTGAAACTGTGCTTCCCCCTTTTCATCTATCAGAGTCTTGGTCCCTAGGATCTCCAGGTGGCAATCTTTTCTTCTCCAAGTTCAGGACAATCACATGTGGCTCTACTTGGTCATGTGCTTAAGACCCGAGAACAAGAATTCAGCTGCACATCACAGTTTCCCTGTGTCAGTGAGTTTCAGTAAGTTTATTATAATAGTTCCATTTGGGATAGGGGTTAGGAGATTAGAACCCAAGAACTGGAACATTTTTCTCACACCATTAAGAAAGCAAGTAGACATCCATGTATACCACCAACAATAGAATATGTTGATACCACTGATATGGAAAACTGGCTATAAAGATGCTATGAATCATAATGTCTGATTGATTCTGAATTCTGCTGTGCTGACCAGAGTTTGTATGAATGATGACCGTCTATGCCTCAGCAAGCCAACAAATGTATTTGACTCTTCCTTCAGACCAGTACTAAAAGATCTCTGACATTGTAGATTGGACATCTGCTAACCCTTGTGCGTCTCTAGCAGTTTCTTGAACAAGACTCTTTTGAAGTTTCAGATTGTGAGCTTTGGGGGGCCGGGGCTTTATTACCTATCTTTTTGCAAGAGTTATGTGCCTGTGTGCTATAGATGAAACCCCTGTGCCTCTGGGGTTCCCTATTAAGCTGACCACCCAAGATCCTTGCCCCTTTTTCCAGCTGGTTCTTGCTCTTCTTCTCTCTAGCCAGGGCAGTTTAATAGGGGGTAGTTTGTGACATGGTCTGTAGCGCCCTGTCAGACAGGCTTGGCTCAGGCTGAAATTGCTGGTAAGGGAGGGGGGAGTGGTGGGAGGAGCGAGAGGAGTATATGCATATAGAAGCCATGGTAATTGCAAAGGGAATATTAGTCCAAGAGCTGCTGGCCCAGGAAATTGCTTTTTTGGAGAAGCTTCTCTTTTTCTTAGTTTGCAATGCAAATTTAAAACATGAATGGAAAACAAAAAAGTATAGGAGGGGCAAGTGGAGTGCCAATTGGAATGTGATCACATCCAGATTCTTTAGCAGGGTAGGGTCTTAATTTGCAAATGAGAATTTCAAGTAATGAGAGAGAACCTTTAAAGAGATTAAAATAATTATAAATCATATTTTGCTGTGCTCTACCCCCCCTCCATGTTTTTGTGTTCAGACTTGTCTCTGGCCCTTCTCAGCTTGCCCTGCTGTCTCCTCCTCTGCTCCTTTCTATAGCAAAGCATAATTCAGCTTCTAGAACAATGGCCGTGTAGTCATGGTATAGTATTTTGATTTTCATAGCAGGCTGGAAACAGTAGCCCTATCTAAAGTCGGTACACTTTAGAAAATGCACACCGGACCTGGAGGCTGGAGCCTCCTTGTGCTGGCTGAAGAGCTTGCATCTCAAGCCTGCTTTGAGAAGGCGTTAAAGGCTCTTCGTCCTATACTTTCTCTGCAGGTAGGCTTGCTAACGCAGAATGTGGGACTGTGAGGCCTTTTTCCACTCTGATTTCCCATGCTTCATTTGCCTGAAATAGAGAGGTGTGGCTTTCTGCTTCCAGGCTGGAGATACTTATGTTTGTGTTGGTTCTGGGTGCTTGGGTGGTGCTGGAGGTGGGGATAGGTAGGGGATGGCCACCGCTTCCATTATATTGGCATAGCAAGTGGTCAGAAGCTTTATATTGGCTTCTTTCTAGGAGCCGAGCTAGACAGGGAGACACAAAGAGAGGCAAGAAGGCCATGTGGAGGAAGAGCTTTTCAAGTATAAATATGCCCCAGTGGTAGAGGCCACTGTGCCAAGGGGGCTGCTTCTCCTTCTTTGTGTGTGGCTCTGTTGCACTGGCTGAACAGATAGGGAAGGAAAGGCTGAGATGTGTGGGTAAAGTGAAAGGAACCCCTTTCTGCCTGTGGCCACCATGAGTATCCGTCCTTCCCTTCTTCATTGATTGGGAAATTTTGAAAGAGAGATTAGCTCGAGGCTTGCCCCGGGTCAGTCCTGTGGTGCCTGGTCAAAACTCTGGAGGCTCAGGAACACAGTCTCCCTATAGGATGCTGTGGAGATTTAATCAGCCATCACTTAGCACATGCTCTGCACTCTGAACTCACTGCACTGTGGCCTTAAGGGGCTGCAGAGAGGGTCCAGCTCAAAACACATGACTCACTATTTCTCTTTCTCCTTAGGACTCTACTCTTACAGGATGTTTCTGTTTCTCTAGTTATTTTTTGCCTATTATAGCTGTAGCATTAGCTGTCCTGGCCAAGTTTGGGCCTCTTCCTCCTGGGCCTGAATGGGAGGAGACAAAGTAAGTGATTAGAGTGAGGTCCTATGATAAATGACCCAAGAGAAGGGTCAGCTGGACATGAGGGTGAGATTTGTAACATTTGGCAAAGAGAGGGATGCATGGGTTAATGGGCTTGAAGTACTCTACTTTCCTGGCCAGTTTGAATCTCACTAGTATCCAGAGTGAGCTGTGGTTGAGAATAAAAACAAAAAATTAATACAAAAGATATAAATTGTTCAAAGGTTTCTTTACTTGTTAGAGGTCTGTGGCCAGGAAAATCCTTCTTTGCTGGCTGGCAAGGGTGGACTGTCTCCAAGAATAAGGTGAGGAAAAGTTTGGGTTTTAAAATTGCATTAGTTTGGTATTAAGTAACAAAATAAAAATGTGAAAACCTTTTGACACGTAAATTTCATTTATAGGAATTTATTCTAAGGCAATAGCCAAACAATATGTAAAATATATGTATAAGGACAGATTAAGAACATATATATATTCATTAATAGGGGTCTGGTTAAATATTTTATGGTATATTCACCCAGCAGAATACTACATAGTATTAAAAGGATGATATAAGTATATATTTATTGACCTCAAAGATGTCATAATATGTTGTTCAATGAAGCCACAAAACAGTATGATAATTATTTGATTATCTCTTCAGAGTTATTATGTGGTAGATTTCTATTGACATTTACTTTCTTTTTAATTTTTTATACTTAAACTTTTTTATAATGAGCCTATTTTTATAAGTAGAAAGAGCATAAATTACATTAATTGTCTGTTTTAGTATTGGGCAACTATATAGAGAATTCTTCCTTAGTTTTACAGTTATTTAAATTAAAGATGCATGGACCCACATTTACTTTTTTATTTTAAACAGTTCTATTGAAGTATAATTTACATACCATAAAATTCACCCATTTTAAGTGTACAATTTAAATCTACAATTCCGTAATTTTTATTAGATTTATAGAGCTGTGCAACCACAATTCACTTTAGATCCTTCCTTACATTTACTTTTGCAGCGTTAAACTTGGTTTCGTGCTTGGGACTTTTTGTGGGGAAAGAGATAAATTAAAATACTGGAATTTGTTTAAAAAGGCAGTGTAGACTCAGAAATGTTTTCCTATGTACAATGCCTTATCTCTGAGTGCCTGCCTTACAGATATATCGAGAATGCTGCAGCGTGCAAAGTCACATGGGGAGTATGAGCCACAAAAGACAGTTTTTACTATCTAGGGGCTTGTAGTCCCATTGGGGAAACAATGCACATCCTCAGATTATTCCAGTATATATGCAGTATGAAGAGCCATCAATTGTCAGAGTTATTGACAGGAAATTGGAGGAAAGTGGTAGCCTTTTTGTTAAATCAGGGGAACTTCTTGGGTGGCACAGAATTTGAAGTGGGACTTAAAGGATGGCTCTTCTTAAATTGCATAAGGGAATATGAGACAAGGGAACTAGTATGAGCAAAGATATACGTGTTAAGGAATGGGGAAGCTCAATGTAAGTTTGAGGTTCAGAGCAGACAAGTTTGGCTGGCTGGGGTGGAGGGTTTGTCTAAAGAAGTGGTTTGCAATGAGGCTGGCGGAAAGGTTTGGGGCCTGGTTTTGGAGGGCTTTGAAGAACAGAATTTGACTTTAACTTGAGGATAATAGGGAACCATGGAAGATTTTTGGCTAGATTTAAGCTGTTAAATGATTAGCGTGTTGGCCCAGTGTATAGGATACTTTGGAAGGGTAGAGACTGAGGCTGTTTGTATACTTATCCAGGAGTACACTTTGTTAGCAGTAGGAGACTAGACTCCTAAGGACAGTGGGAAGACAACCTGGCTTTAGGAGAAAGAGAGGAAATAGTCTGTAGGCAGTCATGACTGCATGTGGGTGAGAGGGAAGAGACCTGCATGAGTTCTTCTATGAGACTGATGACTAAAAGGGACCCTGAGTTCCATTTTAGTAATGTTAGTTTGAGGTGACGATGAGACAGTCAGGTAGCCATGGCCAGAGATAGCCAGGAATGGTGACCTGGAACTCAGACATGAGGTTGAGATGCAGAAGGCATCAGTGTGTAGACAACGGTTGAAATAACATGAGAGATTGGTACCAAAGGAAAGCTCAGAGAGAAATGAAGACAGCTGGGCAAGGAGAAACCAAAAGGCAAAAAGTACCATCAGAGAGGCAAAAGGAAAAGTAGGAGTCGAGAGAGTAGCGCATCCAGTAGAAGTAGACTGTGGGCAACTTATGTAATTCACTTCTTACTACCTTGTTTATTAGGCCTCCTTCCTATTCTAAATGATGATTAGAGAGAGAAAGTGAAAGTACACAGCCTGGATAGTGATGCATAGAGATGTGCAAGCATTTTATTCTCCTTGTTGATTTTGTCCTTTTCAAACTATAATAAATCCCAGATTTTTCTTTCTCTCAAGTTCTTTCCTCTGGTTCAGTTCTTTATTGTTCTACTCTATGGTTATTTTTTTTCCTTGAGAGTTGCCTACTTTGGGCTTGGTAATTTTTTCCCCTCAGCTTACAAAACCACTAAGTGCAAGCTGGGTTGTGGAGGGTGAGCAACTGAGCTAGAGATGCTAAGTGACAAAGTGAGGGAGTATCATTAATTCTAGTTGTTTTCTCCGTGTATAATGGTATTCGGGGCAAAGTAAGTGAGGTTGATTTAGGAGAAAGAAAAAAGCCAGCTGACCATTTACCATTTGGAGAGATTCGGCATCAGAGCCACAGGGGCTGCCCAGGTTCTCAGCTTGCTTGGGCAACTGTCCTTGTCTGAAAACTTTTTCTTTAAGGATAATTAAATAGAAACTTTCAAATCCTCTTTGGGTTTTTTGGGTAGTAATTCCATGAGGCTTGTCATTTGTGTTTGAGGCTAGTGGTGAGGAGGGCGGAGTGAGGAGAAGCGAGGGGGTGGAGATGGGAAGCAGGGAAGGAATCAGAGAGAGAAATTTTATTGAGGGAGAGTTTACTGGGTTTATGGGAGGGAATCTCTCCCCTCCTCCCCATTCGGATTTGAAAGAGCCGGTGAATCTTTGATTAGGTGCAGGTCAAAAGAATTTACACATTGTGACCTTAATAACTAGAGGTGATTGGCAGGCGGGCTGTGGGGAGGGGGCCGCGGGCCCCTTTCATCTCACTTAGCACAGAGGAGAGACAATGGGCCAGCCGATTTTTCTTGTTGTCCCTTGTTTGAAAAGGTCTGGTGTCTCTACTAGGTACCTGTGACATGGGGGTCTTGATTGGGGTCTCATAAAGGCCCCTGTCAGTATGTCCAAAGGCCAAGAGTACAAAAGCAAGCAGTGGGTGGGGGTCTCAGCTGACCACTGAAGAAGGGAGGGGAGGGTCCAGGAGGCAGTGGAGGGAGAAGCAACCCCCGATGGGAGCCCTTATAGAAGGAGGGGAGGAGGGGGGCAGAGAAGGGCCATTTTTGTCCCTAACTCATCAAGCACATCTGCAGAATTGTCCAAGCTGCTGCCTCCCAGTTTCAAAAGAAAAAAATGATCGTTTGATAAACCGTCCCCGATTCACCACTTTCTCACAAGGGTGGAAGACCCAGCCCTGACCTCTGTATGATTTCACATCAAGACCGGGCTTTCTTTCCCCCACCCCCAAATTGCTAGAGAAACTTTGAAATGTATCCTGTGGCTTTCTCTCTCCCTTCTTCAACCCCTCCACCCCCATTTCCCACCCTCTCCACCCCACTGGCCTCTGTTTTCTTGCTGGGCGCTCCAG
This sequence comes from Eidolon dupreanum, assembly GCA_028627145.1. Classification (NCBI taxonomy): domain Eukaryota; kingdom Metazoa; phylum Chordata; class Mammalia; order Chiroptera; family Pteropodidae; genus Eidolon; species Eidolon dupreanum. Next base: position 16,737,483 of record CM053506.1, read on the forward strand.
AGTGTAGGCGAGTAATTAGTCCCCTCTTTCTGGGGCACAATGAAGGCAGGGTGTTTGATGGGCCCCTTCCCACCGCTCACAGAGCTGGGGGCCTGGGGGGGAAGACCAGGTGGCATGTGCAGTGTGTTCCAGGCCTGCACAATCACTGGGGCACAGGCCGGGGGCTTAGGAACAAGTGTGCCCCTGCTTCTCGAAGGAATGTGCAGAGGCGCATGCATTAATGGTCCCCACACAATGCTTGCATTTTTTTCCAGGCAGAGGCATCTTCCCTGTGAAAAGGCTGCCGAACCTGGAGCCCAGGCGGGAGCTTTGGCCACCACGATGGCGTTATTTCCCACCCTGCGCTTAGTCACTTGGAGCTAACATGGGAGACCAACAGGCCGCGTCTCCTGAGAGCCTGATCTTTGTATCCAATGTGTGCTCCCCCTCTGCCCTGTCAGTTTTGTGTGTTCACGGAGTGTTGATTTTAATGCGGGCCTGTGTTGGGCTGGGAGGCCAGGCTGGGGGGCCTCAGGTCTTTGTCTTGCAAGGCCTCTTCTTCTTGGAGGGTCTTCAGTCCTGGAGGCTAGTGGCAGATTTGAGAGGTAGGATGAGATGCCAACTCTGGCTGGCAGAGGATTCCCCTATCTATGCGTCTGTCACAGACTGTGTGGGGTGCCCAGAAAGCAAGAACACCTTAGGATGCTCAGGCACATGCTTCCTTGGCCCACCCCTTACCCCTTGAGGGCGGCGGTTAGTTTTACCACACAAGGCTGCCAGCTTTAAGTGAGTTCCACTTGCCCCTTGTGACTGAGTGTGGCAGGAGCACAGATTGTGAGACTTGGGGAGCCAGGGCAGGACCCTGTCTGCAGTGGTTTGGGAGTGGTGGGGACAGATAGTAAGGGTGCTGGAGGAGCATAAGTCTGCTGCAGATGACTACCCAGAAATTGGTAAGGGCTAGGAGAGGACAGGATTAGACAGAAAGAGGCAAAGCATCTGGGAGAGCATCAGCAAATCTCAAATGCTCATCTCCGGCAGTTGAGGGGAGAGTCCCTAAAACTAGGGACAGAATTTTCCCCATTGAGAAGAACTGGGGCCTCGTCACAGATATACCCACTAGGAATGTCAAACAGGATGTCTTCTGCCTTTACTATCTGCCTCATTGCAGTGTAGCCTTGTGCCAGGAGCTGGAGGAAAGGGTCTTTCCCCATTCTGGGCCTCTAGTCTTGCTGAGAGAGAAGATGCATACGTATGACCTGAGTAGGGGAAGACTGGGAGCATCAGCCTGCTCTGCTTCCGGGAAGAGTTAAGGAGCTGGTGGTGACCACCTGCCCATCCCCTACCCGTGGCCAGGCCATGGTACTGGCATCTGGTGTAGTGCTGGGGCTGGGGCCTTCATCTGAGGGATCATGTTATCAGAAAGGGGCTATATTCCTCACTTTTCCATAGGATCAGAAGAAAGAGATGTGGGCTGGCCACTGAGATGAGGTGGCCCTGCAGAGGCATTCCGCCAAGGTTCCTAAGCACAGTGGCTCCTCTGTGCTGCTCTTGGCACCCTTCAGACTATCTCAGGAATTGGTACCAGTTATACTGCCCAGTCTGACAAGTGGAAAGAAGCTGGAGCTCCAAGGCCTTTGAGGGGTCTGAGTCCCAAAGGGGCCTACCAGTTAGGAGCAGCTCCTTCCCTGGGCCACTCTGTGGCAGAGATTTTTCTCATTGAGAAACAGGCATTCTCAGCAATACCCACCTCCTCCCCTTTTCCTATACTGTTCTTTTCTCTTAATTTTTCCAAATGGTGTTTCTCCTTCCCTTTTCTATTCTCTGGGCAGCTCATAAAAAGCCTAAAAGAGACAGAGCTTATGTGTATGGATGTGACAATGAAGGGAAGGGTGTCAGGGATGGTCACACTGGGGCTCCAAGATTATAGAAAACTCTGCTACTCCTCCAGGCTGTCCTGCCAGGACTGGGAGGGCAACAACAGATTATAACCTTTAAATGCAAACTCAGTGGAGGAAAGAGATGGAAGTATGGAAACAAATTAGATATATCTATAGGGGGTGTTCAGCTAGAGAAAATGAGCATTTCTTACTAATTGGAGTGTGGGGCATTTCATTATTAAGCTTCATTACAAGGGGAAGAGTGTAGCAGGCCTCTTTGGGGATTCCCTGGGCTGTTTTTTCCCTTTTAAAAGCAGAATAATATTTAGCTGGAGGAAGAGGAGTTGCCCATGGTAACTTTGCAGGGCACCCTGGGATTTAAGGGAGAGTTCGAAGCAAGGGAGGAAGGGAGAGATGGGCCAATAGGAGGGTGCTTAGAGGTGTTCCCCCCATTCCTTAACAATAAAAAAAGAGGTGAAAAAGCCCTAGTGGGGTTGGGGACCTCACTTCTGGAACTAAGACTGAAGAATTTGGACAGACAAGAAAAATGTTGATTGGAAACCCTGCCTTCCTGGGAAACCTGATGTTTGACCATTTTAAATTTTGTATTAAAACTACAAAATAGTGGGATTCAGATGCAGAGCAATGGTCTTACAACTATTGTTTCTCAGCATGCACAGGACTTTCACCTTCGGGGCCAGGGAAGGGCTGCGGTAGACTGACCTTTAACTGGGCCTGGCTGGATGCATACTAACTTCTGTCCAGGCAGGTGCAGCCTGGTCCTGTCCATGGGATATTATCTGAGTCAGTCAGGTGAGGTTGGCTTTAAAGTATTGACTCCTTTTCCTGTTGTTGCCATCCTATGGCTCATGTTTGAAGTCCAGTCAGTCCCCAGAAAAACTCTGATCCATAGCTTAGAGAAGCAACTTGTCTAGAGTCTGTTTAGTCAGTCAGACTACCTAGTTTTCATTGTTCTCAGGGAAAAGGTACTGATTTATCATGGGAGAGTTTCTCCCATGGCTGGGGTCCCAAGAGCTGGGGTACAAAATCTCATTTAGAATCAGCTCTCGTTGTGACTTCATCAAAGGCCTAGAGTTTTTGCTTTCTCTCACCCAAACCATCTTTTGCTTTTATCACAGTTTCCTGCTTAGCTCAACCTACCTGAGGTTCCTGGGACTTTAAATACACAGGGTATCTTCCTATGGTTGGTAGACCTAATTCCTAATGGAGGCCTAATTCTATTCTTCAGCCTGGGACCTACCCAGTAATTGGATGAATCTTGAATTTATAAACACACTGAGCACCTGTAGGAGGAAGCTTGTTTCATCTTCCTCCTTCCTCATTTTTTCCCCATTCCTCTCCACAAAGAGGGAAAAGTATCCCTCTGTGCACTTTCTGCTTCCCCAAGAAAAGGAGAAGAGATGATCAGAGGAAGCAGTTAGCATCTCATGAAAATTAACTGAGCAGTAGATAGCCAGTGCTGTTGTTTTTTCCAGGCACAGATCTTGTGTCCATTTCTTCGTTACTCTGTGTATATCTGTCACCGGTCTAAGAGCCTGTACATCTGTAAGTGTGTGTCAGTGTGGCAGGCAGGTTCCTTGGTCTCTCAGTGCCCTCCCCCAAAGCAAGAACCAACTCTCCTGAGATGATCCACATGGGATCCTACCTTTCACCTTCATTACTTTGTGTTTATGTCACTGCTTCTCCTGGGACAGTCACCTCAAGAAGATACAGTGACATAAGTGAGTGTGCATGTGTGTAGATTCTTAAAGCTGCTGGGTCCCCTTGTTTCCTTTTTCCTGGATCATGAAGGAGGAGCTAGGAACCTAGTTACCGAGTTTCTGGCAATTACTGTGTTTCTTGCAGTGCTTTTTTTTTATTCTATAAATCTTACCCAGTGAGACTCTCCTTCCATGTGAATTTTCCTCCTATTGGTGGTAGAGTGCAAAGAAACATTGTTTTCTAGAAGTTTTGTGCATCTCAAGCCAGTCAGTGTGGCTGGTTGTAGCAATAGAGGAAATGCAGACCCTGAGCGTAGATGAGGGCAGCTGCTGTTGAATTGGCAAAGGGCACAGGCCTGTGAGGTGGTATCTGACCTGAGGGTGCCAAGCAGGTTTCTCATCAGGGTATAAACTCCTTGGCTTTTCCACAGAGGTAGAAGACGATTAGGAGGGGGAGTGGGAAGTTGGTTTTCTCTAGAAACCTTTACTTGAGGATACCTCAAGGCAGCAGCTAACCGTGTTCAGTACTTGGCACAGGTACTGTGTTAGCATTGAAAGCCCAATGTGAGGCGGGTCACCCAGCCAGTAAATCAGGAACCCACACCACTGTCAAGTGTGTTTGCAAATTTGTCTCATTTCTTTTCTTTCTTCTGAAAGGTTTGTATCCCATCCCAGGTGGCTTAGTGGGAAAGAAAAGAAACTTCCAATCAAATGACCTTCTTGGTATCCTAATGTTTTTCCAAAGAAAAAACCCATAGCTTTTATAGTTTGTAATTTCAAAAATGCATGACAAAAACATGCCACCAGAACAAATCTGTTCCAAAGCAAGCATTGGGGTGTGGTGTGAGTGGTTGAGCAAAACTTGAGGAATTGGACAGGATGGCAGGCAACTGCTTAGGGAATGGATTTCCAGGTGCAGTATGGCTTTAAATGCCTATGTGAAAACCTTTCCTAGGTCAAAGACTAAGTGAGAAGAGTTCCTCTCTTCACCCTCTCTAAGGTGGTAGGACCACAGAAGGCCTGGCCTCTAGGGCCCAGTGGAAGGGACCCTCCAGAGGCAGAATGACCTGTGAGTGGAGGCTCCTTTCCTGGAAATAATGAAGGAAACAGATAAGAATCTCTTCTGTCCACTGTAGGAGGCCTTGGCCGGGTTTGGGGCCAGGAGGACATGATTCTTGGAAAGAAGTGGGCTCTTGCAGCCCCCGAATTTAAGCCTGCATTTAGAAAGCCATAAATACCCATGACTAGCAGGACTGCATGGGTCTACATTGACCTGGGGAGCTTGAGACCCCAGAGTTTTGTGGTCAGGCTGACTGAAGCCATGCTTGTGCCCCATCCGTGACCACCCCCACCAAGAAGTAGAAAAATTCCCACCAGGCCTCTTGGGACCAACTCTGGCTCCACTGGGACTTTGAGTCTCAGAAGAGGGATAATAGGTATTAGGTGCTGTGGGATCACTGTTGGCTGGTCATGATCCAAATCCTGAGTTTCCAGTTAATTGGGTTGAAGAAACAACTTCCTTTTATTATTTTTTCAAACCACCTAAATACCCCCAACCAAATTGGGGGCTTTATTTGCTGGGTAGTGAAAAGTGCTTCCCAAGCCTCCTTTGGGTCACTGTGCTGAACAAAGTGAGAAACCCAGGGAAGGAGGAAGCTGGTGCCAAGAGGGTTTGCCACTGACCCCTCCTCCCCTGCTCTGCTTTCCCTGGTCTGCCCCGGCCGCCTCACTGTCTGGGCTGCAGCCCAAACAAGCAAAGGCATCTTGACCAACAACAAGTCCCAGCTTTGTTGAGCCTGTGGGGGAAATGCTTTCTGGAGCCCAGGGATCTCTTCTGAGAACCACCTGTGCCTCCTGGCCTCCTGTGTAGCCTGGGCCTTCTGGCACAGGGGCCCCTGCATTCCAGCCAGCAGGCTGATGGTAGAAAGTTAGGGGTGGGAGAGGGCTAAAGGGAGCTGTGGTCAGTTTGAGGGAGCACAAATTCCAGTCTGCCCTGTTAAGGCCCCTGGTTGGTTCAGGGTCTCCTGTCGCTCTGGCCAAGTTAAATTTGTCCTGTCTGTCATCAGCACGGACAGTAGCTTTCTGAAGTGGGCAACAGAATAGGGACGGGGAACCCAAGGTTTCTCTTCTTAACCAGTTCTTGGTGCTTCCAGAGTGAATGATGTAGGTTTCTTTTAGTAGGCCATTTCTTGACCAGGAGTTCCTAGTACCTCTCTATTGCCTAGTCAATGATGGTGATAATGATGAGGGTGAGGATGACTGATACTTGTGGAGTGCCAGCTAAATGCCAAGGACTAGGCTGAACACTTTCTATCTCATTTAATCCTCCCAGATAGGGACTGACACCCTCCATTTTCAACTAAGGAAACTGAGGCCTCAGAGAGGTTAATTAACATGCCCAAAGTCACATCTGGTCATTGATACTCCCACAGTATGAGAATGGCCTCTGACCCCAGAGCTCATGCTTTTTAACTACTGTGCTACACTGTCTGCTTTTTTGACCCACTGTGATCTTGTTCTCATTTGGGATCAGAACTGTCGATTGTCTTGAATTGCTTCCATTGTTAAAAAAATGTGAATTGAAGACTTGACCCTCTGGCTGCACCTTAGGCTGCCTAAGGACAGGCCTATCCAAGTTTTGTTTTTCCTGAATATCTCAGCACCTAGTACTGGCCTGCCTTTAGTAGCCTTGAGGTGCTTATTGAAGTAATAAGGCCCACATCTCTGCCTGCCTCCAGCTCAGGAATTGCCAAGACAAGGCCTTGTTCTTTGAGCGGGATGGTCAGTTCCAGAGCAGGAGCTTCCTTCTGAGGGGAAGAGGGTGGCTGTACAGAGGGGACACAAGGCTGACACAGGGGCGGCAGAAACTGGGAAGACAGAATCCAGGCCAGATCTGACTGGAGCTGAGCCAGTTGTTCTGAGCAACAGGCCTGCTTTTCCCCTGTGTGTTGTTGGTCTGGGCTGCTCCCAAAAGGAAGAGGCTATTCTATGAGTGGAGGGGTGTGAGGAGAGTCTGGTTTCACGTCTCTGAACTGTGGGTTTTCGGACTAGCCACCCTTTACTTTGTAGACCCCTCTCTAGAGAATCACTTTGAACCTCTTTTGGCAGGGCTTGAGGTGGGGGTGCAGGCAGGAACAGTAGTTCCTGGCAACCAGTCCAGGCCAGTGGAGGAGTGGGGTGGGGGTAGCACATCATATTGCAGTCCCTTTATGGCTAGATCTCAAAGTTGGATAAACAGGCAAAAAGAATACCACCTACAAGCCATGTGCCAAACTGCTCTAGCTGACCCCCGCCATAGGTGCCACTGAATGTAATAATTCGCTTGAGCTCTCAGAGGTGCCACGTGTGGTGAGGATTTGGGTGACAAATAGGGGTGTGATCCCGCTTCTGTTGGTGTAACTAGAGGGCAGCCAGGAGGCAGGGCTGTTGAGAGTGGCCTGTGCTATGGGAAGCTGAGCTTTCTTCCTTTCCATCGGCCTCGAATTCTGCCAGGTCGATGTGTTAGTAGTAGAATGTTAGTACTGTAGTTTCTCTGGAGAGTATCTGGTTCTGGGCTTTCCAGGCAGAGCTCTGAATGTCTGTATCAAAGGCAGGAGGGTTGGAGGCCGCATGGGTGGGGCTAACTCCCCATGCCCTACCTCTGTTCAACTGGAGCAGCTACCCTGGTTCTTGTTTTATAAATCTATTAGAGATGATAGCTCACAAAAGTTTTAAGAAGTTAGAAAATATTGTTCTAGTATAACTGTTTCCCATTTTACAGATAAGAAATGTGAGGCCCCAGGAGATTACAGGCTTGCCCAAGGTCAAATGGCTTGTGAGCAGCTTATCTAGCACTGAATGCTGGCCTGCCAAATCCCAGCTCTGGGCTCTTTCCCCTGGGCCCAGCGCTGCCTAACTTGTCTCCTGCCCTGGCCTGTGTTCTTACCTGGCAGTGATCTCAACTCCTCATTCTCTCTCTCACCTAGGCACAACTATTTATCAACCAGCCCTCTGTTTCTGGTTTTCATTCTTTCTGAAATGCTTCTCTCTCTCCCAGGTCTGGTGTCAGGGCTTTCCTAGAGCCAGTTCTGAGAGACTGGCAGTAACCACATTACTTTCACTTTTGGAGCCCACATTCTAACCTTTGGACATCTCGGTTCTGACCCCAGTAAGCCACGTGTTGCTTTCACCCTGTGCCTCCCTGTCCTCAAAGCCACCCCTAAGCAGAGGACTCTCTTTCCTCTACTTAGCTGGGCAGTAGGGCCTCCTGTGGCCTGTGGCAACAGTAGACATAAGTGTTAGAGCCCTGGGTCTTCCTGTCTCTCTCTGCACTCCCAGGAGAGTCTCTATCCCTAAAGCTTCCTGACTCAGGGGTGTCTGTGATGGTCTAAAGTGTAATGTGAGCTCCAGCCCCAGGCCGTCTGGGGAGAGCCAGACAGACACAGGCAGCACTGTGGCCCTCTGGCCCCCCCTCATTCTGCCCCAGCTCAATTCTACCACCCTTACTCTATTTTTCGCTTCATAAATGCAGAGCTGTGGTACTAGGTACAAGTCAACTATCTTCCATGCCCCCAGAAAGCTATTTGGGGCCACTGGCCTTGATTGGAAGACACAGATTTGGTGGGTGACGATGTAGGTCCCTCATCCAGGCCCCAGTCTCAGCTGCCCCCACCAGCCCTGGTCTGGCTCACCATGGGACCCAATTCAGAGGCTTCTTTTGTTTGACTTGCACAGAGCAGCCCCAGCTCACCATTCCCACATGTCAGAGTTTCCCCACCATTCACTGGGAAGGCTGAAAAGCCCTCAGCTAATTGCATTGGGCTGAAAATTACCACTTCCCTGCATGTGTTCCCCTGCTGCTGAGGACATTTGTGTCACTGCTGTATTTAGGGGGAACAAAGACCCCCTGTGGGGAGAGCCCAGGTACGAATGTGGGATGGGGGGAATAATTGCAGTCTCTCCAGGTGAAAGCCCCTGTTAAACTTCAGTAAGTCAATTAGGCTTGGTGGGGAGGGCAGGGATCCCCACAATAAACTGTTCCCACCAAGCAATTAAAGAAAATCATTTTAGCTTTGAGGAGAGAAACTGCTTATTAGAAATTTTGTGGGTCCCCCTCCTTCCCTACCTCAGCCCCCCTTGGGGATGAAACAACAAAACGCCTTCCTCAATAGAAGTGTTTCTCCTCCTCCCACTCATTGTGTGGCCTGAAAGCACTTACTGTGGGAGGGCAGAGGGAGGGACAGAGACAGGCCAAAGAGGGGAGAAAATGGCAGGGGCTTAACACCTGGGCTGGCTAAAAATCACAACTGTCCAGGAAGGTTGGAGAGAGACACTCCTGGGGGCTGCTGTGCTTACACAGGTTGTGTGGTATGTATGTATAGGATGTGCATGTGCCCATGGACCCTCTCTCCTCTCTTCCCCAAGCAGTGGGTGCATCTGTGTGAGTATGTGTGTGGCATATTGGGTGCCCCCTTACCAAAAAGAGCAAACACAGGCTATGTGTTAGAGTGCCCGCATGTGTACATGTGTATGTGTGTATGCCTGCTTATGTGTGTCTTCTCAGCAAAGGACGGCAAGGCCAAGGCAGCCCAGCTGGGCATGTACCTTTTCCCAAGGCTGTGACTGGGCCCATGTTGTCTCTCTTCCCAAGAGCCAAATACCAGCACCTGCGAGTTGAGCCATAGCATAGCTTTCTGCTTCAGATAGTCAGCAACTGAGGGCTGAATGACCAGAAGGCACCTCTTGGCCCTGGGCTAGGAATGGTCGGGGGTGGTGAGAGGGAGCAGGGAAAGTGATGCTTGGACATGTTAATCTCTACAGTGTTCTTCCTCACGTTGCTTGGCTGGGGGTGAGGTGTGGAGACTCTGTGGGAAAGAAATCAGTGGACTGGGCTGGTATATACTTTCTTGGTGTGTAGCTTGGCTGATATGGCTTGTGGTGGGAGTTTCCAGTCGGCACCCCACCACCACTCAGTACTGAGGAGAAGCACAAGTTGGAAAGATAAGTTGATTTTTTTTGTCTTACCTAGAGAAGGTAGCAAGGAGGGAGGTAGATTTACACATCAGAAATCTATAATTTGGTAAATACAGGTGCGTATACACATGCATACCACAGATCACAGGTAACTTAGGTACCACACCCCATCCTGCCCCAAATCTTGGTACCTTAGGGGTGGGTCTGGTGGCGCTGATGGTGGGCATGGCATTGAGTCAGATATTATCCTGGCCCCAATGCTTCTCTGTGGCTCATGATGTGTTTGGCTTTTATTCCAATGTTCCAAAGAGGTGAAATTAAACATCTAGGGGTTGGTTTTTCCCAGAAAACAAATATGCCAAGTTATTTGCCTACCAAGAGGCATTAGGAGGTAGAATTTGGTGTCTACAGGCCGGCAGTGAGGAGGTGAGGGCTGTTGACAAAGTCCTGAGCTGGAGCATGGAGGTGAGGTTTTATGGAAAGCAAGGGCTGGTTAGAATTTGGGGATCTTGGGGTGTGTATGGAATAGCTTGGAGAGGAGCAGGAATAGGCTGCTCACTGTGGCAGGCTCCATGCAGTGGCTACCTGTAAGGAGATAAGGCTTCAGGGGAACCTGAAGCTCGAAGTCTTGTCATGTTTTGCTTCAATTTTTTTATGTGTGTATATAGACACATACACATAAGTGTCTATGTAATATATAGTGGGATATTTATAGAGTTTTTATATGACATATGATATCATTTATTATTTTATGCTCCAGAATGTGGTTTTCTATGTATGGGCCTTGGTTTCCTCACACCAGTTTTTGATTTATGACTTCAAATGTCTTTCTGACCTTGGGCCAGGTTTATTAAAAAAAAAAGGGAGTAAGAAGGTTTTTTGGGACGCTTTAAGTATGTGTGGAGCTTTTTGTTTTATATTTGTTTTTTAAGAAAAACAAAATTTTTACATGCTATGTGTGAGTTTTCTGTTTGGTTCCTCCTGCATTTTTTTTTTTTTTTTTTTTGGTGTGTCACCGAATCATTCAGGGATTCAGCAGTGGAATATTCAAGTTTGCTCATATGGTCAAATTTATTTTTTCCTTGGTTTTTGAGCCATTAGTACAAGGTCAGGGTAGGAAAGGGATAAAAGAAGTTGCAACAAAGGAGTTGCTTAGGGTTACAAAATTTTAATTTTGTGTGTGTGTGTGTATTTTTAAACTTTTAATTCTGAAAAATTTCAAAGATACACAAAGAAAATGGTAAAATTAACTCCTATGTTTTCATCACTATTTTAATTATTTTGTGTGTCTTTAATTCATGTCAAATACCTGAAAAGTATCTTTAAATTATCCATTTCTCAGATGCCTGGCATTTAAATTATAGTTGTTGAAAATAGAAGGGTCTGAGAATGGACCAAACTCTATCTTACCAGAGTGAGCCTTGTGGTTTCCAGCAGAACTTTCATTCTCATTAATCTTTAAAAAGGGATCCAAGAGACCAAGTCTCTGAAGATTAGGACTTTCTTCCTAAGAAACTTCCTTGATTTTCCCCGTTTAAAAAAAATATTTATTTTTCAATTACAGTTGACATACACGTTATATTAGTTTCAGGTGTACAACGTAGTAATGAGACATATATATATAACTTATGGTGTGATCACCCTGATAAGTCTAATACCCATCTGACACCATACGTAGTTATTACAATATTATTGGCTATCTTCCCTATGTCATACTTTATATCCCCATGACAATTTTTCTGACTGGTAATTGGTACTTCTTAACCCCTTTCACCCTTTTCACTTATCCCTCCAACCCTGCTCCCATCTGTTGACTACCAATTTGTTCTCTGTATCTATGAGTTTGTTTCTTTTTGTTTTTCATTTATTTTGTTTTTTGTTTTTTAGATTCCACATATAAGTGAACTCAAATGGTATTTGTCTTTCTCTGACTAACTTATTTCAGTTAGCATAATATCCTCCCATATTGTCACAAATGATAACATTTCATTCTTTCTTATGGCTTAGAAATATTCCATTGTATATATATGTACCACATTATCTTTATCTAATATTGGTAGACACTTAGGTTGCTTCCATATCTTGGCTATTGTAAATAATGCAATATCCTTGTTATCTGCTGTTGTCCACAGTATCTCCCTGCCCACTACTGGGAATGGTAGAGTTTTTTTTGTTGTTGTTGTTGTTTTTTTCCGGGCACTCTCCTTGGTCCTAGGTTTAAGAGACCACTTCATCACTCCGAAACTTCCAGGCCAGCTGGTACCGCTCTATTTTATCTGTTCTTCTAGAAGACCCAGCAGATACTGTTTTCATGGTTGAGGTGTCTATTCTTAGCCAGGCCTCAAGGTGTTCAGTAGTTGCTTGGCAAAGCCCTTTGCTCATCTGTCAGTGAGGACATTCAGGTGGGTGAGGAGCCCAGCAGCTACTGAACAGAGGCTCTATAGTGGTCAAGACAAATTGGTTTTAAATGACAGAAACCAAATTTACATTAACTTAAATAAAACTGGGAATGTTTGGCTCATGAAATCCAAGGGCAAAGCTGAGCAGCCAAGCTAAAGGAAGAGTACAAATACAGTTGGGCTCAAGAGTAGCTGGATCCAGAGGCCACAGTGCAGACAGGGCTTCATCTATCTGGGGTAGTCATCTTTTTTTCTTCCTAGATCTCAGCTCCTTTCTTTTGCCCAGCTTACCAGCTTATTACAGAGGTTGCCAAGAGCTCCTGAGTTTGGTAGTTCATAGCATAAGTCATAGAAAGTGACTCTCTTCCCAAAATCCCAGGACAGAGACTCATTGGGCCAGCTTAGTTGGGCCAATGATGAGTTAACTGTTGCCAGAGAAAGGTGAATATGTAAGAAACAGGGGAGTCTCTCAGGAATCACAAGTATGGAGGGAGAATGTGGGGCAGACAGAACAATAGGTGTCTACTATTTTCATAAAGGCCAAATTACTCTATGACATCCAGTCCCAAAGTGTCTATGTGGATGACACTAGTATGTGGATGATGACCAAGCTCAGAATGCTGGCCACCAACTCTCGAAGTCCGATTCTAGGGATTAACTTTCACTACAGCCTTTAACCTCCTCTTCCTCACTTCATTACTGGTCTGCTGATCAGAGATTCGTCCTTTGTAAGCTGTTAATGATGTTCTTTGAAAAACCTATCACTGTACTAACATGGCATGCACCAGGGAGAGACCCTGGATTCAGACACGTGGGGTTGGAAAAATAAGCAGTGGCCTAGCACCCTCATAGTGAGGCAGAGAGAGACTGGAGCCAAGTCCTGGGATGGCACAGGCCTGACCTGGCTGGGTCTTTCCCAGAGAAAAATGACTTGTAGGTGGCTTGAATTAGACCAGGAGTACAGTTTACCTTGCAGAACAGGATGGAAGACAATGACTTCTTCCTCTTTTCTCCTTAGTGCCATTGTCAGGAGGGCAGGAAATCTTGGGGAGGAACAAAGTTCAAGGTCAAAATTCCTGATGCTGCTAGCTAATCTGAAAATAAGGAAGTTCCTCAGAACTTTGCCTTCCTGAAAAGCCTGGTAATGGAAGTCTTGCAGAAAAGGACCTTAGTACCTCACTTTTATACTATCTCCATCCTTATCCTTCCCTCCCACCCACCCCCCCCGCCCACTTCCTGCTGTAATGTGAGCCTCAGTCTGTGTGGCTAACATGAAGGTTCTGGGGATCTTGTTGTCTCCTATCGCAGTGAAGGAGTCAGCACAAGAATTATTGGTTGAATTTGTGCACCAAGGTTTGCTGCTAGCCTTTTTCTACAATGGAGCCCTTCTTTCTTGAGGAATAGGGTTTTACCTACTGTGTACATAGACACACAGTCCTTTCTTTTTTTCTTGTTATGGATCCTACATCTGTAGCCCTGCTGTGTATAATTGATGTTGCATAACAGGCCCCAGTGGCCTACCAACCTCCATGACACTCCCTTCCCTCTCCTCAACATCCCCCACCCGCTTCAGTAGCCTTCAGGGTAATAGTGGAAAATGCCGCAGCAATCAGACCAACCTGAGTGTAGAACTTCACCTCCCTTTTCCTCTCCCTGTCTTGATGGAAGAGAAGTGGTCCAGGGATGCAGATGATGGTAGTGAATCTGTACGTAGACACTCACATCTTCTGCCTCTATTTTTCCAACTCAGTGAATGTTACCATGGGACTCTTTTTCATTGATGGGTCCATTAAGGTCTCTCTTACTTTAAGCCTGGCCAGAGTTAGGGGGCCAGTGGATGAGAAAGGCCATGCAGTCATAGATGGGCTGTCCTGCCCTTTGATTCTTCAGAGAGACTCTCTTTCTAGGTACTTTGATGCTTGTCACATGAAAGTTACTGCCCCACATTGGTGCTTATGGAATATTGAGAATAAAAATAAGAGCCAGGCCAATCTCTAAGGACTCTATTGCTGGCCTAAATGTGACAGTGGGTCAGGGATGTAAGGCCTCAGGATCATAGGTCACATGGGTTTCCCTTTGACGTGTCTTTATCTATGTTTTCTGTTGTTCCTGCCCAAATATGGATCAAGTTTGAGTCTCAAGGTCTCCTTGTGGTTTGTTAATGTGATTATGTTTAGAAAGAATCAGATTTTAAAATGAACTTGCTGAGTTGGTGTCTTGCTTATCTGTGTGGATTTCCAGTTGAACTCTGCTTTCCTCTTTGTAGAACCACAGTTGATCTTAATGGTTCTCGTCATCCTCCTATCTCATGCTTTTATTCACATGTCAACCCCTTATATTCATCAGTAAACCTGAAAAAACACCAAAGCTCGTCTGGCCTCAGTCTCCCCAGTAATCACCAGACCATGTGGGCTACCCATTAACATCCTGGTAGCCGAGGCCTTGGTCCTAACCATTATCATAATGCCAGAATTGACCACCTGAAAGGAAAAAAAGATTCGTTTTGAAATTGGAAATATACTTTGTGCTTCAGGCTGAGCTAGCCATAGCAGCACAGTCATTTGATTACCCAGTAGGTACAGGGCACTGTTGTGAGGTAAACCATGGCCTTGGCCTCTGTTGAGCTCCCAGCAGTGTTCAGAAGCTCACCTGTTTAAAGAAGCTTGTTGTTTACCTCTTTACAGAGAGAGTGGTTATGAAGCAGAAATTTAGGGAGAAAGTACTATAAGAGCGGAAGTGAAATTGTAGAATTCTAGTAACTGTTTCTAGGTCCTAACCACTTAGAAGCCCTCCTGGTGAAGGGTCTCTGTCAGAGGATGTCAGCCAGGTTCAGGATGAAGCCAGGTGACTTGGTGGTTTATGTGATATTTACAATCTGAATTAAGATATTCAGAATTCAATGTGCCACCAATATGCAGCCTTTCAGGCAGCTTCAAAATGAATATTGTCATTACCGTCCTTCTTTTAATTTCTTATTTTCTATTTTGTTTCATTTTTTATCTAAGTAATATAGAAATACATTCCAATTATAAGAAGTTCAGTTTAAAATACATAGACTATAAAGTAAAAATCCACTCAGTTTCCTGCGGCTCTTCCACCATCATTCTTTTTGTAAGAAGTCTGATATGCGTCACTCCAGATCTTTTAGTTTGAAGCAAATATCAGACAGCATATAATTTTGTGAGTATGTATGTGTGTATATTTACACACAAATATAGGGTTTTGCTTTGTTTTAGCTCACATTGTGCCTTTGTTCTGCAGCTTGAATTCTTCCCATGTGGTTCAGAGGTCTTTTGAACACGTAGCTCTACCACATTCTTTTAACTGCTGTGTTCTAGCTCAGAGTAAGGTGGATGTACCATAGTGACCTTAGCCATCCTGCTATTGATGGACACTTAGGTTGTTCCCAGTGGTTTGCTATTATAAATGATGCCTCAGAACACATCTGTGTACTTGCCAATCTGTACAACTAGTTAGATATTTTTCTAGAAAAGATACTTAGAAAACACATGCTGGATTGAGGGATAAGTACATTTAAAAGTTTTTAGATGCTGCCAAATTGCCCTCCAGTTGGACTGTTTCAGATTATATGCCTACAAATAGTATATACAAGTACCTATTTCTTCTTACACTTATCAGTTCTGAGTAATATCAGTTTTTTAATTTATATTTTGCCTCTCCAAAAGGTAAAAAGTATCTCATTTGGGGAGTGAGTACAGAATTGTGATTAAGAGCTGGACTCTGGAGCCCAGCTAGCTCAGGTCAAGTCATGAGTCCTCCTACCTACTAGCTATGTGACCTTCGTGAGTTACTTTCTAGTTTTCAATTTCCTCCTCTGTAAAAAAGGGGTGATATTGGTACTACATACCCCTTAGTGACTTAAAAACTTTCTTTTATCATGGAAAATTTCATAATATACTAAAGTAGAATAATTATCAACTCTTGGCCAATTTTGCTTCATCAGTACTACCCATATGCTTTCCCTTCCAATATTATTTTGTAGCAAATGTCAGGCATACAAATAAACATTTCAGTGTATATTCTAAAAGATAGTGATGTTTTAAAAATGTATGTACAATACTATTATTATACCTAGAAAAATATCAAATATGTAGGAATGTTTTGAGGGTTAAGTGAATTAATTTATATAAAGTACTTAGAACAGTACTTAGAAGTTTAACATTACTACATATATATTTTGGCTATGTATAGTTTTTCTAAAAATTACTTATTGAAATTTTTTGCATATTTACTTACTTTTACCCCCTATGATTTATAAGCTGTCTTTATATGTTCTGGATGTTATGTATATTTGGTAATTCCTTTCAGCCTGTTGTTTACAGTATCTTCTGTTGTGCAGAAATTTTTGTTATTTGGGGATTAGTTCTGTCATGTTTACCTTTATGGCTTCAAAGTTTTGTTTTGTCTTAAGAATGTCTTTTCTACTCCAAGATTATAAAACTATTTTGCTATATTTTCTTCTAACACTTTAATGTTTTTTTGCGTGTAGTTTTAAAAAACTTTATATCCTTAATCCATCTGGAATTGATGTCTGCTGTGAGGTAGGGCTCTAATTTTATTTTTTTCCCAACCAAATGTGTCTAATGGTCTCTATATCATTTATTGACTAGTTCATTCTTTATCTACTGTCTTTAAAGGCCACATTTAGGATTTCCTAATTCCCTACAAATATATGGGTATTCCTTTTCATTCTTTATTCTGATCCATTGATCTATTTGTTCCAGCATAAACATCATCCTACAGCATTATAGTGTGTTTGATAACTTGTAGACAACTTTCTCATTGTTTTTTAAAAACCATTTTTGGTTATTCTTGTGCATGCCCTCTTCCAGAGGAATTTTAGAATCAATTTTAGAATCTTGTTTGGATGAGACTGTACTGAATTTATAGATTAATTTAAGGAGAACTGACAATTTTATAATCTTGAGACTTCTCATCCAGGAACATGATATCTCTCCACTTATTCAGCAATTCTATGTCCTTTAGTGTAAAGCTTTATAGTTCTTTTCATATAGTGCTGTCTTGTTTTTTTGTTTGTTTTGTTTTATTTTTTGTTAGGATTATTCTTGGCTATTTTACAGTTTAATTCTTTTTTGTGAATAGATTTCTAATTACATTTTGATTGGTGATTGCTAGTGTATAATAATAGCTAACATCTGTGGGTATTTGCTAGGTTCCATACACTGCTCTAAGCATCCTATCTCATATAATTTTTACAACAAGCTTATGCCTTGGTCCTTTTATTATTTCTACTTTACAGTTAAAAAAGCTGGACTTTTGAGAGGTTAAATAACTCATCCAAGATCACATGGTCTCTAGGTGGCAGAGCCAGGAGCCCTGAGCCTACACTCCTTTCCACCATTGTATACGGCATGCCAACCACCTCATTCAATTCTGGTATTTGCTGTAATAGTGTTTTAGTTGGGTCTTTTAGGTTTTCTAGGTAGACAGTTGTCTGCAAATAATGACCATATGTATTTCTTCTTTTTTCTTGCCTCTTGTTTGGTACATGGTTTTGTGAATATTGTGCCATCGTTTTTCAGGAAGTCTGACCCCAGTCAGTTTTTCCTTTAGCACTGGAGCATATTGCCATTTCTTTCTCTTGGGAGTAGATGAAACTGTTCTTGTGTTTAGAAGCCATGTAGATGGAAAATCGAGTGTAGAAAATCCTCCTGGAAGCCCCAGCACATTTCTTGTTAACTTCGATAGACTAAATGAATATGTTATTCTGTTGTACTGTGAGTTTTTGTTTTTGATGTACTTAATTTTTTTTCTGTTAATTCTGCCCTTCCATTGCTCAAGTTTCTGTTTCTTGAGTGGAGTGGGTACATTTGGGAAGAGCAGCCTCTACCTCAAGCCTCCTCTTGTCTAGACTGGGCCAGGGACTTGGACAGGCTGACCTTTTACCATTGGGTAAAGTAGAAAATAGCCATTTTGTTTCTGTAGAGGCATTTTTCAGCTGTAGGACTGCACTCCTCTATGGGACAGCAGAAACCCTACTTTATTGACTCTCATTGGTTAGAGCTGCAGTGGGAGGGCGAGCTTTGGGATCCCCAGCCTCTGCATACTCTATCCAATGTCTGACCTTCTAGGTAGCTACTTGCATCATCCTGTCCTGATGCACTTGGGCTGAGAGAGGCTTGATATGTGTGTTTGTGTGTGGGTGTATGTGGTGTGTGTTTGCGAGAGAGAGAGTGAGAGCAAGAGCGAGAGGGCGAGAGCGAGAGAGAGAGTGAGATAGTGCGAGAGTGAGCGAGCCTGGGAGAAAGATTGGGAGAGGTGTACCAGGCCTCTGCCAGCTGTGGGGATCAGGAGTCAGTCTTGCTCCCTGCAGGCCAGTGCCTAATTGGGAGAAAGAGACCAGTGGAGTCCTTTTCTTCTGATCTGGGGATTCCTGTCCTACCTTGGGCTACTGGTCAGTCCCAAAACTTTAGCATAGTGTTCCAGGGCCACCTTTGCTGATGCCTGCTCCAGCAGACAGTTCATTATCAGGTCTACCTGCTCTTGGCCATGAGTCAGTAGACAGGAGTGTCTGGTTTTGTTCTCTTTTCTCTTACAAGATGTAAATAGTATGTTTTTCCCTTTAAAAAGTAGCTCATTAAAGAAGAGTTGGAAAATAAACAAAACCAAAGAGAAGGAATTGCTAATCACTCCATTGCCTAAACACAATCTCTTTTAGCATTTTAGCATGTTTCCTTCCACTCTTTCTTTTTTTTATATACAGGCTATGTTTTATTGATATATAATTGACATATAATACATTAGTTTCAGGTGTACAACATAATGATTTGATATCTGTGTACATTGTGAAATGATCACCACAATAAGTCTAGTTACCATCCATCACCATACATAGTTACAAAACTTTCTTCTGATGAGAACTTTTAAGATGTACTCTCTTAGTGACTTTCAAATATACAATATGGTATTATTTACTATAGTCACCATACTGTACATTACATCCCCATGACTTATTAATTTTATAACTGGAAGTTTGTACCTTTTGATACCCTTCACCCCCAATCCCCTTGCCCTTTGGTAAACACCAGTCTGTTCTCTGTCTGTATTTATGAGCTTGGTTTTTTGTTTGGTTTTGTTTTGATTTGTTTGTTTGTTTGTCTGTTTGTTTTTAGATTCCACATGTCAGTGAAATCACACAGTGTCCTTCTCTGACTTATTTCACTTAGTATAATGCCCTCAAAGCCCATCTATGTTGTTGCAAATGGCAAGATTCCATTCTTTTTTTATGGCTGAGTAATATTTCATCGTATATATGAATCACATCTTCTTTATCCATTCATTCATTATGGACATTTAAGTAGTTTCTGTATCTTGGCAATTGTGGATAATGCTGCAGTGAACATGGGAGTGTATATATCATTTTGACTTAGTGTTTTAGTTTTCTTTAGATGAATACCCAGTAGTAGAATTGCTGGATCATATGATACTTCTATTTTAAATTTTTTTCAGGAACTTCCATACTGTTTTCCGTAGTGGCTGCACCAATTTACATTCCCACCAGCTACGTATGAGGATTCCCTTTTCTCTACATCTTTGCCAACACCTGTTATTTCTTGTCTTCTTGATATTATATAGCCATTCTAACAAGTGTGAGATGATATCTCTTTGTGGTTTTTAAAGGAATTTTTATATTTTCATTTTTTCAATTATAGTTGACATAATATATTAGTTTCATGTATACAACACAGTGATTAGATTATTTATATAGCTTATGAAATGATCACCCTGACAAATCCAGTACCCATTTGACACCCTGCATAGTTATTACAATGCTACTGACTATATTCCCCATGCTGTATTCTACATCCCCATGACTATTTTTTACTACCAATATGTACCTCTTAATCCCCTCACCCCTTCACCCATCTCCCCACTCCCCCAATCCAGCAACCATCAAAATTCTCTCTGTATTTATGAGCTTATTTCTGTTGTTTGTTTATCTTAGTCTCTAGATTCCACATATGACATTTGCCGTTCTCTGTCTGACTTAATCCACTCAGTTTGATATCCTCTAGGTCCATCCATGTTGTTGCAGATGGCAAGATTTCATTCTTTTTTATGGCTAAGTAATATTCATTATATATATGTACCATTTTTTTATCCATTTATCCATTAATGGACACCCGGGTTGCCACCATATGTTGGCTATTGTAAATAATGCTGCAATGAACATGTAGCAGATACACATGTCCCTAAGCAGTAGTTTTGAGTTTATTTGAACATATACTCAGAAATGGGATTACTAGGCCTTCTTTGTCACATATTATAGCCTTTGTATTAAAGTCTGTTTTGTCTGGTATAAGTACTGCTACCCCAGCTTTTTTTGTTTGTTTCCGTTTTCATGAAATATCTTTTTCCATCCCTTTACT
>CM053506.1:16758321-16777907 GCA_028627145.1 Eidolon dupreanum
GGGCACTTGGTATGAGCTACAAAATGATCTACAGATGTCTTCCACTTGTGCTGGGTTTGGAGGTGCCTGGGAGAGACTAAGCTATGAACTGAGGCAGGCTGCCACTAGTGCCAGGCTTGGGGCTGCTTAGCAAGCGGTATGGGGCATGCCAAGTTCAAGTGCTGCTTGTTTGAGGTTTGTGAACCTTTGAGAGATTTTAAGAAGGTCTGCAACCTGAGCCAAGACAGGCTATTTTCATGGAAAAGTCACTGGAATTAGCTTTGGTGGACCTGCAGGTTGGATGGGATGGGGTCACAGGGAATCACCAGGGTGGGGTGAATGGTGTTAGCCATGTAGATGAAGATTCAGATATGGCAACTGCTTGCATTTGTAAGTTGTGTTGGGGGAGGCTTCAACAAAAGAACAGTGCCCTCTGCCAGTACTTCTGTCTGGGAGAAAGCTGCCCACTAGCCCTCACCCTGTAGCCAGACAATTCAGTTCCTCCCCTTATGTCCCTGGTGCCTTTTGAGCTGCTGCCCCAGTGCTAGAGCTCAGAACAAGTCAGTCCATCAGCAAGTAAGTCCATGCATGGCCTCTTTCAGAAGAGCACCTGGGACTCCAGCAGCCCTCTATCTCACTCAGCCATAAACTCTGCTGATTTTCACAGCCAAAAGTTATGGGGACTTCACTTTTTTTACCGGTCCCTGGGCTGAGGTGTCTAGTGCAGGGCTGGGATTCCTCGTTCCTCTAAGGGGACGTTCACAGCCAAGATATCTCTCCTGATTCTCAACCATCATAAGTGGGTGTTGGGCCATTCCATTTCGTGTCTTAGCCCCTCCTACCAGTGTCAATGTGGCTCTTCTGTATGTCCTTAGTTATAAGACTCCTGTACAGCTAGACTTCAGGTGATTCTTAATGATGGTTGTTCTGTAGATTAGTTGTAATTTTGACGTGATTGTGAGAGGAGGCCAATACAAAGTTTACCTACTCTGCTATCTTGATCAGAACTCTCACTGTGGTTTTGATTTTCATTTTCCTGATGATTTGTTATGTTGAGCATCTTTTTCATGTGCCTATTGGCCATCTGTACGTCTTCTTTTGAAAAATGTCTATTCAGGTCCTCTGCTCATTATTTTTCCCATTTAGTGGGTTGCCTGTTTATTTTGTTGATGACTTCCTTAGCTGCACAGAAACTGTTTAGTTTGATGTAGTCTCACTTGTTAATTTTTTATTTTCTTGCCCTTGCTTTTGGAGTCAGATCCAAAAAAGTCATTGCTTGTGACTGATGTCAACAAGCTTACCGCCTATGTTTTCTTCTAGGAGTTTTATTGTTTTAGGTCTTACATTCAAGTCTTTAATCCATTGCGAGTTAATTTTTGTGTATGGTGTAAGATAATAGTGTAGTTTCATTCATTTGCATGTGGCTTTCAAGTTTTCCCATCACCATTTATCAAAGAGAGTATTCTTTCCTCATTGTATATTCTTGACTTCTTCGTGTAAAAAAAAAATCTTATTATACTTTAGTTTGATGAACCAAATTGTGTTTATCTTCCCTTTCCTGATCTTGTAGCTTTAGTTCTGGGAACCCGCTTCCTGCCCAGCCTTTATAGGCAGGGATTACTATGGATGGCAGGTCCTATAAGCCTGCTCTTACCCTTGTCACCGATGTGACTCTCAGCCTTCTGATGTATGTGCAGCATTCAGGTGTATGTTTCCCCAGCTGCAAAGTTGGGATGTTTACTGGAAAGAACAAGATTTCTTTGCCTCTCTGTTTTTTTTCCTTTCCAAGTACATCTATTTCCCTTTCCTTTGGGTGGACCAGGGTGCCCTGGGATCTTGGGAACTGGCTGCCTCACACTTTCACCTGCCCACCCTATGTCTCTCCTCTTCCTGACTTCTGGTGACCTCCTCTTCCCACTCCACTGGTCCCTCCTTCACAGTGCTGTCACTGCACGACTGCTCCTGGCTTCCCCTGGCTGAGCGAGTTTGTGTGACCTTCGCACTGCATTCATGCTTTGGGTCTTAGCTGCTGTAATGATGTCAGTGGCACAGGTTAGCAGATGGCAGCAGCAGCAATGAGACCTGACATGTTCTAATGATTCCCTTCTTCCCACCCTTGCTGGCTAAGCTGATAGAGGGGCAGGGATTTCAAGGGGGGGCAAGGGATATTGGGGGGCCCCCAGGTGCTGATGAGGCCTGTGACCTTTGCTGCTATAATATCAGTGTTTCACAAGCAAGGCAGTTTGGGAGCCCACTTGCAGCCCATCAAAAATTGATTTAATTGCAATTTTTCCTCCAATTAGGAGCACTGGAGCCTGACTAATTGGAGTAATAGAGAGTAATAAGGCTCAGATAAAAAGCCTTCCTCGGCGGCCTTTGTATCTCGTGTCAGTGCCTGTCAGAGGTCAGAGAGCTTGCATATTCTATTAGGCAGCCCAGCCTTCATTTGTACAAATTAGTTTACCCAACAGTAATTAAAATGCCAATGCGGGTTGAAGAGAACTGAATACACTTGATGGGCATGTTGGTGAATGATGTGACAGCTCTGGTGGCCTCCCTTGCCAAAGTGTGTCAGCCCCAGCTCAGAGGCGACTGGGGCTTGGGCCAGCTGGGCGGCTCTGGGCCAGCCACGGGGCCCAGCTGCTAAGTACGCCTCTTCTGCTGCCCCTACTCAGAGTCACTCTGGCTCTCCTTTCTTTTTCCAGGTAGAGTCATTTGTTCATTTGTCCATTCCTTCATTCAACAAGCATTTGAATTTTTAGTATATGCCAGGCATTATATCAGGTGCTGAGGAGAGAACTTATAGGGCCAGGGGTGTAAAATCACTTGGTTCTGGAATCAGGACTGACTAGGTTCAAATTTCCAGTCCTTCCAGTTGCTCCCTGTGTGAGCCAGAACAAGGTACATTACTGCTCTGTGCCTTGGTTTCCTTGTCAGCAAAATAGCAAAAGTGGTACCTACTGCATGGGGTTATGAGGATTAGATGGGATAATGCTTTTGAAATACTTTCTCAGAACCTTGCACATAGTAAGTGCTCAATAAATTATTTGTGTAATTAAGAAGGTCTAAAATAGGCAGAGGGAGCAAGCATCTACCTTCTTTTCATCCTGCCCACACCCAGCTAATTTCCCTTCTTACCTTCCTCTTCTTTTTTCTGTATCTTATTGTTTTTTATTCCTCAAAATGAATACCAGAACCCCTAGTTCTCTTGGTGTTCACCTCTGATATGAGGGCTCCTACATCTACTGCTTGGGCTTCTGGTGATCTCTGTCATTGCCAGGAGGCCAGGTAGATAGGCTGGAGATCTGGGCATAGGATGAGAAATTGTAGAAGGCTGGCTGCTGGTAAGCGCTTTCTTGTCTAAAAAGAGTAGAGTTTATTGAGTCAGAATGACTTTTAGACCCTCAGACTGAGAGACTGTGTGCACTTGTGTGAGAGCGTGTGTGTGTGTGCGCGCGCGCATGCATGTATGCGCATACATGTATTTCGACATTAATTTTTAGGGACTGTTGCTACTTCTCATCTATTTTCTGGTTTTGGTGCTTATGAGAGACTTCACTGTCCCAATGATGTGTGACTGTGTCATGTTTCATTCAGGTCTGAATCTGCTGATTTGGAAATTATTCTTTTAAGAAGCAGAGGTACCCCCTTCACAGCCCGTATGACTAGCTTCTCAGCCTCATTGTCTGTGAGCTTTGGAAAGCCCTTTCAGTTCAAGTCCACAGATTTGTCCTGAGTGTCTCTTCTGGGCCAAGCACTGTGCTGGGCATTGGAGTACACAAGAGCCACTAGATGGCTCGATGATCTCAAAGAGAAGGTGGGAAGATAACCCCCAAATACCATTTGTCCCATGAAGGTGAGATCAAACTGTGGTAGGGACTCAGAGGAATGATGGTCAAACCACCCGGGGAGCAGCTTCTACCTCTGCCTGTTCATTACAGGTTTGCTGTCCCTGTTCCTGGGCAGTCTCCATGGTTTTGTTGTGAGTCCAGGTGTGTGTCCCCAGTGGGACCTGGCTCCAAATCTGTTTGACTGTTGCTTACATAGTTTTTTACTGTATTAAATTTCATTAAACTCTTAAGTCCTCAGAAGTGCCAGGAAGACTCTCTACTTTTCCTCTTTTTTTTCCTTCCTGCTTCATGTGATAAAACAAGGGGAAAGTACAGCTTATGGAAAGAAATGTTCATGAGTGTCATGTCCAAGCAATTAAGAAAGGTTTTTGTGGGGTATGAAGATGAAAGGTATTCCTGGTGGCAGATGGACAGGGCCAGGGTGGGCAGCCAGGCAGGAATAGAGAAGGACAGGAGTCCCAGGGGACGGTGTTCCCATCCGTACCCCAGCCTGCTGGGAGGTCAGAGCTGTGGGAGTGGCAGGGATTCAGGTTCCAGGTTCCTCCCACCTCTCTTTCTATTGACTTACCTTGATGCTAATTTAGGCCTGTGGCCAGAGGCCTGCTACAGGCCTCCCTAAGAAATGTCTATGCTGGCGCCCCTCACCTGGCCCCCACTCCTCAAAAGTCTAGAGAGCCCAATTGCCCGCTCGAATGATTTCCAAGTGGCTATTATGTTTCCAACCCAAGGTAATTGGCTTTACCAATTATTAATGGATTACCCTCAAGAAAAAAATGTCAGGGGGAGGGAGGTGAGGACAATACTCCTGGCTTTGTAGTTTGGGGCTTTATTATCCAGCAGCCGCTTCCCAGGCTGGGAGTCACTTGGGGCATGACGGAGTGGCTGTTTTGGCACACCACACTAGTTTAGTGGCTGCTGGCACTCCTATGGGTTGAGAGGCAGCTGGGATGATGGAGCATGTCCACAAGGGAAGTCTTGGCTTGAGGCATGGAAGCCCCAGGGTGGCTCACGTGGCCATTTTGTCAGTCTGGCTGAAAAGCAGACACCTGTCCTGCAATTTTGATTGTTAATCAGTGGCTCGGGCAATGCCTGCCCTAACATCTCCCCCATCAGTAATTGGCAGGCCAGCTCACCCCCAGCGAAAGCCACTGGCTTCTTCCGAGCCCTCTCTGCAGAAATCCATCTCCCCATTGACATGCTTGGGATCAGAGAGCCACAGGTGCTGGGCAGGGCCAGGGCAGATGGGCTGCTGCCCCACATTGCTAATGTGTCATTAGTATGTCCAGTCCCCCTCCCTCTTTGCCTGACATGTAGGGACATGGCCATTCCCTGCCCTAGGGCTCCTGACATAACTGCTTTCAACAATCTTGCTCATAGTTTTCAAGCCCTGGGTTCCTGCTGGCTTCCTCTCCCCACCCCTGCCAAATCCTCTAACAAAGGACTGGCCTGGCGCATAGGTTCAAGTTCTAGTCCTAGCACTACAGCCACCCTGGCTCATTGCATAGGTCCTACTCACTGGGCTGGTGCTTGCACTTAAAATGAAACTCTGTAGATTGTATATGTTGAACTATTTAAGGGTTTAAGAGACACTCTGGGAAATATGGTCAAATTGTTTATTCTCACCTGCCTCTTGGCAGTGTCTGTCATTGTTGTCTAAACCAGGGGTCCCCCGGGGTCCCAGACCTGTACCGGTCTGTGGCCTGTTAGGAACTGGGCTGTACAACAAGAGGTGAGTGACGGGTGAGCGAGCGAAGCTTCATCTGTATTTGTAGCTGCTCTCCAGTGCTGGCATCATCACCTCAGCTCCATGTCAGACCATCAGGCATTAGGTTCTCATAGGGCACTGGTCCCGGGTGCCAAAAAGGTTGGGGACCTTTGCTCGAAACACTCCCTGACTCCCATCACACTCCACAGCAGCCCTGGCTCCCTGGCCCCTCACATTCCCTACTCTCCCACTAGTACTTTTTCATTGTTACTCACCTTTTGTAGTTTTTTTTTTTTCCCCTCATTTTTAGTGCCTTTACACCTGCCCTGTGCTTGTACCATATTACCAGATTCCCTAAGCTCTTAAAGCCTTCAGGAATGCCTCCCAACCACCCTCAATTCTGACCAGGGCATTACCCTCCAGCACCCAACAGCCTGTTCCTGTGCCAGGTGACTGTTTCTGTGCCATGGCTTTGTGAACTTCATACAGCTGAAGCCTAACAGCCTTACTCTCCCTTGGCCTCAGAGTTGCTCATCTAGGGACCTGTTTTTGTAGTGGTCAGAGACCACACAAGCTGAGTTGGAGTGGCAAGCTCAGCCATCATTGAATCTGTGGCTCCTGTGGCCAGGCAGCTCTGGGGGGTTACAGCCCTCACCATGATTCCAGTGGTCTTCCCACAACTTCTCTGATGGCTCTCATGGCTGCTTCTCTCATCCTGGCTTAAACCCAGAACCCCCTGGAGAATGAGTATGGCACCTCTAATTGTGTAGTGATTTCCACTACAAGTTCTGACAAGCCAGACCTGAGTCTGCTCTCCTTTTGTTTGGCAGCTCTTTTGTGACGGGGACAGCTTGCTGTGGGCACTTCTCACCCCTAAGAATCTGGGACCTCAACAGGTAAGAGATTCCTGAACCCATCATGGCTTGCTGTGGGGGTGGGGGTGGAGTGGCCGGGAAGGCAGTGGAGAGAGCTGGCTGAGCCTATGCCTGCTTCAGTGGGCTGCCCAGTGGTGCAGGAGGAGGCTGGGGCAGGCTCCTGCTCCTCAACCCACTGACAGCCTCCGCTGTGTCACCTTCTCACAGGAAATCGTTCGGTTAGCTTGAGGAGACTGTTGAAGTAATTTATAATAGGTAAATAATTTCATATTAAATTTATAATAAGTTTGGATTTATGATACTTTTTCTCTGAGGAGTGCTTGATTATGTGGCTACATAAAATTTCATCTAGAGATGATTTTTGTAAAATAAAGACATTTTAGAAGTGGCCTACATATCCATAAAAAGGATTATACAGAAAAGTTAAAATATATCCAGGTTTTATTCACAATTCTCTGTCTTGGCAAGCTTGACACATTCCCATCTAATTTTCTGCCATTCTATTGTGTGTGTTTTTTTAATTTTTAATTTTGAAATAATTATAGACTCATAGGAAATTACAAAAATAGGACAGCAAGTTACCTGTGTAACATCTTACATAATATAAGGAAATTAATATTGGTACAGACCATAGACTTTTATTCAGATTGTGTATGTGTGTGTATTTCCTTGCAATTTTATCCCGTGTGTAGATTCAGGTAACCACTACCACAATCAAGATACAGACTGTTTATTCCATCAACACAGAGGTCCCTCATGTACCCTGTAGAGTCACACCCATTCTCTCGTCCTTTCCCTAATCCTTGGCAACCACTTATGTGTTCTCCATCTCTATAATTTTGTCATTTTTAAAATATATAAATGAAATAATATAGTATGTAACTTTTTGAGATTTACTTTTTGCACCTTTAACAGCATAATTCTCTTGAGACCCATAGACGTTGTTAACATGTATCAATAGCACTTTTCTTCTTATTACTTGGTAGTACATTTCCTGGGATGGATATACCAAAGTTCCTATTGAACAAAATTCACCCACTTAAGGACATCTGGCTGTTTTCAATTTTTTGACTATTGCAAATAAAGTGTAGTGAACGCTTGTGTGTATAGGCTTTTGTGTGGACATATGTTTTCATTTCTGTGGGATTAATGCCCAGGAGTACAACTGCCAGGTCATTTGGTTTAGTTTTCTTATCTGCCAAACTATTTCAAGTATCTTTACCACTTTATATTCCGACCCCAATGTATGAAAGATCTAGTTTCTCCACATTTTATTGGCATTTGGTGTTGTCACTTTTTGTTTGTTTGCTTCAAGTCTGAGAACTCTTTACCTTGCTCTAGACACCTACATTCTGGTTTTCAGTGCTGTAGTTTGCCGTAGTGGTGAGGGTGTGCTCATCTTACCTGCCTTCTGCTTCAGCTGCTCTAGCTTGTCTTCTTTTTTTCTCTCCATGTCCTGGGCAAAGTATTAGCCATATATCTTCTTATGAAAAACCCATTGTATCGTCAGTCTTTCCAAAAGATTTTTTATACTACATGAGATGTCTTAATTAAATGTGTTTTTTTCTACAACATTCTCTTGGTCATTCAGCTGCAGGGATAGGAACCTCATGACTTCACCAAACACCACATTATGTCTCTGAATAGCTCTACAAGTTAGAATGCCTAGCCTTCATCAAGGATTGGTCTTCCTGGACCTGTGATCCTGACAAGAAGCAAGTTGAACCTCTCTTCTTAAGATGTGCCTTTCAATTTCAGAAAGCTTTGGTCCTGTTCCTTCAGGGTCTTATCATTTCCAGGCCAAAAGTCTGAGGCCCTTTAATTGTTGCTCATAAACATAGTAGATCAGTCAGGGTGCATATTGCTGTAGGTAATGAAGTCCTAATTCAAAGTAGCTCAAACAATAAAGGGATTATTAATGTCTTAAGTAACAAAAAGTCCAGAAGTTGGATGGTTGGCTGGTGTGATGGGTTTACTAGCTCAGTGAGACCTTGAAGGCCCATTTTCTCCTCAGCTTTCTGCTTTGCCACCCCAGTCAAGATGGGCTGTTGCCCTTGCCCACAGGCTTGTTCACAAAATCTCTACCAATTCATAAGGCAATATCCAAAGGGAAGAAGAAAGGAGGAGGGCATGTCCCTGCTTGGGGCATCCTTTTAAAATGAGGAAGCCCTTTCTAGGAACCCCCAAGCAGACTTCTCGTATTTAATGAACCAAAAGTATATTCCAGTACTCACCCTGCATCAAATGGCACAGGAAATGGAGTGACCAGTCAAGATTCACCTTCTGGGCTTGAGGAAGAGCTCCCCGCCCCACCCCACCCCTTTGCACACTGGCAGTGGGGGAGGGGAGAGGTAGGCACAGAATCAGGGTTTGGTTAGCAAGAAAGAAAGTAAGGAATAGCTGGATGGGTGACCTACAGTTTTTTCTCACACTGGTTTCAGGACTGTTCTCACCTGAAAGTTTCTCTAATTTATCTGGTTTGTTCTCTGTTGAAATGGATTACTCATAACTGAATAGTGAACATAGCAGGTGTGGGCTGATGAGTGGCAGGTGCTATTACCTCTCTTATTGGGGATCTACTTTAGTTACTGCAGTTGATCATATCACATTGTTGTCAGCATAGATAAAACTTCCAAGGGTTCCTTTGTTCTGTAGGTCCTGAGATGTTAGAGATCCTGTAGTCTGTGAAAGTTATTTCCATGGCTCACCCTACCAAACTCCTGCTTCTGGCAACTTCTTGCTTCTGAATGGGGCTGGGGCAGAAGGGGCTCTTCCTCTGGTGTGTCATGAGGCTGTGAGGAGCTGCAGAGGGAGCACAGGCTGTGTAGTCAGGCAGACCTGGGTTCCAGAATTGACTCTGCTGCATATTAATTCTGTGATCTATGGGCCTCTCTTGGCCTCACTTTCTACATTTGTAAATGGGATTTAATTATCCCTACCAACAGAACTAGTAGAAAGAAATTTTTTTTTTGAAAAAGTACCCACACAATGCCTGTCACCATGGGGACAGTCAACCACTGTAAGCTGTCTCCTTTCCTCTCTTCCTCTCTATCTACATCTGTCTTCCACATTGGTACCTTGGAGTTTTGGGAGGCTCAACCTTTTAATCCTTCAAATATTTGTGGCCTGTGACCAGTGGAGGGGGAATTGAACCTGCTGACCTCATGTCACAGAGCAGGCTGTAACAGTAAGGCTGTAGGTCACAAAATAGGCATGTCTGCTGAAAGTCAGTTTTGTGTAGTTACATAGCTAGACCTTATCCTTGGCATCATGGCTGGCCTGGGCTCAGGATGGTGGACAAGCTAGGGGATAGGGTGGGTACACCACCGTGGCCCAGCTTTATCTCGAGAGTTGAGTAATCTTCAAGTGGCCTCTTTTGGCCATAGTTGCCTTAGTTGGGGGTATGCCTGGGCACAGATTTATGAACAGGATAGAATTCTAAGGCACTAACCCCTTGAATGGCATTCTCTTATAAAATCCCTAGACCTCACTAATTCTAAACACTGGGTTTTTACAGAACCCAGAAAGAACCCAAGTGAGAATGGGCACAAGACAGCTATGGCTTCAATTTTCACTAAAGCCAGATAAGAAATAGCCACTCTATTCTCTGGCCAGCCTGTGGCAGGGCTACCCTGATGTCACTTGACATTGCCTTCTCTCTAGCCCCTAGACTCCCCTTCTTACCACCGAGAGGAGTCGGGCCTTGTTTAAACATCTTTCCTGTCCCCAGGGGAGCTTGGAGGACCAAGAGGTGTGGGGATTGAGGGAAAGATATGCTGGTGGAGGCATCCGTTTTTGGTGGGAGGAAATGGATGGACAGGACGACTGTCTGTAGCTATCTTTCCCAGAGAAGCCTGAGCAGATAATAAAGCCATGTAGAAAATAGGATTAAGGTAATGAACAGGCAGGACAGAGTTTGATCTTTCAATAAGGCCAAAGCCTGACTGACAGGCCAATCTGGAAGGTGGAGCGACATCACTGGCAGGACTCAGTGGTGGGGCGGTGTGCGGTGCTAGAGGGATTCTTTTGCTTTTAACCTGTCACCACTGAAACTTGAGGAGCAGTGGGATTTTCTCTTTTATGTGTGTGCAGTGACTGGGGGGAGGCAGTACTGGAGGGGCAGTTTTGCTCTGAGCATCAACTCCCCCAGGGGCTACCCTCAGGATGATGGTGGGAGCTAGGACACAACTCAAAGGTGTAGGTGCCCTAGTGGGCACCAGTGCTACCTCGTGCATCTGTGTCTCTCAGTAGCCATCCTCAGGCAGCTTCTCAATGCCTGGGGACTCCTTTCAAGGTCACCTTGGCTTCTTCAGCCCTTCATTCCATCAAGTCCACTGGAGACTCTTCCTATGGACTGGAGAAAGGGAGATCCTGGCTGACACACACAGGTCCTAGGGTAACTATGGCACAGAGCCATTGCTTGTATGTCAGGGAACTGGGCTGTCCCCCTCTCCCTTCATCCTTTCTACCATTCTCTCTCCTGGAGCTGGGGTCCATGGGTTGGGCCAAAGGATGGGATTTCTAACTTGTCTAAACCAGAGAGTTGGAGTCCTCTGCCCAATTTGCAGGTGCCAGCATGTTCCTGCTTCTGAGAGTAGATAGTCTTCAGACCCAGTCCTAGCTCCTAAGGGATCCATTTGACAGCACAGAGTATGCTTAGCTAGGCACTGGAGTCCCATCAGGCCCCAAGATATTGTGCCAAAGCCATCCTAATTCCTGAGCCTGGAGTCTGGCAGAATCAAGGCCCATATTGTGTATTCTGTCTACATTTGGGCAGGGCCCTGGGCTAGGCTCCAGGGAAGGTGTTGTCTGTGTGGGGCCTGCCTCCCACCTGCAGGAAGGCCTGGGAGGAGGAGGTTTGACTGGCCTGACATCACACACACCCCTTTCCCTGTGGAACTTATCCTGGGTCTGTGGACTGAGCACAGGAGCTGAATATCAGGGCATCTACTAGCATTTGGAATGGCAAGGGGTGCCAGGCTTCAGCCTTTCTAACTGTCTGCCGGAGGAATTAGTGTCCTGAGTGCAGGCTGGGCTGCTCTGAGGGCACCATTAGTGCCCATCCCTCCCAGGTGTGGCTTTGTTTCTGCCCCAGGCCCTCCGCCTCCTCCTGGGTAGGGGGCCTGGCCCTCAGTCAGGCTGATTACGGGAATTGCCCCTCTTTAAAGTACCTGCCTTCTTTGAAAGTATTACTGACAGCTTTTTTCATTTTCTTTTTTTCTTTACCTCTTTAAGGAACCCTGTAATTTCTTTCTCTTTCTTTCTTTCTCCCCACCTCTTTCCTTTTTCTTTCTTGTCCCCTCTGTCCCCCTGAACTCTTTGAAATTGGCTCTCTGCCTGCTGACACCAAACTGATACTTTGCGTTTCACTTCTCCTTATCCCTTTATGGCAACAGATGTTGAAATTTTGTATCCTTTTATCTGCCCGGCTGCCCCTTCCTGTAATTACGGTCCCCTTGTTAGCAGTACAAAGTGGGCTGCCCGGCTGCCTGGCCTTTGAGCCATTGTGTCTGAACACGTGTGCGCGGGTGGGTGCTGGGGTCGTGCACGTGTACACACATGCATGTGAAAGGCTGTGTGCTGGCGAAGGGCCCTTCTTGGGACCAGGGCAGGTAAAGCTTCCGTGGGATTCTCCTTGTCTCCACCACTTTGTGGTTACATTTGGGACCTATCTGCTTCCTTTCTTCTTTTGATTTCCCCACTAGAGGGCCGGACTAGGAAAAGCACTCCCTGTTTAAAAGTCTGGTGGCAGTCTGCCACTCGTGGAGTTCATACCACTGAACACTGTGTCCACCATGAACTAGAAGCCAGATCATGCCAGCTTGTTCCCCTCACATACCCATGCCTCTGGCTAAACCAGATTGCCAGCTAGGTGACCCGACTCTGAACTTCTCCTGTTGTTGGACTTTCATCAGGGCCATCCCCACTCCTCTGTCATTGCCTGTCACAATCCTATCAGTCATTGAAGAGTTGCTCAATACCCATAGCCAAAATTGGTCTTGTATCTGTGCCATTATAAAACTTCCTTTCAGCTCTCTTATGGTACTCACCAGATCGCACTTTGCATTGTTAATTGAACACATGACAGACTTCTTCCCTTCGCTGGATGGAAAACTCCTTGAGGACCGGGGCAATGACTCCTTCAGTCACATTTCACATCTTCCCGGAGCTTCTTTTAAGCACAATGCCTTCTGTAGAGAAGGTACTCAGTAAATGATTGTTGATCAAAGAAAGGAAGAGAGGGAAGGAGGTGGGGAGGAAAGGAGGAAGGAAGGGAGGGAAGAAAAACCTTCCATTTTCTTAGCAACCATGTTGAGCCCAGCTTACACCTTCAGGCTTCTGTCTCCTGGGAGCAGAAAAGATGTAGGAAGGTGAATTGTTTGTCACCTTCCCATCCTGTCCATCCCCTAACAGCCATTGTTACATTTCAGGGTAGCACATGCCAGATGGGGTGTCCTCACACCCACACACATACAGGAATAAGCACCCACCCATAGGATCTCCAGAGAACATCATCAGGAACCCAGTATGTTAACAGTGGTTGTGAAATGGTGTGGAGGTCACAGGCATTCTTAGATGTGGGAGCCAGGGGTACTTCAGGACACTTTAGTACTGGAGGACTTTCTACAGGCTGTGGCTTGTGGTGGGAGCTGAGGCAGGCCAGGCAGGGGGAGGTGTCCAGAGGTTGGGATGAAAGGACCCAAGGGCGAGAGGAAGGGAAGGAGGGGAGCAGGGCACTAAGCTTCCTGGCTCTGCAAGGCCCAGGCTGGCAGAGGAGGGATGTGCCTACCAGGGACTGCAGTCCCACCCTGCCAGACTCTAGCTTGGCACTCAGGGCCTCTCCCAGATCAGACATCTGGGTCTTCAGGGCCAGCACCTACCTCCCATTAGCTGTCCCCATAAAGATGGTGACAGGGGATCAATGTCTTATTTATATTTCCTTATCCCCCTGACCCTTAGGAAGTTCCTCTCTATCCTCCCACTTTCCTCCAGCGTCAGTGGAATTTCCTGGGCAGCAGTGTGAGTTGGTGTAGGGAGACCTGATTCCCTCTTCAAGAGCTGATTCCCTGGGCTGAGGCTGCACATAGCCAAGCTACAGGAACACGCCTCCTTCAGGCTATCCTCCCAGTCTGATCTCATTCATCAGGCTCACAGGGGCGGCCCCATCTGTCTTTATCTTTCCCTGGGTCGAGAGAGAATTGCTGGAGTCATGCTCTGGAGAGGCTGAGTACTGGAGGCCCCCCAGCCCTCAGCGGCTCCTGGAGGCCCAGGCTTTGTGCACAGGAGTTGGAAGGGAATGGACTTTTTGTCTGGCCTTCTATAGTGACAGATCCAGCCCTTGCTCCTGTCTTGGCTTGGGGCTCTGAGCAGCAGCACTGTTCTGTTCCCACACAAGTTGTGGGACAGCCAAGGCTCTGCACCCTCTTCTGCCCCCCACGGTGATAGGCCCAGAAGCATTCTTAACATTCTTTCCAGAGAAAAGGGGTGAAATGTCTGAATTTGGGGGTCACCATGTTATACAAATTGCAATCTAATCGTTTTTACAAGAACACACTTGCATTAAGAAAAGGAGCTGGAGGAGGGGCTGAAGACACAGACAGCTTGTTTTGTCCCCCTTCCCTCCAAAGGTTGGGGCTATTGTCCGCAGATCTTTCTCCCTCCACCAAAGCAGTTGAGCTAGAGTTTTCTAGTTAAATTGGGCCTGGGGTGGGGGCCACGAAGGGCCCACGATGCCATTTCTGTTTGTTTTCCCAAATCAAAGCCCCAGCGGGGCTCCTATGGCACCGCTGGGCTGCTATTTGAAGAGACGGGCCATTTCCCAGAGCCTGGTGTGTCAGTTTATGCTCTGAACTTAACCTCACAGGCACTGCACAACAGAGTCTCGAGGGTCCCTGGCCCAGAGGCAAGAGAAATTGTATCTTTTTATTGGCCCATTTAAAGTATGTGTGGCTGTTTCAGAGAATCAGAGAATAGTGCTGCAGAAAGAAACTTCTCAGACCCTGGCCAGGCTGGGCTAGCAGACATGGGTCTTTCTGGATTTGTCCTGGCCCCCAGGGGTTGGTGCTCACTATGGCCCTTGGGTCTCCTGCAAAGGGTAAGGTCCTGTGTTTCTTATTGCAGACACTGTGTCATGACACTTCCCAGTAGTGGCTGGGACACTGGGGCAGGAGCCCAGGCTGGCAACTTGGCCTGGATGTGGCCCCTACGCTGCCGACCCTGCCCAGCCACAGATGACCAGCCCTCCTTCCTTCTGAGCCCTGGGACCAGGGGTGGGCAGGTAGAGCCATGCTGGGCTTCACGCCCCCAACCCCACTGCCTTTCATCTTCTGTTTCAAACAGACAAACATGAAATTACTTCTATAGATTAAAGGGGAGAGCTCCTCAGTCATTCCTGAAGGCCTCACTAATGGAGGGGGCAGGGCCCCCAAATGTGGAAGGAGAGGGAGAACTGTGGAGCAAAACAGCCCCTACCCAGTGTGCATAAATGTGCATGTGTACCCGTGAGAACGAGACCAACCCCTCTTGGGGTTCTGGCCTGCCCTGGGGAGGAGGAGGAGGGTGTTGAGTCATGGCCGGGGGCCCGCTGGGAAGGCAGGTCAGTGATCTCTGGGAGAACCTGATCTGGGGAGAAAACTTTTTGCCTGATTCCTCTCAGGATTCCCCGCCACACATGTACACAGAGACTTATCGTGATCTATGTACCCTGATAGGAAGAAAAGCATTGCCCTAGAAAGGAGGCTGGGGGCAGAAGTGCTGACTTAGGTCAGCAATGGTGCTACTTGCTGGGGGTTGCTTCACTGTCCAGGGCTCAAAGGAAAGGCAGAGTGGGCAGAAAGGAACCCACAGCCTCCTCCTTTACTTTTTCAGCCTTCAGGGAAGACGGCGACTCCACGGGGAAGAAGGGAGGTTTGGGGTAGAGTCTGTGTGCAGTGGAAGGAGTGGAGCTGAGGGCCACATTCACACACATGACTGGCAGCCACAGCAGCCTCAAGCCCTTTGATTACTGCTTGGGCCAAAGCTGGGCTGGTGTGACCACAAAGTCCTCCCCACTCCATGCCTGAGCCTCTTACCTGTGTGTTCTTGTGAAGTGTCCAGGGCCTTGTTTCTCCTGTGATGCCATGAAGGAGAGCCCAGCATCTCTTGGGTGAAGCTGAGGAATGGGGCCTGAAGGGTGCCTCTCTTATTCATTCACCTCAGTCATTTGGTATACTCACTGTTCTACCCGTCCCCTAGCCACAGGGATTAGCGGGTGCACTTGATGTTGAGGGGTAGTTGCTAGGGCCAGGAGGCCCCCCTACGTGGTTGCCAGGGGTCTGGCATTGGGATGAGGGGTCTGCCCACTACCGCGGTCACGGAGGGAATTACACAGTCACAAAGAAATTGTTCTTCTCAGTAATCTGCTCTTGGCCACCGGGAGGGGCGAGGATAGGGGAGCAAGCTGGAGCCCAGCAGGCTGGGGGCTGTGATCACAGAGGCGTGCTTGCTGCGGGCCAGGGGCCAGCAGGGCCGGGAACACCAGGGACTAGCCTGCTAAGCTGCTTTCTCAGCGATTTCTCTCCCCAGACACAAAGGTGTTTACTTGTTTTAACATCTCCTAGGACTCCCCTTCTCCTTTTGTGTGGTCTTTATCCCCAATGAGGTTTGAGCCCCAGATTACAGGCGGGAATTAAGGCATTGGACTCAGGCAGCTCAGAACTGCATGACCTGCAGGATCAAGAAGTATAAAGTAACTGTGTGGGGGGGGGGGGTGGAGGTGGGGGCAGGAGCGGGGGCGACCCCTTCGGCAAGGCCCATTCATCGTCCAGAGGAGAAGAGGCTGGGTGGCGGGTGGCCAGTGTGCAGGTGTGATAGAGGGGCTGCTGGCAGCTGATTGAGGTATTTAGCTGGCAGTGGGGGCAGGGACTGGGACTGAGGTGCAAGGGGTGGGAGTCCAGAGCATCTCCTCCCTCAGCACCCCTGTTTTCTAAGGGAATCTAATTTAGCTCAGGAAGGAGAGCTGCATTTCCTCAGGAGATGCCATTTGGAGGTTCAAAGAATCTTTGTGGGCCAAGGTGGGACAGCTGCTCATTCTCTGCCACTCCTCTCTCCCCAGTGGGCAGCTGATGACGCACCTAGGCAGTGATTTTCCCCCGGGGGCTGGGGTGCTGGATGTCATGTATGAGTCCCCTTCCACACTCCTGTCCTGTGGCTATGACACCTACGTTCGCTACTGGGATCTCCGTGCCAGTGTCAGGTACGTGTGCTGGGCAGGACAGGTGGTAGGAGCCTTGTGCCAGTCTTAGCCGTCACTCCAGTCCTCAGGGCCCATGGGAGAGGGCACAGAGACTCCATGTCAGGGGCTGGCAAGGAGTGGCTGGCAAGGTCAGATCAAGCTTAGACTCTTCATGTTGGGCAGCCTTGGCCCCGGGACCTCGGAAACCATAGCCATCAGGCCCTGATAAAAGCCTCGGGATCTGTCAGGGTGCCATCCCTCAGCATTCTGTCCCAGCCTTTCTTTAGGCCTTTCTACCTCTCTGAAGCCTTATAAGTTCTTTGATATGTAGGTAGCTGTGTGAAACACAAATGAAGGCATAACCTGCCCTTGAGTCTGGGGCTTAGCAAGAAAGAGACGTTTACTGAGGAGGCTTTCCCTCGGTAAGGCTGGTTTTTAAAGAATTTGGTGATTCACCTCTTTCTCTCAGCCAGAATGGGGAAGCAGGGGTAGAGGTGGAGGATGCTCATGAAGCTACCCCTGTATCTCCTCTTCCTGGACAGGAAGTGTGTCATGGAGTGGGAAGAGCCCCACGACAGCACCCTGTACTGCTTGCAGACAGATGGGAACCACTTGCTGGCCACCGGTTCCTCCTACTACGGAGTTGTGCGACTGTGGGACCGGCGCCAAAGGGCCTGCCTACACGTAGGTGTCCCACCCACCTCTCACCTCCAGGAAGCCAGGACTCATTTTTATGGACTGTACTTGGGAGTGGGTGTGCCTGGAGAGGGTGGGAGGAAGCCTCCAATGGCGCCTGGCCCATTGCACTGGGCCT
The DNA here is from genome assembly GCA_028627145.1 of Eidolon dupreanum. Lineage (NCBI taxonomy): Eukaryota > Metazoa > Chordata > Mammalia > Chiroptera > Pteropodidae > Eidolon > Eidolon dupreanum. The sequence goes on from CM053506.1 coordinate 16,775,759, forward strand.
GGGAATCCTGGGTTCGAGCTCCCCCATCTCCTACTCAGGCCACCTCGCTATTTTGTCCTCCCTTGCAGGCCTTCCCGCTGACATCGACGCCCCTCAGCAGTCCTGTGTACTGCCTGCGCTTCACCACCAAGCATCTCTATGCTGCGCTGTCTTATAACCTCCATGTCCTGGACTTTCAAAACCCATGACAGTCAAGGCCGCCCCAGCCTGTGGGCCAGGGAAGCCAGCTACTCAGGGACCTCTCCTGTCTGGAGGGTACAGTGATACCTCCTCCCCACCCTTGTGCCTGTGCTCCCAGACCTGTGACCACAGTGCTCGGTCCCTTAAACTAAAGGCTGCTGACTCCTGAGGGTCTGGGATTACCCAGAGGTGTAGTCCCTTCCAGAAACCAGTTTGGAAAGAAGGGACCTGTTGCTTTGGGAGAATGCAGCTAAACCCACTGGACCTTGTTTCCTTGTTGGCCAGAGCGAGGATGTGGCCTGGAGAGGCCAGCCCTGTGCACCTTCTTACAGAGCCGGGACGGCTGAGAGTGAGGTGCGGTGCTCCAGCTTTCCCAGTGGTCCCTTTCTGCTCTTTCCCTGAAAGGAGGGGCGAGGCTGCGAGTACCCTTGCTGGCACTGCTCCCCACCTCCTCAGTCAGACCCCACCCTCGACCAAGCTTTTGGGGCTGAGGACTCATTCCTGGCCTGGTCTTGCTTTGAAAACAAGAAAGGACAAAGGGAACCCAGCAGTTTTGAGTGAGTTCTGAGCCAGCCCAGCCTCAGACCAGCTGTTGAGACATGCTACGATGTTCATTTTTGTAAAAATAAAGCTTAATTGTTCACAGATTTGGTTTCTCACTGTCTGGGGAGCCCTGGGAGGTCCCAGGGAGAGGGGACAACAGATTCAAATTTGAAGATGTGCATTCTGGGTAAAGGGTTAAGACCAGCCTCTTGGCTCAGTGTCCCCCCGCCCCCCCAAAAAAGGTTTCTTTTCTTTAGGAAAACCTCTCATTGACCACCCATCCCTTTGTCCTCCGTGGTGGTGAGGTGGGTGTCACCTGTTGGGGATAGAGAGGGAACCATGGAAGTGCTCCGGGCTGTCGAGAGCTAAGTGCTGTCAATCTGCGGTGATCCTTCTTCGCCCTGCCCCAACACGCACACACTGTTCACAAGGCTACCACCCTTATTCTGGCTTTTCACCCACAGTGTCCTCACATCCTGGGCTCTGTTTCTAAGGTTTCTGCTTTTTAAAATAGAAACTTCTCCCTTGCCCACCCTTATTTTAGGGTATTCCTCTGGGCTACTTCTGTAAGCTAAGGTAGCACAAGGCCCCTTCCAGCCTAGTCGTCTTCTGAGTTTATGAAAACAATTGGGGAAAACCCTAGATGTGTCCTCCTGGTCAGGGTTCCCCTACCCTCTTTGCCATCTAAGGCCCATGCCTCCCTTTATACCAGGGGTCCCCAACCCCTGGGCCCCAGACTGGTACCAGTCCATGGCCTGTTAGGAGCTGGGCCGCACAACAGGAGGTGAGTGGTGGGTGAGTGACGCTTCATGTGTATTTGCAGTTGCTCCCCAGTGCTAGCATCACCACCTCAGCTCCACTTCAGATCACCAGACATTAGATTCTTATATGACCACCTGGTTCCTGGTGCCAGAATAGTTGGGGACCGCTTTACATGGAAGGTTTTACGTAGAGGGTCCCTAGGATAGAGAATGAAATGTTGCCACCAGCACCTTCGCTAGGGACAGAAGCATACAGAAGTGGACAAGAGGGCAGTCTACCCACAGTGACTCAGAATGACTTTACTCAGGTGATAAGACCATGATGCAGGCAAGCTAGGAGTGCCCCGAGGATCAGTTCTTACAGAGCTTGGGAGCTCCTGAAAGAGAAGAGAATGCCCCTGTGCCAGAAAGGCCCAGGCTTCGAAGTCTCACAAGCTGACAGGAGGAGCCTCACCCACTCTCCATGCCAGAGGTACAGGCTCAGGGGTCCACTACTGGGTCTTGCAGTCTCCATCACTGCTATGGGCTGTCTTTACCTTCTTCAGCTCTTTCTGCAGCTCTGACTCAGCCACCAGGACCTCCTTTGGCTTCTGGTACTGTAGATGGAGTCAGGAAGAGGATGTAAGTCAGTCTCTGTCTCTGTCTCTGTCTCTGTCTCTGTCTCT
>CM053506.1:16778007-16789907 GCA_028627145.1 Eidolon dupreanum
AGTAGGAGCAGGCCTTGGACCAGAATTCCAGTCCTGGGATTTCCACCCCTCCCTATATATCCTCTTCCAGCTGTGATTCATAAGATCAGGCCCTGAGTCCCCACCCTACTCTCCACATGTGGAAGTAGAGATGGCTATTTTATAGCAATCACATCCCAGGGGTTAGGGCTGGCACTGGGGACTCCTATGGGCAAGGAAAGAAGGAGCCTCTCCCTGAGGCAGTGGCTAAGAAGTCTAGACGAATCTTACGGAAATGATCAGGGTGCAGTTGGCATGAGCAAAGCTCAGCAAAGAATCATCCAGAGGTAGCTGGTATCTGTCCAGGTCAGTAATGGAGAACTTCTTGTAGTACCTGTGGAGACACAAAGAGGCCATGGGCACACCCAGTACAGTGACCCCAACATCAGGCCCTCTGCCACCAAGCTTCTACATAGTTCTCCCACACCTTCCACACAGCCAGAGAGGAAGAAGGGAAGCCAGTTAGAACAGCAGTATTTTGGAGCTTAGAGGCCCTGAGGATAAAAAAAAAACAAAAGGCCTTATGGCTAGTCTAGCAGTAAAAGAACAGGACCAGTCCCGATTCTTTGATTAGACCAGGGATTGGAGTGACTCACACCTCAGGCTCGGGACTACCAAAAATGTAGAAGGAACCTTCTGGAATACACAGATAGCTCAAGCAAGTTGGCCTCCTCTGCACCCCAAGAAAATAATGGAGTATGTGTGCTAACAAGGGACAGGATAAGGAGATCTAGGGACTGACCATTACCATTTACATGGGACTGTCACTGAAGGCCTCAGTTACCTTTTCCTCCACTGGAGTCGCTCAAGTCTTTGTTAGCTGACTCTACTTGTAGGCCAGAGTGGGAAGTACATCCATAAGGAGAATGCTTCCTGAGAGGACAAACCAGGTGACTCTTCATGAAAGCTGGATCTCTGAGGCTCTGGACTACTTCACTGGCCCTGAGACCCAACTCCTCCATTTTCACACACCACACACAGTCCCTATCATCTGCAGATGCCAGTCCAGAGATTAATGATCCCTTTTAGTAAAAAGCAAACAAAACAAACAAATAAAAACCCCAGACAGCAGCACCCAGCCCATAATATATGTAACTGGGCTTTGTTTTGTAGGAAATTTGACCTCCTTTAACAAAAGAAACTCGGCTCACAGAGGTGAAATGTCTTGCCTGGTTTCACAGCCAGTTGTCAGTGGAGTCAGGATTAAAGTTCCTTCCTCCTGGTTCGGAGTTTATCACACAAAATCACACAAAAGAATGGCCTACTCATCTCTATCAAGAGGCCTGTTTGACATTTTCCTTGGTGGAAGTATAGCCTAGGCTCTGGCCCTTGGCAGCCAGACCTGTCACCCAGGCACAGCATCGCTGTCCATCACTGTTGCTGCTGAGGATGTGTGGGCTCGGAAGGGAAATGCTGCAGGCAGGTACAAACAAACTCAAGTGAGGGGCCTGGAGAGGATGGGGCTTTTATTACTTCAGAGGAGCCTGGTCCTTGTGGTGACAGCTACCCTGAGTCCACTTCAAAAACCCTGATGCCCTGGGGACTCAGAGTTGACATCAATGCAGCACTTCTGCCCTGCTCTCTCTGCCCAAATCCCTCAGTTTAGCAGAGGCTCTCAGGGCCCCTCTCTTCGCAAGTTCCCCACTCCCCACCACAGTGCTGGGACCATGGCAGGGAAAGAATGTTTACTTAAAGGCTGACAGTTCAAAAGGAGAGGGGGCTGGGAGATCCTAATGGCACCACAGGTTTGCTTTATTTTCCAAAGCTCTGCCCCAGGGAAAGGCGATCCATCTGCCTCCGAATGGGGTGGAATGCCCGTCTCATCCTTTTCCTAGCTAGCCCGGGCTGAGGTTTCTTCCTGGGGCCCTTGGTCTGGCTAGCAAAGGTGGCAGACGCTGATAATAGGGGAGAGTCAAAGGTTAAACAGCAGAGATTAGATGAACACAAAGGCTTGTTAGGAAGTGTTAACATCTTCCCTGCAAATATACACAAGAAGCAGAACTGGGAGAGAAGCAGCCCAGCCACGCGCAGACCAAACCCATGAGCCTGTATAAAGGCCTTGCTATTCAGAGCATGGGGACATCCTTTCTGCATGCCTGGCCGGTATGCCAGGGGTTCAGGAACACACCTGTGTACCCTCAGAGAGGCAATGTCAAGAGACATTCCCCAGGCTGGGGCAGTGGGTCTGGAAAAAGAATCCTTGGGCCTGGCCTCAATGGCGACAACAAGATCAAAGGGAACTTGAGATGTGTGGTTTGCTCCCTTTTCCTGTCCTACTTCCACTACCTATCCAATGGAGGCAATGGATCTGGAGGCTCATCTGTGTTTTGATTCCATTCTAATGGATTTAATTTGTTGGTCGAGGTTAAATAATTTTCCTCAGAGGCTCCTGATGGGGCAGTGGCAGGGAGTATGGGGCATCTCTGCTCAGGGAGCAGCCCAGCCCCTTCTCACTCCCATTCCCTGACCTTGGGGTTTTCCCTAAGAGGAACTGCACCTGACTTTCTAGCACCTAGACTAGAGAGGCTCCTACTGTGCTTCTGGAGAAGTCAGGATGCTCAGCCTCAGGCAGCCCTAGGTAGGCAGCAAACATTTCCTAGATAGCGACTGTGTCCCAGGCCATGAACTATGAACTAGAGATTCAAGAAGGAAGAAACAAGGCCATATCCCTGCATGAGAAGACTGCATTGTGTTTCCGCTAAAAGCTAAACTCTTACAGTGGGTATTCCCAGGCTTTTTGCAGATGTCCAGCACTCCCCCATTTCCACCTCCCTTCACTGTTATCAGTCTCAGCCACACATGAGAGGTGACATTTTTTAATGCTTATTCTGTGCCAGACACTGTTCTATACATGCTGAATCCTCAGAACGACCCTCTCAGGTTGGCTACTTCTATTATCCTCTTTTACAGAAGAAGAAACTGAAAAGGTAGGTATGTTGCCAAAGTCACAAAACTGATAGAGATGCCCTCATTACAAGTGATAACTCCCCAAATCTCCTGATTCGTCCATCTTTCCATGTTCTCACTTCAAAGACCACCTGGTCTAGGTTCCCCAAATCTGTCCAAGGATGGGGCAGATGTGGGGGATGGGCCCACCTTACAGGTCCCCAGGGCATGCTTTCTAACATATGGTGATCTTCCTTTCTGACTCTCAAAAATGTTCAAAAGACATATGTGGAAGAAAAGGCTCTCAGGAGGAGTCCTGCCCCAGCTTGGGGACCACAGTTTCTTTATCCAAATTCCTTTCTCAAATAAAGGAGCTGCCCTAGATGGACTTAAAGTTCATGGAATAGGCCAACTCTGTACCACTCTTCAGCGTGTGCCAAAAGGACAGCTCCCTCATTATGGCTATTTCAGAAATGACCTACCACACCCCATTACTCTCTTCCCAATGTATCCCGTTCCCAATTCCCAGTCCTTTCCCAACCCATTCTCCCTTGCAGTGAAGTGAGAAAGGGCACAGAGGCCAGGTCTTCAGAGAGAGAGAGACTCTGGAGGACAGGCTGAAAGTAGAAGCTGGGCCACTGTGGACAGATGTGTGGGCCATGCCCCATACTCCTCTGGGGGTGCCCTACACTACTGCACGCAGGGTGGGCCAGAGTGGGCCAAAGAAGCCTCCAGCTGGTCCAGCCCTTAGAAAATCAGTAGGCAAATCTTTCTTAAACATCAAGGCTCTGGGTAAACTGGTCATCCCTGCCTACAGCAGCCCCTCCTAGAGAGTCACAAAGCACATTCACACACTAAAGGCTCTCAGAAGTCCTATCAAAGAGAAACTTGTTTAATTCGGAGTTTTCTAAACTTATTTGAACACGGAATCCTTTTTTCTAGCGATGCCTATTAACACCTCCCACAGTGTTGGTATCACAGATGTCACACCAGCCCAGCTCTCTTCAGGTTCCAATTTCCAAAGAATTGCTGAGGACCTGCTTCAGGCGGGCCATGGTGCTAGGCATTTATACACATGTGATTTCATCAAATTCCCCAATCTATGAGGTAGGTATGAGTATTCTCCTGTGATAGATGAGGAAACCTTGCCCCAAATACTACAACTAATACACAGCAGAGGCCAGATTTAAGCCGACATCTTCCCACACCAGCACCCTGGCTCATTCCACTTACAGCTGCCAGCATCGAGGCAGAGGCTAAGAACCTTCTTTCTGCACAAATGCTCTTAACAGGAACAGATGGTGCCACACTGGGATCCTGGAAAAGCACTTTCTTCCTTCCCTGATTCAGCCCTCACTAATACCTAAAGCCAAGGACATGATACACTGAAATCGATTCCTTCAAGAAAAGAGCCCAACCTGTTCTTCAAGAACAAGGCAGATATGGACAAAGGAACTCTGGCTTTTATGAGTAACCACATTCCAGAATATTAGAACCAGGGCAGGCAGAGAACCTCTCGGTAAAGGAAGATGTCAAATCAGAGAACAACGCCACGGTGCGGTGGGAACTGCAGATGCCTGGGCGTCCAGACCGTCACTAACTTTCCCTTCAGCAAGTCAGCTCATCATGCTGACTTTATATAATCATTAACACTATAACACAATAAAAATATGTACCCTGCCCAACCTTTGAATGGCGTGATAATCAGAAAACAGATTTTTAAAGTATCTTGAGAAAGTTAAACACTGCTCAAAGGAATAGCCATTAACTTCTAATTAGTGGTAGTAAAGGTATAGGACACATTACTACTACAGGTAGAAGTTGAAAATGCCACTAGGCTCAGGATTAAGGGTTTAGTGGTCCCTCTCACCTATCTCCCAATAGAAGGACCTAAGGAAGGCTGGGCTGAGCCAGGCTGGGCCACTGGACCAGAGGCTCAATGTTGGCTCCAAAGAGGGCACCGATAAACTCCTCTCCCTCCAACCTTCTCAGGGCACTATTCCCATCCCTCCTGGCCTCACTCATCAGTTAAAAAATGTCTCCCCTCTGCCTTGGGTGCTGAAGTGGGCCTCAAGCCATGGAGCTCCTGGCCAACAGCGCCACCTATGGCTGGATACGCGCAGAGATGGGACCCAGAGGACCTGCCCACAGATGAATTTTTTGGTGAGCTAGCTAGCCTCTCTTTCCTCACTCCTCGGTAATCACATTTCTGCCTGATATCTGTATTCGACAGTGACCTCTGGGGGACAAAAGGGAGGCAGCAGCCAGCTCCACAAACTGCTGGGCTGCAGATCCAAGTGCTATCAGAAGCACTTTTGTTACCAGTTTGGACCCAAGGACTCATACGCCAGGGAATGCTTGCTGAAGCATGGAGTTTGTTTTCCTAAAGGCAATTTCTCTGTTGTCTGAAATTGCTAAATTCCACTTTAGGCACTGACTCCTGTTAATGATGAGAACAATAACAGGAATAAAGTGCCTTTTGTCTGAGAGCTTCAAAGTGCTTTATAAACGTAAACCCTTATTATTATGACTTTGTATTTATAGACAAGGCCCACTGCAGGGACTACTGGCTGCATGTACAGCAATAATCCTGAAATTAATTCATTCATCTCCTCCCCTTCTCTGTCCCATTAACCCTGCCAAAATGGTGGGGGTGGGGGTCATAAGAAGTGGGCAGGACCCAGGGCTGTGCTGGGGGATCCTGGGAGCCACACTGCTTCCCTGTGGGCCTTGTGGACCTGAGGGAGATGTAAGGGGAGTCTGGCACCACACAGCCTGAGAAGATGGACAAAGAGCTGGGTCCTCCTTTTTGCATGTAAACCATTGGGAGTACCTCTGGACTAAGCTTAGTGCCCCATGAGACATGTTGGGAGGCTTCACAGCTTGTGGACCAGTAACTCAAAACCTCCCTTTTCAATACCCCAAATTTATGTCAAAAGATCCTACACTGCAATCCCCCTAGTCCATGGCAAGATCGATTCATTACAGGGCTCTTCCTTCTCCCGTCATCATTCAGAACTACGGAAACCCAAATGGGATGAATGCATTTCCAAGATGGTCAGCCCAAAAGGAGCCCTGCCAAGATCAAGTCTCTACTTTTCCCACCTTCAGTCCCCTCAAACTCACATTTTGCCGCTCTTCAGCAGATCACAAGATGAGGAGCAAAGGGAAACTAAGTACCTTTTCTGAAACATAATGCAAGAGGCTAAATCACCTGCTCACTGTCTCTAAGTCCAGGGAAGGATCAGGTTTGTTGCTCTCAGGCCAGCATTTGAAAGTCCTACAACTACCACCTCAGACAGGTGTGCCTTCTAGGCCCTGGCTCCCTGCCAGCTCGAATAGTGATATCACCAGGCCAAGTTCACCATGGACTGGATCCAACCAGAGGTCAAGGTCACAATAACCTTACAGTACCACCTAAGATCACAAGTGAATGGCAAGGTCATTCCTTCATCCCCTCATTCATTCAACAAATATTTTCTGAGCCCTATTATGTGCCAGGTACTGGATCAGACACTTGTTCAAATTTCCCCACCCTAATGGATCTGATTACATTATTCTAGCTGGTCTCACAGGGAGGAAGCCCTTCAGCTTTCAGTGCCTATTGGGGTTTTCGTGCAGCCCTCCTCTCACCCTCCCTCAGAGCTGGAAGAGACTTCCCTGCCCACCTCCACCAGCGGTAGAGAGCAGTCTGAGCCCTAACCCCAGGTCAAACCCCACCCCCGCCCTGCTCATACACAGGCAGGCTGCTGCCCATCACCCTGCTTACTTTTTATTGCTTGTTCTGATGACTACACAGCGCTCCTTCTGGTCCACACAGACAGTATAGACATCTTTAGGGTAGGGGAGGTTTCGAATCCGCCACTGGAAACTCATCTTGGTGTCCTTTCGCATGAAGATGGGCTGCAGAAGGCAAATCCAACTCCAGGACTGTTCTTGGGGAGGGGTTGAAAGAGATGGCTCCCCCCCCCCCTCAGCAAAGCTCTGCCCAAGGGCACAATAAGAGACCCTCAGCTCTTCTCCTCAGCTCCTACTGATGCTGTTATTGCTATGACATTCTAGACCTGGGCCCTTGTCCTGGGATGACCAAGCCAAAAACCTTTTGGGGTACTCATTCAGGCAAGCATTTCTAGAGCACTGTGTCCAGGTGGGCACACTGGAGATGAGGAGGTGAACAAAACATGGTCCCTGTCTTCAAGGGCAAGCAGCCCCCTCCCCACTCAGCCCCCCACCTCATCTCAAGACACCTGACAGACAGACATACATTAGCATTGCTTTCCTTGATGAGTTCAGGCCCCAGGTTCCCTGCTCCATGGGGTGCTGGCTCTCCCACCTCAATCTGCCACTGGCCCAAGGCTCCCAGGGCACTTTTTACACGCCACTTTCTCACTGGGGAAAGAAAGAAGCAATGGGATTATGGGGATGAAAGGGACTTTGCTCTTTTCTGCTGAATCATGGACATCACATGAGGTAAGCAAACAGGATAAAAGTGGGAGCTACAGTCTTTACAATGGCTTTGTCCATCAAGCAGGGCCTCACATCCTCTGAAATCTCAGTAGAGCATTTCAACATTAGACAACTCATAAAGGCCATACTATCAGTACCCAGACAAAAGGAACTGCAACTCTGCAAGGAGCCAAGTGGAGTTAAGAAACTCCCAGGTGTGGCTTCGAGTAAGGGGAAGATGCGAGGGTTAGGAAACAGGTTGCTACTGGTAATTAGGAAAATGTGGATCCCAAAAAGTGTGACTTGACATGCATTTTTTTCCCTCTAAAAATGAATTTATAAAAGAAAAATTAATTAAGAGGGTCAAAGTTGATAGGCAGATTTGTCTTATTCAGAAAGTCTAAATGCAGAAATTCACCCATTTCAGGTAAATCTGGCTTAAAACAACAGCCCCGAAGTTGTATTTAAACAAAATTTTAGGTATACACCATATTTTAAATGCATTATTTATAGGTGAGCTAATGTAAAATTTTTGTTATGTGGAATCATCCTTTTTTAATGCCAACTATATTTTACCTTCTTTTACAATCCAATGTTTGCATAAGGCATGTGTTATGAAAATTATAAGTGGAAAAAGCTACTTCAATGGACATAACCTGAAAAGCCCTTCAGGGGTTTTCCGGAACCCCATTTGGCCATGTCGTTGAAACTGCTGTATTAGGGCAGCCCATCACTGTGTGTGTGTGGGGGGGTCCTCCAAAGCTGTAACCCTCTGTTCCTTTCCCTTTTTGCTGCATTGGGGTGTCATCCAGCCTGGGCAGCCCAGATGCTGCTAAAGGCAGAAGCCTTCTGAAGCTGTTGTAAGGAGCTAAACAACTCAAAAAGGGCCAGGGATTCTGCCGCAGCTGTTCTTGTTAGCTCCTTTTTCTGGGTTTGGAGATGAGAGCTGCAGTCTGATTCTCCGAATCAGGAGAGAGGGTGGGTTTCTTTGAGACCTTCTGAGCAGCTGTGCCAAACCCAAACACCCTCACTGCTCAAGGTTAGGTATGCAAGCTGAACATAAAAGTGTGCTGTAAAATTAGAATTTTCCCTTGAACATGTGCCTTTACAAGGTCTGTTGCACTCTGCAATGTGATTTTATTACGTCTTAGGGCCAAAAATTCTCCCTAGAAACACATTTCCAAGTTTATAATGAAAATTAATATGGAAGAGTAAAACTTGGAAATATGCTTTATAGGCAACTTTTTTTTCACAAGTACTTCTACTCTCTTAAGTGAATGGACTGTGACTGGGAGTATATCCAAATCCATTCATGTAATACAGCTCCTCACTTAACTGGAAGCCAGACTTCTGGGGGCCTCTGTCACAGTCACAAACTCAGAAGTGACGAATGCCTCCAAGCAGTGGCTTATGGTGACAAAACCTATGCACCTCACTCTATACTGTAGGAAAGATCATGCCTAGATTCTCGCATAGACTATTTATAAAACGCTACATGCAGAATAAGGCAGAATAAGGTATATTCTACATGCAGAATAAGATATATTGGCAATAGCACGAGGGGAGAGCCTACATGGGAGGGCAGTGTCAGCACTACAAAGTGCATGGGACCATTTAGTGTGAGGGCAAACAAGCACTCTTAGACCCTGAGAGGATCACTATATAATGTAACACAGTTATCACAGATCTTAAAGGTGGAGGTTACCTTAGAAAGCATCTAGTCCAATGCCTGTGTTTTTTAATAGGAAATAGTTCTTCCTTGGCCACTATTCCACAAAAGGACAGAGTATGAAGAATTACCAGGGCTCTGAGAGATAGACTAACTTGAAAAAGCAACAGCTAAAATTCAGGTCTCCTAACTCCAAGTCCAGAATTTGAATCATTAATAAAAGGCTAAATTATATTCTATAAATGTTCAATAAGCATATATGATATATAGAAAGGTTTCTCTTTTTTTTTTAGTAGCTCTACTCCTTTTAAAAATATTTTAGCCTTTAGAGTAAAGGCTTTGATTATCTGAAAATGTAATTTACGAGGAGTACCTAACTATCTGGGGCTGGAGATGTGAGGTACTCCTGTAATCATGGCCTTGTTAAATCATGCGCCCTAAAGCACCATACCAGTGTGGCCAGGAAAGGCAATTCGACTCCAGAATTCCCTGTCAACTCTTTTATTCCAAGGAATGTTGGGTTTTGCAGAGAAGCCTTTCCAAGGAGTACACTTAGGAGGAGGGAAGTCAGCTACTCATTTCTTTACCACTGACCTTAAAAAGCCACGCAGGTCACAGGAACTTGGTACCCTTGGCTGTTTCACCTTTCCCCTCCCCCCTTTTTAACACCTTAGGATTAAATTCTTTTTTAGAACCAGAAGAAAGTCTCCCTATTCATTCTCTTATGAGATCCAATAAATTATTTTGGTGAAGTCCTTGTTTCCCCTCCCCCCCCAGACATGGGCATGAATGCACACGTGCAAATCCACACTTTGTCTTGTCTTTCCTGTCCTGTCTTTGTTCTTGAACTCAAGGACAGCTCCTGCGGCAACAAAAGACTGTTTCCACCTGCTGTCAATCTGATTTGATTGTATGTTAAACCCAAACTGGTGTGTGCAAGGCACCTTCCTGGGATGCTGTAATATCTTCCCACCTGAGCCAGGGCCAGTCCTTGGAAAGAAGACTTTCCATGACCCTACAAAGGGTCCGCGATGGGGAATATATGAAGGAGGCAGTGCCTGGGGCTTTTTCCTAAGTCAGCAGAAAGCAGGCTGATGTTCCAGACTGCTGAAAGGAGGCCCCATCTTTCAGGTGGGCTGGAAAGTGGAGGTCCTAAAGGCCTCTTTCCCCAAAGCTCCAAGCCCTGGCCCACTTCCAATGTGGATAATTACATTCCCCTTCCCTAAATACTCCCTGCAGCTTAAATTGGATGCAGGATTCTTCTTTTCTGCCCTAAAACACTGCAACATTGCTATGTGGCTATTAAACAGCTGCCACGTCCCATCCCTGAGGAGGCTGAAGGGAATCGAGTGGGTCATTTATAAAGCGGTGAAGTGCTTGGGGATGAAAGTGCTCAATATCCTCCAAATGCAGCCTGGGGTGGTTAGGCTGGCGGTCAAATACCAAAGCAGATTAAGCCAGTAATCCTAATGTAATCGCTAGGGGATGGCCTGCCCTTCAGCCTCTGCACCCTGGACATGCTGTGTTCTTCTGGGGTTGGTTTGATGTTCCGATCATTGTTATGGGGCCCTTCAGTTTTTTCCTCTATGAATACATACAGTGTTCATTGTGGGGGGTGGGAATGAATAGCACTGAGAAGAAAAAAATATGACACTACTGTTTATTAAAAATGACTGGAAGATCTCAGTCTTAGATGCACTATTGGCGATTCTTCCTCTGTAAATTACTTTCTGGGTTTTTCTAAGAGAAAATCAGTTTGGCCAATTGTCAAATTTATATAATTAGCTAGAAAAATGGAAGCTACTCCTATTTACAGCAACTAAAACCCTGTCTATATTTTACTTCATAGAATGAACAAATAGAAATCAGTTCAGGCCCTGAATTATTTATATTTAAAAGTTAATAATGAGACAGTTCTGGTCAAGATGGTGGAGTACATAAATGCTGTCTGTGCCCACCTCCTTCCAGGACCACATCAAAATTACAACTAACCTACAGAACAACCATCTTGATGTCTAGCTAAACAGAAGTCCTATAATTAAGGATATACAGAAAAAGCCACACTGAGACAGGTAGGAGGGGCTAAGACACAAAATGGGCTGGCCCCAGACCCATGTGAGATGATTAAATCAGAAAGGATAATTGGCTGCGGAGGTCTTCCTTAGGAGCGAAAGGTCCTGGCCTCACACCAGGCCTTTCAGCCCCGGGTTCTAGTGCTAGGAAGAGAAGTCCCCATAACTTCTGGCTGTGAAAACCAGTGAAATTTGTGGTTAAGTCGGATGAAGGGATGCTGGAGTCCTAGATGCTCCTCTAAAAGGGGTCATGTATGGACTTACTCACTGATGAAGTCACTGGTCTTAGCTCCAGAGCTGGGACAGCAGCTCAAAAGGCGCCAGAGACATATAGGGAGGAAGTGAACTACCAATTGTCTGGCTTCAGGAAGAGGGCTGGAGGGGCGGCGTTCTCCTAGATAGAAGTGCTAGAAGAGGGCATTGTTCCTTTGTTCAGGCCTCCCCTGACCCAGAATGTAGATGCAGAAAGCCCCTATATCTGAGTCTCCATCAACCTGGCTAACATGGTTTGCCCCACCCTGGTGATTCCCTGAGACCATGTCCCACCCAACTTGTGTGCTCGCCCAGGCCACTGAAAATGGCCTGTCTTAGCTCATGCTGTGGACTTTCCTAAAATCTCTCAAAGGTTCACAAACCTCAAACAAGCAGCACTTGAACTTGGCATGCCCCATACCGCTTGCTAAGCAGCCCCAAGCCTGGCACTAGTGGCAGCCTGCCTCAGTTCATAGCTTAGTCTCTCCCAGGCACCTCCAAACCCAGCACAAGTGGAAGACATCTGTAGATCATTTTGTAGCTCATACCAAGTGCCC
>CM053506.1:16790407-16817129 GCA_028627145.1 Eidolon dupreanum
GAAACAAACAAAAAAAGCTGGGGTAGCAGTACTTATACCAGACATAACAGACTTTAAAACAAAGGCTATAACAAGAAACAAAGAGGGACTCGGTAACCCCACTTCTAGGTATTTATCTGAAAAAACCCAAAACACTAATTCGAAAAGACATACATCCATATGTTTATTGCAGCATTGTTTACAATAGCCATGATATGGAAGCAGCCTAAGCATTCACCAATAGGCAATTAAATAAAGACGATATGGTACACATATACAATAGAATATTACTCAGCCATAGAAAAGAATAAAATTTTGCCATCTGCAACAACATGGATGGACCTAGAGGGTATTATGCTGAGTGAAATAAGTCAGACAGAGAAAGACAAATACCACATGATTTTACTTGCATGTGGAATCTAAAAACAAAACAAATGAACAAACAAAACAGAAATGAACTCATAGATACAGAGAACATTTTGATGGTTCCCAGGTGGGAGGGGTATTGGGGGGATGGGTGAAAAAGGGGAAGGGATTAATAAGTACAAATTGGTAGTTGCAAAAAACAGTCATGGGGATGTAAAGTACAACACAGAGAATATAGTCAATAATATTGTAATAACTATGTATGGTGTCAGATGGGTACTAGATTTATTGGGGTGATTTATTCTTATTTACTAGATTTATTCTTAAGTGTTATAAATATCTAATCACTATGTTGTATACCTGAAATTAATATAATATTGTATGTCAACTGTGATTGAAAAATAAAACATTAAAAGAAAACAAGAAAAGTTAATAATGAACACTATTTTGCAAGGGCAGCTTGTGGGAGTGGGGTGTGGTGGTTAAAATGGGTAACAAAAGAGTCATCTGTTCAAAGGGCCTGGTAGTTCAAGTGGGGTGTTCCTCTCTGCCCATCCCTGGCCTGCTCCCACCAGCCCCTAACGCATGTCATTCTGGGAAGAGCAAAATGTAGTGAGAAGAAAGCAGGAACAAACATTCTCAACTCCCAAAAACATGTTGTTGTGGATGAAAGCATAGGTTCTTAATCAGAGAGACTTAGGTTTAAATCCTAGCTCAGAAACTAACCAGCTATGTGGTTCTAAATAAGGTGCTTAACCTCTTGGAGCTTCCAGGGTTTTTTGTTTGTTTCTTCATTTTAACTGTATAATGGGGACAATAGTACCTACCTTACAGGATCATGATGAGTATGATTAAATGAGATAATTCAGATAAAGCACTTAAGATAGTGCCCAATTAAAGTTACAGTATGAATATAATTATTAGGTCAGCATTAGCCAAACAGTGTTCTCCTATGAACTATTCCCCACCTGCCAAGAGAAGTAACAGGTTAATATGGGATGCTACAAATGAAGGTACCTGGACTTTTTCATTTTAATTTCATGTCCAAGCACAACTAAGAGTCCTGGGCTTTGTTTTTATAGTCACGACAGCTATAGCTGTTTGATTTGCTCTGTGTGGAGAAGAGAGGTGATGCTGGGGGCTGGGGGAGAGGAGCTGCAGCTAGTCTATAGCCTGGTGATGGTGGTGGTTAGCCCACGTGACCTCTGCTTTCATAAGCTTGCCCCTGTTAGGCATTCCAAGGCTGTCACCCCCTGGGAGCGCTATAAATTACAGTGCATTGTGAGGATATTACTACTGTATTGGTTTCCACCAAATCAGTGTCATATGCTAAACACATCAAGATTTTTAATAGCACCAGACTAAACCAATTGGGACTGGAGCCCAAGCAGCTCATAATAAGGAGGGATCAACACTTCACTCTGTGACTGAACATGCGCAGGACACACTTTTAAGACTGGAGACTAAGAGAATGCAAACCAGTGTAATCTGTGTTGTCGGTTCCAGACATTTATGAGCTGTCATAAAAAAGGAAAAAGAAATTCCCTCACCAATACTACCTGTCGATCAGACCCAGGAACAAATTAAAGTCAAGAATAATGGCAAGAAAATAACCCAGTCCATGATTCCATCATTGGTCTTAGCATTTTAGGTAGAACTTAATAAAGAGACCAACTCCCATTGCTGACAGCCTCAGGCCCTGGGTCAGGGAACGAGCCACCTAGTTCTGGGAAGTCACTTAATGCTGATGTGCAGACCTGGGAAAGAGAATGGATAAATCAAAGAAATCCAAGCTAGAGCCTATTCTTAAAAGAAAAAACCTGTAGGAATGCAAATGACAATACTGCAAAATCACCATTTCTACCCCCTACTCCCTTTAATTCAGACATTCTCCAAAATGAGGGTTATATTTCATAGTGCTGCCTCTCAGTCAAGGTCGGAACCCGCTGCCTCTGATGTTTACTTGATCCTAATGTGGCTTCGAAAAACAAAAAATGAGCAAAAAAATTGCAGTGTAAACTGTCCTTACCACAACAAGGTTCACTTTCAATTCCACCTTCTTTGTAAAGTTTCTCTATACGCTCATTCCCATCTTAGAAGAATTACTCACTCTCTCAATTGTCTGGGAGTGAAGTGGAGTTCACTAGCCAAATGGACTCCCACTCCACCTCTGGTGTTCAGCCCTGACCTCAGATTATTCTCAAGAACAATCTTGCCTTAAGGGCTTCAGTCTTCTCTAGCTCCCACATTTGGTGGTAGGCTCCTCCCTCAAGCCTCAGGCTAGGAGTGTTGCCCCCAAGTGTTCCTTAAGGGCCTCCTGGGAGCTCCTGTCACTTACCAAGTAGTTCACTCGTCTTCTCATCATATTCTTCAGCCATTTCCTTCCCATCTGGAAACAAATAGTGCACCTTTCTTCTCCCTATGCACAAAGTAGAGAGTGCCTTTACCCGCAAGCCTCCTCTTGCTTTGCAACCCTGCAGATCAAGGGGTCTACATGGAAAATACCAATAGCCTTAAGTATATTGAGAAACCCTTCCAGAGTCTCCCAACTACTTGCCCACCATTACTTTAAGACATGTTGTGGGACTCACTATCTGAAGCTTTCTCTGACCGTGTCTTTACTCTGCTGTTTCTTCTACCAGCAATAACTCCATACTTCTCTTCATCTGTTGAGCTCTTCCTCGCCCTTTAGAACCTAGCTCAAATAACAGCACTAATGCCCAGCAGGTAGGCCCAACATAAAGTTAATGAACAAGAGCCCAAAGGTCTTAGCCAGCTAAGGTGCCACTAGCTCAAACTTGGAAATGTATCTGATCTACTAAGTCATTTTTTTATGTACAATTTACTCCCCTAGGACACAATTCCCTTGAGTCATTCCTAATATATGTTCTGGGGAAACTCACCCTCAAATTTGCATGCCCCTCAGTAGGCCCCTAGGTGATACTACTCTTAATCCTTTGGATGACTCGAAGAGCTGAAAGGGGTTTTCCTGGCTGGAGTAGGGTACAAGGTGCTGCCTGTGAGTGGCTGAAAGTATGTGTGGTCTGACCCTCTTCTCTCCCTGGAGTCCAGTCTTGAGTCCAGGCAGGATGCAGTGCTTACTATTGGCTAGGCACTTTACATGTTTCATTGCATTTAATTCTCACAATTATCCTATGTGCCCCCATTACTTGTATTTTATAAATGAGGAAAATTGAAGCTTAAAAGTCATGTACTTGTCCAAGGTCATAAAGCTAGGAAATGACAGCCCCAGGCTTAAACTGACTTGAGGCTGAAGTCCATGCTCTAATAACCATACTAGGGTAATTTGTATGGCTTTAAATATTTGTAAGGTTGACACTGTTCCAAGGGTTTATTGATCATGTTTCTAGTGAATTACCTGTTTAGGCCTTAGCCTATTTTACTTGGGTATTCATCCTTTTCTTACTAATCTAATTGAGCTTTGTATATGTTAACCATGTATCATATATGTTGTAAATAGTTTCAATTTTCTGTTAACTTTGTTTAAAGTGAGTTTTCCCAAACAAGTGTTTAATTTTTATATAGTCGATTGTTGTTTCCTTTGTGGTTACTATCCGAAAGTTGTGCTTAGAATATCCTCCCTTACCCAAAGATTATATACTCATCTATACTTTATTCTTATACATGTTACATGTGTATATATATAGATATGTTTTTAAAGTATATTAGTACGAAATTTTGTTAAAAGAAAAAATATATATTTGTGAGTATATACGCATGAAAAATATAGAAGTTTATGCATGAAAATGTAAGTTATGATTATCTACGGATGGTAGGATTATGGGTAATTTATTTATTTTTCACATTTCGACAATGAACATAAGTCATTTTTGAAAAAAATATAGTGTATTGGGTTCTCATTACCAATAGTAGTGATTCTTAGCGGGAAGGAGGTAACATTACCTGCCCACCCACCCCCACACACATGAGGAGGGTAAGTCTACAGGAGAGATTTGACAAGGTGTATCCATATATTTAACATTGGTTTGTCTTTTTTTTTTTTTGCTTGAAAAAATAAACTAACAACACTGTTTTATGATGCTAACAAAAAAACCCTAAAAATCCTGGCTGATGAAATATATTTTTAAACACTGTCTTCTGACCAAAGAAAGTAAAAGCAGGGACTTGAATAGATATTTGTACACCCATGTTTACAGCAGTATTATTCACAATAGCTAAAAAAGTGGAAGGAACCCAAATGTCCATCAACAGGTGGACATTATACACTGGAATATTACTCAGCCTTAAAAAGAAAGGAAGTTTTGACACATGTGATGGTATGGATAAACTCTGAAGACATTATGCTAAATAAGCCAGTCACAAAAGGACAAATATAGTATGATTCCTCTTTTTGAGACTGTATGATGTTCCTACAGTAATCAAATTCATAAAGACAGAACATAGAATGGTGGTTGCCAGGGGCTGAGGTTAAGGGGAATGGGGAATTAGTGTTTAACGAATATAGAGCTTCAGGTGAAGAAGATAAAAAATTTCTGGAGATGGATAGGCAAGTGGTTGCACAACTATGTGAATGTACTTAATGCCACAGTGTACTTAACTGTACACTTAACATGGTTAAAATGGTAAATTCTACACTCTGTATTTTTTTACAATAAAAACAAAAACCACTGTCCTATGAATATTCAAAATATTTAGCTTGACACAGGAGACCTATCACAATATACTCAAATTTATCTGCAGTCTCTCTTCATTTCCCACCATTTCCCCTCATTGTTCCTTGAAAAAAGAGAACTTTTTATTCACCCTTGTATCCTAGCACCTAATACTTGACACAGTGTAAGGGGTTCTTATGACTGACTGGGTGAATGTGTCAGCCTTATGAAATGTTTTGTATTTCCTTAGTAATCAGCCGTATACTGTCACATTTCCATGCCTTTACACATGAGTCATCCTTCCTGGAATAGCCATCCTTTCTTCTTCACTTAGCAGACACCTATTACTTCTTTAGGACCCAGAAACATCACCTTTTCTGTCAGGTCTTCCTTCAAAGAGATGATCATTTCCACCTTTGTGCGCTCATAGCATTTTATAGAAGATTCCAACCTCTATTTAACACACACTCTCATTTATTTACATGTCTTTTTTCTGACCACTCTGTGAACTCCCGAGGCAACGTGTCTTTTTCTATCCGCTCTAGTACACAGCTTGGCACAAGCCTCCCTAAATGCTTCGTGAATGAATGAGCGAGTGAGCAGCTGATTTAAATGTCCATGCTTCCCTGATTGGCCTCTGCCTGCGGATGTGAGTCCCTAACTAGTATCCTAAAAGCTACAGGAATTCAGACCTAATTCATTCTGGCTGCCAAGTGGGTCCAGGAAGTGACCTTGAACCACAGGGGGCCCTATACCAGCCAATCCCGAGGTGAGAGAAAGTCGGCTCCACACCCGTGCCCATCTCTTCCAGGTACAGCCCCGGCCTCGCTCCGTCTCCCCTAAAGACTCAGGGAACATTTAGAGGTTCACTTACAAACAATATTACAGCTGGAAAGGACCTCAGAGATAACAGGTGGCCCATTCAGCTCATTTTACAGATGAAGAAAGTGAGGTCCAAACAAGTAAAGGGGCCGACAGGAGAGGCCCGGGTGAATTAATGGTAGAATCGTAAGTGGAGCCCAGGTCTCCCGCTTCTCCATGACATCTGGCTGCCCCCAGCAAGAGAACTCTCAGAGTGAGGTTCATGAGATCCCAAGTCAAGGTGCAGTTGTACCACTAACTGGTTGGGGGAAGAGTGGCTAGTCTAAAACTTTTGGATTTCGGTTTCCTCTTCCGTAAAATGGGTTGGAAAATTAACAGCCTCTCGGGACAGCTGTGAGGAGCAAATGACATTACGAATGTGAAAGAAATTAAGTATTATTTATTAGTAACAAAACTCCGTGCGGAGCAAGGTGGTATACAGGAAACTAGGGGGTATCCAGAGACGCGTGTTCCAGTCTCGTTATCTCTCTGTGCCTCAGTTTCCTCATCTGCAAATGCAGGACCTGACTTGGGTGGCGGCGCGACCCCTCCAGCTCTGCCGCCTCAAGCTCTGAGGCCCTTCTCGGACGCGCTAGCGCGGAGGGCCGGACCCTGGGGGAAAAGACGAGGGAGCTCGCGGGGGGCCTCGAGTTACCGTCCTGCAGCAGCGCGGTCTTCTCAGCCGCCCGCAGACTCTCCAACCAGCCTGTCACCGCCATCTTCCCTCCGCCCAGCCGCGCGCCCAGCCGCTGCCATGGCTACCGTCGCGTCCAACGGTCACTTCCTGCTGACCCGGAAACTGTTCTGGTCATTTGCCCGCCCCTTTCTTCCTCACTCCTTCCATCCGTCCTCATTGGCTGCCCTGGTAAGTAAATAGCAGTTTACTCTTTTCCACCGACCGGTTGGCCAGCTGGGCCTGAAGTTGACCCTACTCGGATTCGGGGAGTGAGGAGGAGTTACTCTGGGCAGGGTCTGGACACGCCAGCCCTCCCCTGGCTCCCAGCTGGGAATCCTGAGCACGCGCCAGCTGCGTATGCAGGCGGGTGCCTCACACCTGCCGTAGTCTTCACCTACAGCTGTGAGGCCGAGACTCTCCCAGTCCCGGAAGGCGCCCCACACCTGCTGCAGCCGTGCCGCATCTCCCCACAGCTGCGGGGCTGAACGCCCCCACGAGAGGCCTGCGACCAGGGCAGGTGCAGGGCGTTCTTCCTGCCTCCCGAACTTCCTTCACCCCCCAGGTTTTCCTCTGAGGGTCTGTGATGGGAGTAGAGAACGATTACGTGGAGTTTATGTGCAGATTCACCCGCCAGTCTCCACTCCTCTTGGGAACCTAAATACTTCCTAAAGATGTAGCTCCATTGACTAGCCTGGCATACCCTTTTGGTAAAGCCCTTTGGGATGCAGGAGGGCAGACACTGCACCAAATCTTTAGAGAAATCCTTCTAAGGAATGATATCCTTTCGCACCCCTCAAAAGTACCCCTAGTAGTCGCATGCTACCCCTCATTTTGCCCAATACTTTGACTTTGAAAGGCTGATGAGTGTAGAGCTAGGCTAAACCACTAAAGTTCAGTTGGGTTTTGGGAGATCTTGGGAAACTGGGCTACTGCCCCCAAGGCCTGGTAAGTGGAGACCCCACCTCAGTAAGCAGAGGGGTTGGGAAACCTCAGCTAAAGGTTTCCACATGACGGCTGCCCTAATCAACCCTCAGACAGAAAGGCCAGGATCTAGCCATACTTCAATGGACCCCAGGGGCATCTTGAAGGCATTTCCCAAGCGAAAGAAAATTCAGGCCAATCCATCATCAAAAGCACTTGCAAAGATTCCTAAGAGGGAAGACGGAGAAGGAACAGGAGGTAAGTTGACCCAATCTCAGAAACATCATATGCTTGAAACATTAGACTTCCTACATTGTTCATGGCCAGAATCAGATATGAGATTAGAGCTGACGTTGCCTGCCCAGGGCCTGCAGGTTGGTTTGTACCTGCCTTGCACTAGGCTTGGCCTCCAGTCTTTGACAGGCTGCTTGCTGTGTTATATTCTGCTGTCCTCTGAGATCTCCATCAATCAGAAAATATTCCCTGATTCCTACGGAAATGACCAACAAAATCCTTTGCTCTCCAGGAGGTTGCCTGAAGTTGGGATTGGAAGAGGATCAGATATCCGTATCAGATCCCCAGAGTTATATAAGCCTTTTTGCAGCCAAATAGACAAATAGATGGCAAAAACTTACATCGGGTGAGAGGGGAGAATCTATTACACTGTGAGGCCTATAATGGCAACATGTGTGTGCCATGCACATGGTAGGTATCTGTTAATATTTGTTGAAAGAATAAATGATCAAACAAAGTGATATGCCAGACACTGTTCTAGTTTACATGAGGAAACAAGACATATCAAAATCTTTGCCCCTTACATCAAGAAATGGCCCATGAAGAAATTAACTGTATGCGATGGTGGAATTCTCAGAAGACAGGCTGGATGGAAGGAAAATTATTGTTTTGGGGTAAAGGATTTATCAGATCATATCTGAAAGTTATGACCAT
The DNA here is from genome assembly GCA_028627145.1 of Eidolon dupreanum. NCBI lineage: Eukaryota > Metazoa > Chordata > Mammalia > Chiroptera > Pteropodidae > Eidolon > Eidolon dupreanum. Next base: position 16,798,793 of record CM053506.1, read on the forward strand.
AGGCATCTGGATGTCCCCTCTACAGAGTGGCTGAGCTCCTTGAGGGCCCATGTTGTGCCCACTGGCATTGGGCGAGCCCGAGCAGAACTCTTTGAGAAGCAGATTGTCCAATATGGTGGTCAGATATGCCCTGCCCAGGCCTCAGGGGTCACTCATTTTGTGGTGGATGAAAACATGGACTGTGAGCGAGCCCTCCGCCTCCTTAGACTGCCCCGGCTGCCTCCAGGTGCCCAGCTGGTAAAGTCGGCCTGGCTGAGCTTGTGCCTGCAGGAGAGAAGGCTGGTGGACACAGCAGGATTCATCATCTTCATCCCCAACAGGTGAGCTGGTCCTAGTCTTTCCTCAAATGATTTTTAGCAGCATCTTGGGTTCTTTCCTTGGGTTATTAAAAATAACTCTTATTGTCTTAATTGAACACATGAGAAAACCAAGATTTCAGAGTAGAGAAGGATTGGGAACAGAGAAAGGGTGATACCTTTGGTGCCTTAACCTCCCATCACCATCCCTGCAGGTACCTGGACCAACCACAGCTCAGGAAGGCAGACCAAGACTCTTTTCCTCCTCCTGGAACCCATGAGGCTCTGCTCAGGACAGCTCTGTCTCCTCCCCCTCCTCCCACCAGACCTGTATCTCCTCCCCAGAGGGCAGAAGAAGCCTCGAGCACCCAAGCCCAGGTCAGGAGCCACCATAGCTCCCTTTCCCAGGGGACAGTACAGAAACAGGGAGAACCTGGTGGTTGTTCAGAAAATCCAGGGCCTCTGAGAGAGGAGGGCTCTCTTTATTGTGAAGCCATTTAGCTCTTCCCAGCACTTATTACTCCTGTGTTGCCCAGGCCATATTTACCACATGCCACTGGGCATCCTAGGGCTGGAACCAGGAAAGTCAAATGGAACACAGCCCACACTTAAGGAGACCCAAGTCTGATATGGAAGACTCAGCCTCATTCTGGGTTTAGGAGACTGAATCCCCACCTTTGAGGAACATTCATGGGGGCATGTATTTATTGTCTCTTCTCCTTCCCTACCTCTAGCCCAGCTCTGACGATGAAACCAGTGATGGGGAAGAGACCCAGGTTAGCACAGCTGATCTGCAAGCCCTGATCAGTGGCTACTACCCCATACCCCTTGAGGGAGATGGTGAGCCTAGCCCAGCCCCTGAAGGCTTGGAAAAGTGGGTCTGTGCACAGCCTTCAACTCAGAAGGCGACGAACCATAACCCCCACATCACAGAGAAGCTGGAAGTGCTGGCCAAAGCCTACAGTGTTCAGGGAGACAAGTGGAGGGCCCTGGGCTATGCTAAAGCCATCAATGCCCTCAAGAGCTTCCACAAGCCTGTCACCTCCTACCAGGTACTTGGGGGCCAGGGCAGGGTATACTGGCTAGAGATTGGTAGAGGCGCCAGTCACAAGTGGGGATCAGGTGGAGTGGGTAATATTTTATGATGTCTGAGACTTGCACAGAAGAAAAAAATGGAGAGCTTGATTAAAGCAGATAGGCAAAATCTTGATAATTATAGAAGCTGGGTGATGGGTACTTGGGGGTTTGTTACACTGTTCTATTTTGGAATTTTTTCCATAATAAAAAGTTTTTAAAAAAATGTTTACTAGACTCTGGAGGCCAACAATCCAAGGTTTGAATTCTGGTTTCCATCATTCACTAATTGTATGACTTTAGGCAAATTACTTAAAACTTGTGTCAGTTTCCTCATCAGTAAGAAGAGACTAAGAATAGTAACAAATTCAGTGTTATGTGAAGATTAAATGAGGTGATCCCTGTAGTGCAGAACCTGATACATAGTAAGTCCTCAGTAACTGTTAGCTTACGCTGTTGTGATGATGTTGGTGAATAGTATCATCATTATTGCCTTTTCTCTACCTTCTGTGCTGATCTCCATCCCTCTGGGAACCCAAAGACAAGTTAACCAGCCCATTCCATCAAACTTCTCATCTTCAGTTGTGCCCAAGCTTTACATAGTCATCAGTTGCTAAGCAGCCAGGCTGGCTTTTACTCAGACATCTACTAAAGCAGTCAGCTTCCCCACTTGCTGGCTCTACCTCTCCCATCTTCTCCTTCTTCTTTCCTGCCTCTATCTCCCCCACCTCTAGGAAGCCTGCAGTATCCCTGGGATTGGGAAGCGGATGGCTGAGAAGATTGTAGAGATCCTGGAGAGTGGACATCTGCGGAAGCTGGACCATATCAGCGATAGCGTGCCTGTGTTGGAGCTCTTCTCCAACATTTGGGGAGCTGGAACCAAGACTGCCCAGATGTGGTACCATCAGGTCATACCCTGTCCCAACCCCCACTTCAGTCTTGCTGTGTCTTAGAGCTCCTAAAACATAGTTCTCTTACCCTGTATTGTATGGGAATAAACCCAGACGATAGGGAGACCATTTTTCAAGAAGTCCCGGGCTCATGTAGACTCCTCTCCTACCCTGCCCTGTTGCTTGGTATACTTGAGGCATTGGTCTTGGTGTAGACAGAGACAAGGAGTATGTTTCTCTGCCCCCAGAACAACAGCAAAGGCCTTTCTGAAGAGACCAGGCTTCAGAGCTGAGTATTCAGAGTAGTGGTTCCCAAACCTGGCCATGCTCAAAATCACCCCCAGACTGATGGAATCGTGAACCAGTATTTTAGGGTCATGGCTGGCCTAGATTGGGGCACGTCTTCTATGCCCTCTGCTTTTCCCAGGTCTCACTGATTATAGACCCAACTGCTTCTGGGGTTGGTCCTGCCTCAGGTCTTCCTTGGAGTCTGGGGTGATGTAAGTCTTGTGTGTGTGTTCATTCACTGCCTCTTCATTGATTCTGAGTTCTCATAGTTCCCCCACCTGGCATCTTTCTCCAGGGTTTCCGGAGCTTAGAAGACATCCGTAACCAGGCCTCCCTGACTACCCAGCAGGCCATCGGCTTGAAGCATTATGATGACTTTCTGGAACGCATGCCCAGGGAGGAGGCTACAGAGATTGAGCAGACAGTAAGCAGGTGTCCCAGAGCAGTGAGGAGAGCCAGGCCCTGCCATAAGGTCAGCGCCTGGCTCAAAGCCAAGAACTCCTGATCTTTCATCTGGGGCATCAGTCAGACAGAGGAAGCTGTGGGCCACCAAAAGATGGGACCACTGGGGAAAGAGGAAGTTGAGACTGAAGCTGCAAGCCCAGAGGAGGGATGGTGGCTTTGGTAGGGAAGGGCTGCAACACCGACTCCCTGGATTAGGGTTCTCAGTGGTCAGGTAGAGTAAGCACTGGCTTAGATGCTAGAATGGTGTTAGGACTGGGTTCATGATAGGGCTAGATTTTAGATAGATTATAGTCAGAACTACTTGAAAATATTGGGATTTGAACTGGCTAGGTTAAGGTGGATCAGGGCAGAGGTTCTTAACGTTTATTGATTCACAAACCTCTTTGATAAATGGTGAAAACTATGGACTCTTTCCAAAAATTGTATAAATTTACAAAGTTTTATATCTCTTTCCAGATATATGGACCTTCTGAAGCCCACCTGAGGCTGGTTTAGGATTTGGGTTAGGGTTGGTGAAGAAGCACAGCGCTGAAGGATTAGGTTTGGAGTTAGAGGAAAGCTAGATCAAGAGGCGAGTTAAGGTTAGGCTTGAATTAGGAGTAAGATTCTCTTTGTGTTAAAGGCTTTTAGTTAAGAATCGTGGTTGTCCTAGAAATAAGGCCAAGATTAGGGTTTGATTTAGAGTTGGGTTAGGAATCAAGTTCATATAAAACCTAGATTAGAAAGAGACTAGGGTACATTCATGGTTAGGTGTATCACTTGTTCAGTTGGCATTAGGATTAGGGGCTGGTTGCTGTGGGCAGGGTGTGCTCACAGCAGGGTTTGCTTTGGTCTAGGATTCTGATAGGGTAGGACTCCACAGAAATTCCATGAACAGCTTAGTTGAGATCAGCTTCCAGCTCTATTCCATGCCATGGGACCCTGAGGCTGGTGCAGCATGTCTGAACAGGCCCCATTGCTCACCTATCAGCAGGCCTTGGTGCTAGTGATGACAGTGTCAGTCAGCCATGGTGTCTAGGCAAAGAGAATGCCCCAGTGAGCCTCCAGCCCCCTGCCCATCTGACCCACTCCCGTTATTGAAGGGCTCCAGCCTTAGAAGTTGTTGATGGGATTACTCATCGTAGGCCTCCTCCTATCCTCTTGGGAAGCTCAAGAAGGGAATGAAGGGATGAGCCGAGAGCCTGTCTGGAGAATTGAGGTGTCTTGGCTGAAGGTATCTAGGGCCCCAGAAATCTCAGCGTCCTAGGGTGGAGGTGTAGATGTCATTTGCATATGAAAGACCTCAGTGTCCCTGGGGTGGAGGCTAATGGGCTTATCCCCCTCAATGAGGGATGGCCCTTCAGCTGACAGTGCCCTCTGTCACAGCTCCCTCCCCAAGGAGCCCTGTTCCTAGAAGTAAGGATGTTGGCTCAGAATTGCCCTCCTCTTTGCTTTCTTTCCTTTCCTTTCCTTTCCTTGTCGCAGATGTAGTTATATTTCTGGGCCCCATTTTCCCCTATGCTTGAGTCCGGGGCACTCTGCCTGCCACCTGTTTATGCCTCAACTCACATGCTCTGCTCTTAGCTCCAAAACCATAGATACCCGGGGCTGTGGAGACCTGACCGAGGGCTTCCAGCCACCTGGCCTTTTTTTGTAAGTGTAGTTTCACAGACTTAGCACATAGGTTGGTAAGGGGGCCAAGAGAAGGTGTTTCTCTCTGTTCTGGAAGTGTTCTAGAGGAAAGGGTAGTGCTTTCCCTCAGAATCAGAGTGCCATCTTCTTATCTCTCCTTAGGCTGTCTCCCATGGTCTGAGTGTTCTCTTCTGTCCTAGTGAAGCTAGAGAACTGCTGCTCCCCAGAGTCATCTCTGGCCTGTTCCCTGGGGCTCATTCCCTCAGGCTTTTATCTCGCATCCAGGGATTGACTTGGGGCCTAAGCTAGAAGTGTGGGCTCCTGGGTCATGGAAGGCCCTTGTGCCTCTATGGGAGAGGAACTCCTTGCAGGGCTTGAGGCCCACAGCCCCTCACCCCTTCACTGTTCTTTCCCAGGTCCGGGAATCAGCTCAGGCCTTCAACCCTGGGCTGCTGTGTGTGGCATGTGGTTCCTACCGACGGGGGAAGGCAACCTGTGGTGATGTAGATGTGCTGCTCACTCACCCGGATGGCCGGTCTCACCAGGGCATCTTCAGTCGCCTCCTTGACAGCCTTCGGCAGCAAGGTATAGTAAGCTTCATCTCTGGGTGAACAGGTTGGCGGGGGGCAGGACAGGGCTGGGTGGCCCCCTGGAGGGAAAGCCTCAAAGTTGTAATCTCTAGGCAGGAAGCAGGGAAGGTTGCTTGTGAGAATCCCACCTTGTGTCCAAAGCCATTTCAGGGAAGAGATGAAACAGCCCCTACACCACACAGAGGTGCTCAGTACCACCTGTGGGTTGAGTGTCTCATCTGATCTTTCTGTGACACTGGGGGACAGGAGGAATTTCTATGCACATTTTATAGGTAAGGAGACAAGCCCAGAGAGGGCAAAGGTCACCCAGCAAGTAAATGGGTGAGCTAGGACTAGAGGATGTGAGATGATCAGAAGAGACCTAGCAGGACAGGATGGCCCAGGGCCTGGCTCCTGGCCCTCCCAGCAGCCTTCCCGTGTTGAGCCAGGGTTCCTGACGGATGACCTAGTGAGCCAGGAGGAGAATGGCCAGCAGCAGAAGTACCTGGGTGTATGTCAGCTCCCGGGGCCAGGGCGGCGGCACCGACGACTGGACATCATCATTGTGCCCTACAGCGAGTTTGCCTGCGCCCTGCTCTACTTCACTGGCTCTGCCCACTTCAACCGCTCCATGCGGGCTCTGGCCAAGACCAAGGGCATGAGCTTGTCAGAGCATGCCCTCAGCACAGCCGTGGTACGGGACACCCGAGGCCTCAAGGTGGGGTCTGGCCGAGTGCTTCCCACCCCCACTGAGAAGGATGTCTTCAGGCTCTTAGGCCTTCCCTACAGAGAACCAGCTGAACGGGACTGGTGACCCATCGCTGGGGCAGAGGGGGCACCCAACTGGACCAGCTGCCCCACCTAGCCATCCAATGCTCCCCTCTAGCCTCAGCTGACTGAGTCTCACTATTTCAACCACCAGCTCCCTCGGCTTGATGGAAAGGACCAGCCTGGCTCCCAGGGTCTTCCTAACCCTCCACTGATAAGAGCAGGCTGCTGCCCTGGTAGAGTTTTGTACATGGCCCCTTGCCCCATTTTAAGCAGGAATAGGTGGCTGGTTTGAAGCCAGCTTCCTGTGCTGAAAGCCCATGCAACCCCACTTCCCTACCCTGAGGAGGGTCTAGCTGCTGGAGGTGGGTTTGGGGCTACAGGGGGAGAGGCATCACCCAAGACCCTTTGGAGCAGGACAACGAGCTATTCTATGTACTCCCTCCCCCCACCCCGTTTCCTGTGCAGCTGGAGGTGTTGGGAGGGGGTACCCCAGGCTTGGTGAGAACAGCCTCAGGGGCCCAATAAAGTGCATTTGACATTCAACCTGCCTGGTGTCTGTGAGCTGCTTCAGCCCCCGCCTTGTTCCACCCAGGGAGGGGTGGAGATGGGAGCTGAATGGGAGCCCAGAAAGGCAAATTAACTGCTCTCCAAACAGGCCAAGCCTGAGTCGGCTCCTGAACTCAGAAGGAGACAGGTGGATATTAAAAGGGAAAATTCATGGAGTCATTTAGGAGCTCCTATCTACCCACCAGCATCTCCTGTGGGCTCCATCCTGGAATAGACTATCTGGGGACATGAAAAAAGGTGGCAAGAGTCATTAGGAACAACTAAATGGTGAACTGTGTGCCCCTAACAGGACCAAGGTAGTCAGGGAAGGCTGCCTGGAGAATGGGAGGGGCAGGCTGGCAGGGAAACAGCCTATTTGAGAGAGGTAAGCAGGCTCTGGAGATAACTAAGGAACCTGCTTTAGATGGGCTGCTGTATGCCAGGAGTAAGGAGAAGGCTGGTCTGGTAGATGACAAAGTCAAACTGAGGGCCTTAGTTTGATAGAACAGATAGGAGAAATCCAGCTAGTGCCATGACGATTTTCAGAGAGTGGATAATGCAGGATGGGGAATTTGGTGAGGGGAGTGGAGGGATATGGAAGAAGGTTTGGGTATCCCCAAGTATGAAGAATAATGGGCAGGATGAGGCAGCTGTGTTGGAGGAGCAGCAGGGAGCCTCAAGAGGCCCCGTGATATGGGGGATTTTGAGGCAGAGCATGAGGTGAGCTCAGGAAGCAGAGATGGGCTTAAACTTGAGCACACTGGCTCTGAGGCAGGTTGGCAGGGTGTGGGGGGAATGCTCCTGAGTCCTTCCTTTGTCAGTGACTTGCAGAATCCCCGAGTTGGCCTTTATTGGCCTGGTTTCAGTCAGGAGATCTCAGCAGCCTTCAGTTGGGCCCCCAAGCTAATTCAAAACCCTGAAGGCGAAGCCATAGGGACTTGTCGGTGTGGGTCATTCGGGAAAGGAACCTAAAACCCATGGAGTCTGGGGGCCGCATTCATAACTCTTATCAACCAGAGACGGCCCCATCAAAAGCTCAGACGCCTCTGTGAGGGGTGGGCCTCTCCCTCAGAGCTTCTGCTCCCAGAGAGGTGTGGTTGACCATAGCCTGGAGGGGACCAGAGGAGCTGGGAAATCCCTGGGCCCCCCAGGTGTTAGGGCTGCTTTTTTTCTCTCCCTAGTTCTGCTAGTTCTACTCTGGGCTGGGCCCCCAGTGTTTGCCAGTGTCCTTAGTGAGGGTCAGAGTTGGCAGAAGCCAAAAGCCTAGGGTGTCGGGGTCCAAATGTGTCTGTTGCTTCTCCTCTCCTTTTCCTTCCCACTTCAGCACCCTTTCCAGGCCCAGAGGAACTGGGCCTCCAGTGCTAAGAGAAGAGGGAGCCAGTGGGTCTTGGGATAACTTGACCACTTAACCCCTTCCTACATTCAAGAAGTTCCCAGAACCCTGGAAAGTGATAGTGCTGATTTCTGTGTCTGAAATCAAGGGCCCCCATTCCTGCCACCCCGCTTTCCCCAGAAGATTCAGAATTCCAGACACTGCCTTCAGATCATACAAACTCCTGGTCTCACCTCCTGGCAAGGGCAACGGGAAATCATGGGGGATACAAAGGGAGAGTGCCCACACCCTCCAGAGAGACCCATCCAGGGGGTAGTATCCTCTTGGCTGCTCAATCTGACACAGGAGCCCAGGGAAAGAACTGATGGAGGGATTCCTGTGTCTTGAGAAAGGCTGCCAAGTTTGGAAGAGGAGTTATTCTCTGACCCCCAAACTAAGCAAAAGGTGCTTGGGGGGTCCCTAGCCACTTCAGAGCCTAAACCAGGTTTTCAGCTCAGTGTCCCATCCTGCTGGAAAGGGAGACAATTTCAGAGCCTTGGTGGCAACTGGCATCCTTTTTAGCAACTGAGCACCCCAAAACCACCCAGTCACTACCTGGTCCTGAGGAGGGGGAGAAGGATACCAAAAACCTGCTTTCTGTCCCTAGCCCAGCCATTGTCACTCTATCCTTAAGCCAGAGTTGTCCCTGGCCAGACCACGTGTGGTAGACAGAATAATGGTCCCCCAAATATGTCCACATCCTAATTCCTGGAATCTATGAATATATATGTTACTTGGTGAAAGGGACATTGCAGATGTGATTAAGGTTGATTTTGAGATGAGATTATCCTGATTATCCAGTGGGCCCAATCTAATCATGAGTCCTGAAAAGTAGAGAACCTTTCCCAGCTACAACCAGAGAGAGGTGTGATGAGGGAAGAAAAGTCAGAGCGATGCAGCATGTCTGGCTTTGATGACAGAGAAAGGGGACACCAGCCAAGGAATGTGGGCAGCCTCTGGAGGCTGGAAGAGGCAAGAAACATCCAACTCTAGAGCCTTCATAACAGAACACAGACCTGCCAACATCTTGATTTTATTCCAGAGAAACCAGTGTCAGGCTTCAAAACAATAGAACTAGGCGGGAATCACTTTGTGTTGTTTTAAGTCACTAAATGGGTGGCAATTTGTTATCATAACAATAGAGAACCAGTAGACCAGGTGTGTCTTGGACTCTCCTGTACAAAGTGAGCAGGCCCTGCTGTGAGGTGGAAGAGGTCCCACAAAGTGCAGTGGGGTGGAGGAAAGGGGAGGGAGGCTCATATGCCCAGAGTAGGGGTGGGTCAGGTGGTAGGCAAAGCCCTGAGCCCCGGACCTCTCCCACTGGCTGCCACATGCTCAGTCAGAGCCTCTCTAAACGTCAGTTTCCCTCTCATTTTGTGCCCAAGATAGTTTTCTCTGGGCCACTCTGCCCCAACACTGCCAAACTGGGAGCCGCATCTTTTCCCAGAGCCTAGGGTGATAACACTGACCTTTGCCCAAGGCTTGCACAGAAAGGGAAACAAGGCCAAAGCTTACTCCTAGGTTCTGGCTGCTCATGGGGAAGCGAGTGTAGGGATAGGGCCAGGGGACTCCCAAGCCTAGGGTGGGCATGGCAAGGTCAGCAAGCCCAGCTGTGTCCCGCCCTCCAGGATCCAAGGGCTAATAGAAAACCCAAGCCCCCTGTTCTGCTTTTCCAAGAGAGTTAGGAATTCCTTTCTCTTTAAATGGAATGGGATACCTCTTGCCAGGACTAGGGACTACAACTTGAGAAGACATTGGCCTTACTCCCTCTCTTCACTCTCCCAACAGGAGAGCCCCTTTCCAAGCTCTCCCCACCATCTCAGAGATCAGCCTCACATGGAAGCTACAGCTGTTGGGGGATCTGCTGCTACATAGACTCTGCAGACACCCAGGAGCTGTCCCAGGCCCAGGATGGGCTCAGACCCAATACCTTTAGCCCTATGTCTACTCTGCCCCTCAGTCAGGGCACCAGCTGGCTAATTTTCCAGAAGCCCTGAGCTCCTGGGCAACCCTGCTTCTGAGCACTGTAACAGGGGGACCCTCAGGGCTGAGGCCCCAAAACTGACCTGAGACTGGGCCAGGCCTCATCCCCATCATCTGAACCTGGGGCTTTGCAAGCCTTAGTCTCCCACACTGGAGGTCAGTGCAGAAGCTGAGCCCCAGAAAAGACCTAGAGGGAACATTCCAGAGGAAGGCCCTGAAGGTAGAGGACCCAGGAGTGGTGGGACTGTGGAGAGGGCTCTGAGGATGCCACGGAGGACAGTTTAGTTGGTCCTCCATATCTGTAGGTTTTACATCTGCAGATTCAACCAACTGTGGATGAAAAATATTTGGGAAAAAAGTTACATTGTTGCTGACATGTACTAGGTAGTTAGTTAGTTCTATGATGGTTGCATCTCTGCTCAACATGTACAGACTTTCTTCTTGTCATTATTCCCTAAACAATACAGTATAACAACTATTAACAAAGCATTTCATTGTATTAGGTATTATAAGGTAATCTAGAGATGATTTAAAGCTGAGGCCCCCAACCTTTTTGGCACCAAGGACTGGTGCTCCTATTAGAATCTAATGCCTGATGGTCTGAGGTAGAACTGAGGCAGTGATGCTAGCACTGGGGAGTGGCTACAAATATAGATGAAGCTTCGCTCGTTCATCTGCCATTCACCTCCTGCTGTGCGGCCCATTTCCTTACAAGCCACTGACCAGTACAAGGCTGTGGCCTTGGGGTTGGGGACCCCTGATTTAAAGTATAAAGAGGATGTGTGTAGGTTATGTGCAAATATTATACCATTTTATATGAGACTTGAGCATCTTTGGATTTTAGTATCCAAGGGGGATCCTGGAACCAATCACCCTCGGATACCGAGGGACCACTCACTCACTATACAGGCACCAGGCAAGGGGACACTGCTTGCTGATTGAGTAGCAGTGTAACCCCTGCCTGGTCCTTCACTCCTCTGGACTCGGGCCTAGCCCTGATGGAGCAGGCCCAGGGCCCCAGACATAGAATTCCTCCCACAGAGAGAACTCTCAGCCCCAGTACCCTAACCCAGTGAGCTCCAGTTCCCTCAGCTGGGCTGTCACTGTGGTTGTCTTTTCATTGGCTTGTGTGCCTAATGTGCATTCCCAGGCCCTATGTGTGTCTGCTGCACATTCATGATTTTGTATCTGGGCACGTGTGTGGGCAACTGGCTATGTATGTATCAGTGTACCCATCTACCTGGATCTCTGTGTGCATTCCTGTGTTGTCAAGGGTTTGGGCAGGGCCTGGGGGCTAAAAGAAGGGTCCCTGGAGTCCCCCGTGGTGCTGGGCAGGGCCCGCAGAAGGTGGTGGAGCCCCGGCTGGGCTCTGGACTCTGGGTCCTTGTGTCCATGGAGGCGGCCGCAGGGCGGGCTGCCTGCGTCAGCCTTGAGCGGCCATCAATAGCACGCGGTTAATTAATTTGATGGGAACAGCAGGGACCGCCGTTTGCATTTAGTGAAGTTCCAGGAACTTCCAACCTCATCTTCATAATTGGCCTCATAAATTGTAAGAAAGAGAGAGATCAGCAAAGCAGGAGGGAGGAGGGGCTGCCCGTCCGTCCTTATTTAATTTTATTGCTGAAATTCATCTTTTTAGCCTCCTCCAGAATCGGCTCTCCCTGCCGGATTTGCCTAATCATGATAAATTAATATTCATTTTCCCGCCTCTTACCCAGCTCCTGTGCTTGGATGGAGTTGGGAGTGTCTTTTTCCAGCCTCTCTGCTGTGATGAGGGCCTAGGACTGGGGACGCTGAAGGGGAGCTTGCATTCAGAACAAAAGTGGAACCCGGGGAGGGCTGGGAGGAGCCTGGGAGAAGAGGTGGCTGTTACTCTGGGCGGTGGTAGTGGGGGTGATTGACTGGGGCTCCCAGGTGAGAGGCTCTTGAGGCCCCCCTCCCCTCCCTGTGTCAGCTCAGAGGGTCCAGGAAGATGGAATCAACTACCCCCACCCAGGGAGGGCTGAAGAAGGGGCAGGAAGAGCCTGAAAGAGCCCTTTTGGAGACCCAGAGGCCAAGACTGGGGGCAGACAGAATGGATCCAGGAGACGGCTTTTGAAGGCCAGCTCGACTTGAGTAGTAAGGGAAGAGGGGATTGGTTGCCTGCCTGACTTGGTCTTTGCCCCACTCTGTCAACTAGCTGTGGACTTGCCCTGTGCAGACTCTGGGGGGACCCATCCTTGTCTGTGGGTCCTCGCAAGTGCCCATGGGCTCTGACCAACAGAAGCAGCCTCTGCTTCCCCATAGTCCAGCCCAGCTGAGTGGCTGGGCCCCTTATCCAGGGTACCTCGGCTGTGCCATTTGAATGTCCCAGCTACAGCTAGCTCTTCCTTGGTAAGACAATGTCGAAGGCCTGCAGGAGGGTGTTGCTGGGAGGGTAATGCAGTCCTGCTCTTGTCTGGGGAGTGGGGCCTCCGCAGTCCAAAGGATCAAAATTCTCTATATATTTGCATCACAATCAGTATGTAAGACTTGGAAGGGATTTAGATTTTATCCAGCCCCTTACCCCATTTTACAAATGAGGAAACTGAGGACCAGAGATGGGAGGTGACTGGCCCAAGGCCTCACAGAAGTCAGGGGGGCTGGGATTAGGACTGAGGAATGCTTCCGCCCCATCTTGGAGGCTAGGTGTGGAGGGCAGGTTTCTGAGAAAGACCCCTAGTGACCCTTGCCCTTGTAGAACACCCTTCCTTTTGAGTATGGGTAGAATCTTCAGTTATGATGAGGCACTATTCCTCTGGCTGTTACCTCACATGGCAAAAGGGGAATTATCTGGGTGGGACTAGTCTAATCACATGAGCCATTTAAAAGCAGAATTTTTTTTTCTGGCCAGTAGCGGAAGGGGCAGTCAAGGAGATTGGAAACATGAGGAAGATTCCACCCTTTTGCTAGCTTTGCAGATGGAGGGGGCTATGTGCAAGGACCAGGGAGAGTCCTCAAAGAACTGAGAATAGTCCGCAGCTGACAGCCAGCAAGGAAATGAGGACCTCAGTCCTACAACCACAAGGAATTGTATTCTGCCAATGATGAGAATGAATATGGAAGCTGATCTGCCCCAGCTCAGCCCAGCCAACGCCTTGATTTCAGCCTATGGGACCTTAAGCAGAGAATTCAGTTGAGACGGCCTGGACTTCTGGCCTACAGAACTGTGATATAGTAAATAGGTCTGTTTTAAGAGGCTAAATTTGTGATAATTTGTTATGCAGCAATACAGAATTAATACACAGGACTTAGGGGAAATGTGTTTTAGGGGGCTTCTATGAAAGAGGGAAATGAAGTTAGGAGAGATGTCTGGGGCTCTATCCTAATGCTCTGTCCCTCCCCCCATATTCCCACATGGCCACAATTGACTGGAGCTGCTCCCCAGTTGCCAAAGTACTCACCACTCTCTAGTTTTCCCTGAGACCAAACCCTTGTAAGCATTTACATTTGTGACTCCTGCCAGGTGGAGTCTGGAACCCTTGGTCATGAGGAGCAGTGAGTTTACTTCTCACAAGAAGGGGTCCTTTACAGGAGGAGTTTTTATGGAATTGGGTTGGGTAGAGCCTTCTAGAATGTGAGCACTATAGGCCAGCGAATAATTTGGTACCCCTTCAAATCAGACATCCTCTCCCTGTCCCAAACCAGAGTTTTTGGGGGAAAAATTATTCATGGGGACCGGATGAGTATTGCCAAAAGATGTTTTGATTCCCATTGGAAGGCACCAACTTCTTTGGAGGTTGGAGAAGACCAACTTCCCCAAAATTTGATCTTTTGCGAGTTATAGAAGGAGTCTCCAGTGAGGAGACCCAGGTTAGCTGCACCAGATTTTTGGTTTATTTCAGCAAGGTATCAACAGCGTTTATGGATCGACTCCTGATCCTTAACCCAGTCCTGCACATGGATTATATCATATAACCTTCCCAGTGGGGAGTTGTAACAGCCCCTATCATGTGATAGCCCTATGGGTAGTTGTATTATCTCCATTTTGCAGATGAGAAAAGTGAGGCCCAGAGAGATTCATTCACTTATGTGAAATCACAGCACAGGAGGAACAGAGCTGAATTTCAACTTAGATCTCTAACCCAGGAAGCCCAGTTGGTTTCCCTCGATTGCCTGTGGGAATGACTCCAACCCACATCTAACTGGGTTTTCTCTCCCAACCTCTCTCCCTCCTCCCGTGTACCTAAAGCAAGGAGCCCTGAGCTTTTCAGTCCGTGGTAGGTTCCTAAGGCTGATGTTTAAGGAAGTAGTCCGTGGCTCTGAAAGCCCATGGTTTTTGAATCAGCAAATGCTCACTTGCCCTGCGATGGGACCCCCTGAGCTCCTACCTCTGTTAGAGAATTAGTGATGGTTGTGGGGCAGGGCACAGATTTCTAAGCTCCAGCCATACTGGAGGCAGGGGTCTTGGCTCTATAGCTCACATATATCCCCTTACATGTCTCATCTGTCCCCCATGACTCCCACATGTGTCCCTGCACGAAGCTGATTTTCCCTTCATTCTCTCACACATGTCCCTGTACATGCCTCTCCCACCATGCCTGGTTCGTTCCCACATGATTGGTCCTAGCCTGGCCTGAGACATCCCCTCCCCCCAGCCCCTGGCTTCCCCTAAGGAATCATCTCTCATTACCATGACCTTGAACTCACCACTGTATGGGAACATTTTAGGACCATTTTGACAAGGGCATCTGGTCAGGCCACCCTACCTACCTGCAACGCCAGACACCAGACACTTCATTGGAGAGGAATCACCCCCTCTTCCTCCCAAGGTGCATAATAGAGAGAAAACCCAGGACCATCAGGATCTGGCCCCAGGAGGGCGGACTCAGAGGCCATGCCCTTCCTCTCCCTGCCAGAGAACAGCCCTGGAGCTCTGGGCAGCCCCATCTTCACACCTCAGGAGCTAAAGACTGCAGCCGCCACTTCAGAGCTTCTGAGAACCAAGGGTTATGGGCCTCCCTAAGCAAGCATAGACTTGGGGTGTGTCGCGCTAGAGGATGGGGCGGGTATTGAGGACGACGGGCGCGCTTCCCGAGAGACACCAGCAGAGGGCGCGCGAGGACCGGAGAAGAGGCTCGGCAGCGTACGAGGGCCGGGAATGGGCGAGTGGGGTGGGGGCTGTAGAGGAGGCGGCAGGTGCCGGCGAGGAACCTCCCTGGAAGACTTCTGTCCAAGCAGGGGGGTGTGGGGAGTGAGGCTGGAAGGATCCTGACTGAGCTGCCTCAATGCGGTCCCTCGCTCCTCTGAAGGAGGCAGCCGATGAAGACGTGGCCCAGCACACCCCTCCAGGGGTGGGTATTCCTTCCCATAACCCGGCAGGGGAGCAGGGTCTGCAGAGCCAGGACTGGTGACAGTGATGCTGAATCGAGTGGGACCCCTTTACCAGACTTGCCTCAAACCTGTGCCTCAGTTTCCCCCTGGGTGAGTTCTTTTAAGTTCTAAACTGGGAGGCCAGGTGGGGTGAAATGACCCAATGACAGGGAACCAGTTTCTACCCAGGGCCCCCACACCCCTTTCCCTCACTAACCTTGTACGCAGAGTTTGTGGGGGTGGCTAGAAAAAAGATGGGGAAAGGAGAAAAGAGTGAGTGATGGAGGGAGAGGTGGCACTGGAGAAGCAAATAGCAGGGGAGAGTGGAGGAGGAAGCTGGGGACGTTGGAGTGGGTGGTCGCGAAGAGGGGCCATTTGCCCTTCTTTGGCTTGTGCTGGGGACCCAGCTCTCAGCTGTATCCTGGGAACCATCCAGCCGCCATGATTTATGGCAGGGCCAGGCCCAGCGACCTTGGACAGATAACTAATGACGGGTCAATAACGCTACAGAAAAAGTGAACTGGTGAGGGAGGAGGGACGAGTCCCATTAGCCGACTGTCCCTTTTCTCCCGGCATATTCTCTTTTGTCCCAATGCCTCTCACTGCAGTCCCCTTGCTCGGGCTTTCGGCGGGTCTGGGAGGTGATGGTTAACACAGCTGAAATAGTGGGGGAGGAGACAGGGACAAGAACATATTGGAGAGATCCAAAGTGAGTCACATGAAGGTGAGGGAGACAAGTGGGGGCTCCTGGGAATGCTCTCCCACCCCATTCTGTAGACAGGAGCTGGAGAAAGTCACATGCTGGGAAATCAAAGTTAGTGGGTGAAGAATAGGAGGATATCATTGTGTCCTCTACTCCCCTCCATCGTGCTTTGCCAGGCTCCCTCTGCCAGCCCACATCTCTGGAGGTGTCCTCTGCCACCCCCTGACCCAAGCTATCTGCAGTCAGAGTGTTTACTTTAGTCATGGGGGCACATCATGTCTGCCCTGTGTCCCTACTGGCAGGTGGGCTTTGGAAGGCAGGGGCCTGAGTCTCAAGTACTAGATCATCTGGCTCTATTGAGAGTGGACCAAAGCCTCTTTATCCCAGGTCTTACAACTCCTCTTCTTCTGTTTGAGGTCGCCAAGGTTGTCCCATGGGTCCCTAGTCTATTGTCAACTCCCCAGGGAACCCAGAGTTGAGGAGAAGCAAGCAGCTCTCTCAATACCTGACTTGATGAAATATATCTCTAATCATCTCTGTCAGAATCAAGGTGCCCATGTAAATGCATTTCTATCTTTTACTCCCATTTTGTGGATAAAGAAGTTGAAGCTCAGAGAGGAGCAGTCAGCAGAGGGAGGAGCTGAGACTTGAGTTCATATCATCTGGTTCCAAATCATAGCCTCTCCTGTCCCATCATCTCAGGATCCTGGTCTCCTCCCTGTGCCGGCTCATCCTTAACTCCTGCCTGGCTTGGTCTGCAAAGAAGACACCCAGTGAGAGGGTCACTGAGGCAAGGGCATTTGGATCCCAAAGTGGACACTGGACAACAGAACAACCCTGGAGGCAGTACATGGCAGTGGCAATGGGTCCGAAGAACAGTCAGGCCTGCATGTACCTCTCGTGGTAGGGAACTGGATGCCCAGTGTGTACATACACAGACTCCTGTGTGCTCATTCATTCATTCATCACTTATTCCTTCAACAAACAGATATTAGGTGGCAAGCATGTGCCATGCCCTGGGGATATAGGGGAGCTTATATTCCAGCAAGGGGAGTATATAAATTAGGTATGTTTTACAAGGCAACCTGTGGCATGTGGCCACATATGGATTCACTGTGGAGTAGAAACGAGCATGGCAGAAGTATATGTCAATCCCTAGTTCCCACTCTGGGGACGGAGACACTGAATTCTCACTTGTCACCTGAACTCCTCACGCCACATCTAGACTCCCACACACATCTGGCCCCAACCAAACTCCCCCTGCCCAATACCTATTCTTTCTACTGCCTTACTAGATCAACCTGGAAACCTGAGCGATCCCTGGCTCCAGAGTTGGCTACCTAATTTTGGGGGGCCCAGTGCCAAATGAAAATAAAGTCTCATTATTATAAATTTATAAAAAATTTCAAGACGGCATTAAACTCAGCACAGGGCCCTTCTAAATGCAGGGCCCTGTGGGACTGCACAGGTCACGTGCCTATGATGTCAGCCCTGCATGGCACCTCGCACAGGCTTACTTTCCCATTCATTGATCTCATGGTCCTCTCCTTTTCTATGTCCAGTGCTAGCTCAGGCAGGGTTCGTGCTCTCTGGTGCGGACCTGCCTCCTCACTGGTCCTGTAGTCTCCAGCCTCTTTCTGGCTCCAGTCTCATGCCCCGGTGTGTCTGAGAAGCCTCATTCCCGCCACACTCACACAATGCCATTTTCCTGGACTCCTGGCTCCTTAGACAACTTGGCCCAGAATTCTCCCTCCACTTTTCCATTTCCATACCATATTTCCCCCAAGAATTTAATTCCTCTTTAAATTGTACTCTTCCTTTAGCCACCTCCTCTAGGAAGACTTCTGATTTTCCAGTTGGAAATCTCACCTTTCAAATTCTGTACTTGGGTCAAAGTACAAATCATCTTTTGCCTTCATTCATAGCCATTTGTCTGGTTCCTATAGTAGACCTAAAATTCTAGACAACAGGGATGGTGTCATATTCATCATTGTAACTCCATGGTACCTAGTTGACTTGTGTGTGGTAGGGGCTCAGTTAATATTTGTTGATGCAGCTGTGGGAATCTTCTGTGTGTAGGTGTGGGTGTCTGGAGGCCCTGAATTGTGTGCACAGAGCTGTAAAGGCTTGTGTCCACACAAGCATTTCTGCTGTGTGTATATGTATTATCCATGCATGTGCCCAGACATAAGTAGGCATGTGTGCGAATCACAGGTGCAGGGGTACGCATAGCTCTGTATACATGGATTTCTGTTGGTGCCCAGATCTGGTGGCAGATGTATGCCCATGCATGGCACAAAAGCATGTGTTCATGTTTCTGTGAGGTGGGGGTTGCGCCTGAACAGGAGCTGCAGGTGCACTGTGCAAGGACACAGGCGGCTGGTACGTGTACAGGCCATGTGTGTGCACAGCTGTGTGTCCTGGCCGCAGGCAAGCGA
>CM053506.1:16817229-16891925 GCA_028627145.1 Eidolon dupreanum
GTGCATGAGCACAGGCGTGCACACATGCACATGGGCCTGCTAGACATACGTTCATGCACATATACACAGGTACATGGAACCTGGGGGGACACATGTCTGTGTGTGGATCAAGGCTCCCTGGAGACAGACACACATACAGAAACACACTCGGAACAGCCTCATCTGTCAAGCAGATATTTCCAGCTGGAGATCCTCTTCCCCAGTTGAGGAGACGTGTGTGCTGGGGGGAGGGGTTAGTGTTCATGCTAAGGGAAGCTTGCGTGCAGGTGGCCCTCTGCCAGCTCTCAATGTGCACACGTGTGACATCAGCCGCCAACATTTGAGCTGTCCACAGGCTCTACAGGAGCTCGTGTGTGCCTGTGTCCCATTGGCAAGCAGAGTGTGGCAGCACAGGGGTAGCCAAAAGCTCACACTCAGGTTTCCCAGGCCTCTCAGACATAAGGACTTTGGGCAAGTTGGCGGGCTGGATGGTGGGCTTATGGGGTGGTGGATGGTGAGATGATGGGGGTGGTTCCCACAAAGCCCTCCTCACAACCCTCTGGAGACAGCGTAGCCTGAGAGTCACCCTTCCACTCTTGGCCCCACTCAGGCTCTGAGTTTAGGCTGATCTGTAGCAAGAGGGATCAGGGAAGACTCGAGAAAGCACTTCCTGCCTGGAGAGGGTACAGGGCAGTTTAGGGTAGGGATGGCATCAGTAGGGAAGAGGGGAGCTTGGAAGGGAGAGAAGATCTCTTGCCCATGTCCTGTGCCCTCTGGGCTGGGTCGGGTACATCCTGGTTGGGGCATGGATGATATGTTCTCCTGGTGCTGCTCTCCAGGGCATTCTCTTCAGGAAGGCAAAGGGGACTCCTTTAGCTCTTAGTAGAGAAGGAGACTTCTCCCCCTATTTCTCTGGTCCCTGGTTGTCTGACACATATTAGGTGCTCAATAAACAACTGTTCAATGAATAAATGGTTGAAGGCAGGGTGTGTGTGTGTGGGGGGGTCGTCCTAGTCCCTCCCTGAGTGGCCACCAGCAACTGATCTCACCTCCTGCCCTCCCTTTAACTCCCTTCCTCACTTCTTTGTAGCCCCCCAAATTCTCCTTCTCCCCCAGCCTCTCCCTCCTGGGCTGAGGGGGAGTGGTGGGGGGAAGGTCCCCTGGCAGAGCAGGGCTTGCTTGTTCCTTGTAAATGAAGACCATAATTAACATTAAATTAAGGTAATACAAATGAAGGCAACATAGAGGCTGACAAGATGAGCGTTTGGGGAGGCAGTGGGGAGAAGTGATTCATATTTTTAATTTACTGTACGAATGGGCCATGTGGCTGGGGAGCGGGCGACTCCAGTGGAGGGGGTGTCGCCCCGCGGTTTGCTGGGCTCCGAGTGAGCACACAATGACTATTAAACTCAACTGTCCATATAATGGGACAGATTCGACATAACACCCACCGGAGCACCAGGAGCCTGGCTGACTGGGCTGTAAATCTTGCCCACATGGCACCCGCATGCCCACCTGCCCACCTAGCCTGGCTTGGCCCAGGCCTGGGGTAGGGTGGGTACGGTCCCCAAGGGACCCAAGAGGGGCCTTGGAACTGGGGAATCAAGGGGGCCAAGAGAGTCCAGGCTCCTTGCCCAAGCTGAACAGGGTCGGGGGCACTAGAAGGTCAGATCTGGATTGTGCTGGGGGTGAGACAGGCCCTGGTATCCCCCTCTTCGCACAGGACCTCAGTATTAGGATGGGGCTGGAGCTCTGTGGCCCACACGCAGTCTGCTCAAGGAATTGCAGACACTGGTGTCCCATTCCAAAGAGGGGAGCTAGTTGCCATCTATATCACCATCACGGCTCACATTTAGCAAGCACTTACTCAGCACCAGTTCCCACTTCTGACCCACTAACTAACTGTCCTCACGATCATGCTATGAGGAAGATGTTTATCCCCCTTTTACACATGAGAAAACTGAAGCTGAGAGACAGGAAGTAACTTGGTCACAGAGCTTTTAAGTGTCCACTGCCCCATCCCACACCTCCATACCCCAGAGCCTGGATGAGCCCTTGATCCTGTAAATGCCTAGCATGGAAGAAGGCTGGCACCCCAGGGGGCCCTCACCCACTGGCCCAAGGCCTTAGACTCTGAGCTCCTTGGGGACTCAGGTATGTGTTGGGACATAGGTGTGCACGTACACGTGCATGTACATCCTCCCACCTTCCCACCAAACAAAAGAAAGGTGCCAACAAGTCCCAGGCAGGCAAGGAGGGATCCCTGCTTACTCACTCTGAAACAGAGCCGAAAGATGCTCGTCCCTGGGATGAGAGACGCAAGTGTAATTTAGGTTTTGATATTATGAAAGTCTCGCTGCTCTAAAACAGCAGGGCACTCGGTGCCTCATTAATAAAGGATAAACTCGGAGTCTATTTACAAGGCGCTTTTTGGGGTTATTTACTCTCCAATATACATACGTAATGTTGCGCATACTTACCGCTAGGTACAGCTCATCCTTCTAGCCTGGGCCTTGGAGTCACCCTGGGGAGGGCATCCCTGCAGGGCGGAGAGGGTCACTGGGGAAGAGGGAATGCAGAGGGGGCCACCTCCAGGAGTGGAGAGGCCCTCTGGGAGATGGCGGGGCCCCATGGAGGGAGGGGAGTCATGGAATTTTAGAGCTGGAAGGTAGAAAGGGCAGAGGATGCACCCCATCTGTCTCCCCTACCCTCTTCCATGTTTTCTGAAGCCCAGTCTCCTTAAAGATAAGGGACAGGCTAAGCTCCCCTGCTGGGCTTCCAGGCTCTCCCTCTCGGTCCTTCCCTCTTTGTCAGGCCAGGGCATGGTGGCTTCCCTCACCGGGGCCCTCCTCTGGCTAGATCCTGACCACACTGAGGAAGAGTCCCTGCAACTCCGAAAGGAGGTCAGCCAATTCCTATCAGCAAGCTTGTCCTATACAGCTATTGTGCACCTGACCTTACACCAGCCCTGTCACAGCCCTGCCACCCCTACCATTATGCTCAGTGGTGCCTGGAGTGGGCAAGGCCTTCCTCAAACCAAGGCTACCTCTCAGCTCCTGGTGCCATTAGCCAGCCACAGTAGAGATGGTTCCCCATAGCTGCTCAGCCTGCAGTTGCTACCACCTTAGCCTGGCCTCTTCACATTACTGCGGTGTCTCGGTGAATCTGCAGCCATCTGCAGGTAGGGAGGGCACTTTCATCTTTTATAGATGAGGAAACTGAGACTTAGGTTATGGAACTCACCCAATGTCATACATCAAGCAGGTGCCAGAATTTTAACCCAGATTAGGATTGTTACCCCACAGGGCCTCCTCACGGGTCCTGGGCCTTTACTACCCATTCTGGCCCCTCTCCTCAGCATGGGCTCCAACCAGCTCATGGCCCCCAATGAGGAGCTCTGTGCCCTGCCGTCCTGCAGCAGATCTCCCCTTACTGACAGACTGTCCATTCACTGAGTCATTGAACACCTACCATGTGCAGACTTGGGCCTGGGCCTATGGCTTGGGTGGACAGAAGTGCATGGGAATGGAGGCCTTGGTCAGAGACCCTGATTAATGCATAAGGGAGCTTGGAGATAGGGCTGCCCACCCATACACCCCACTGCTTAGAGTTGCGTGGTTTTCTGAGTGTGTCAGCTCCTCAGATGGGGAGCGTATGGCCCAGGGCCCAACCTGGGGATAGTGATGGTGGCGTGTGTGAATGGGGCAACATGAGAAACTCCTACCCCCAAACCTGGCCAGCTTGGACCAAGGAGAGAGACATCTGGTGGCCACTAGGGGACCTATGGCCTTTTTGCATGGAGTCCGGGGTGCAGGTATCAGGGTCCAACCAGTCCCCAGGGGTCTGAAAGGACATAATCACCCTTGAGGTAGAGCTCATCACTGCTCCAGGCCTCAGTGCCCAGGACTCAGTGGGAAGAAACTAGGTTCTTATGTGTCCTTCCAAACCCCAGAGCTCAGAGTTGGGGGAGAGCTGACCTGGAGGGTGCTGGACAGAGGGAGAATGGTAAGCAGGAGGATCTGATTCATCATTGTTGGTGAACAATGAGCCGTCACCACCCTAATTAAAGATGTAATTACAGTAAATACATTCTGGGTTGAGAATGAATGATGGATGGCAGGAAGGCACCTTGTAATCAGCAGCCAGGAGACTCTGTCCCCTAAAGCTCCCCACTCCAAGCTGGAGAACTCTCCCCTCAGCACGTGCCCCCATCAAGCTGGTTACAGGGTGTCCTGGTGCCTCCCAACAGGATGGTGGCAGACAGGTAGGGACTGAGGCTGGAGCTAAGGGTCCAGGCAAGGGCCAGGGGCTGGGGCTCTGTTGGAGAAATGAGGGAGGGAAGGCGGCCAAGAGGCCAGAGTAAGAGGGCCTGGGCTGGTCTGTCTGTCAGGCAGGGGGGCAGGGCCAGGAGTGGGTATCTCTGTGATAGCAAAACAGTTTTTCAAGGCACCCTGCTTGGGGGGGTAATTGGACCCCTTCAAAGGCCAGAAGGATTATGGCCATTGACCCTTGATCCTAGAGGGTGAGTGCAGGGGCCAGGCTGAGGGGACTCAGCCTGTAGAGGGTAACCATAGCAGGGGGTTGGTGGGGGGCGCTCTCCTGAGGGCTGATTTGTCCTTACCTGGGGTTAGGGTACAGCACAGGGGATTGGCCATATTAAGGGACTAGAGGTGAGCTTCTCCTATTGCCCTGGCTGCTGTTGCTTCCTTTCAGCATGGAAGGCCCCCGGTCACCCTCCATCCCCCTACCCCTGCCTTGGACTCCCTTAAAATTGTGGACACTGGTTGCCCCAGGGAGGCTTGGGTTGGGATAGCTTCCTCTCACTAGGGTCTGGTCCTCTCTGAATTCTAAGGCCTGTTTGCCCTGGGCCACCACCCCCACTTACCCTCAGGGGATAGGAAGCCCCAGGCTCAGGGTTAGGTCACCCTGAGGCCAGACTGAGGTATGACCATCCCAGGGCCAACGCATGAAGGCCTGCTGGGATGGGGAGCTTGTGGCCTTAGCCTCTTGGTCTCATCTGCCATAGTTGCCCCTGGTCAGGGTCCTTCAGGGTGTGTGGGCTGACCCCAAGGGAGAAAGGGCTGGGTGGGGGGTGGTGGGGAGCACAGGCAGGCAGAGGGAAGGGAGGGAAGGCCACTGACAGCAGAACAAATGCTTGTAATTTTATAACCAATCTCAGCATGTCCATGGGGGCCCGTTTGCGCCTCCACTCAGGACCAATCAGCCTGACAGAGCTATGAGTCTGCCTGAGTGAATGTGAGCAGCTCCCCCGCAACCCCCAATACCACTTACTGCAATCTCATTACCCGCCCAGCCCAAGACAGGCCAGAGCTGAGGGGCTGAAGGGAAGGGAACCCAGCCCAGCCTGGAAGCGGAGCCAGGCCAGAGCTAGGGCTGGGCCTCAGGCCAGGAGGGCAGGGTGGGCGGGCCTTGGAGATCTGGCAGCTCAGAGGGAGGTGGGCTCAGGACAGACATTTATTTTGCACCCATTGGTTGCTGGGCATGTAGGATGGGATAGGGCACAACCCCCTGCCCTCAAGAGGCTTGCAGTCTGCTAGGGGCAGACAGAAAAGTTACAGAAGGATGGTTCCTGGGGACGGTGGTGATGGAGAAAGAAGTGACCGCAAGCCAAGGAGGCTGAAGGACAAGAAAAGAAGTCAAGGAAGGGCAGAGCCCAAGAGCCAAGCTGGCCTTGGGCAAGGGGTGGGAAAGAGGGTAAGTAATCAAGGGAGAGGGAAACCAAGAAGCCTCAGAAGTACTTGCAGAGCCAGGCAGAGATTCAGGCTATGGGAGAGAAATGCCCGCCTGGGGAGAGAGGAAGGGGTTGGGAGGGGCTGGCTGGCCAGCGGTGGATATTAAAGGACGGCCTTGCTGGATATCTGGCTCTGGGGATGGCTATGTGCCCATTAGTCTCTCTAATTGTCAAAAATCTAATTTAGTGTCTGGAGCCCCGGCCGGCCTCAGGTTAAATGGAGAGAGGTAGGCCCAGCCATAAATCTGCCCTCCCAGCCTGGGCTGGTGTTAATTCTGCAGTTAAGTGAGGGGGTGAGGAGGGCAGCAAGATGGGACAGGGAGGGTTCTGGAGAGGGATTATCTATGACCCTGTATGCCAGCCCCTCTTGCTAAGTCATGGCCAGGCTCTCCTCTTTTGCTGAAGGGGACTTGTTTGGTGCTCATTTAGACCATACAGAGGGTGTGCCTCAAATATGTAATGAGCTTGGGATCCAAAAGGAGTCTCAAGAGTCTGCCGAGGCTGGGACTGTAAAACCATCAGCTCCTCCCCCTCCTGGACCCACTCAGGGTCTGCAGGGTCTACTGAGGGCTCAGCTCTTGCAAAGGGATCGGTAGGGAGGTCACATTTTCTAATAACATCATGAGCCTCTGGTGAGGAAGGGGGCTTGGAGGTTCACACCATGTGACCAAGTGACTGGTCATCCTGTTCACTAAGTGACTACTAGCAGTGGCCTCAGTGATGGGATCCATAGGCCATTCCTTACTGGGGAGAACAAACACAACCCCTTGGGTGGCCCAGATTCCAAACAAGGTACACAGGGACTGGACAGCCCCTGAGGGCTTATTTGGCCTGGAGCAGGGAGGGCGCTCCACCTGAGCTTGGTAATGACCTTGCTCCCCTCAGAGCTGCTAATTGAAAGCAAGGGGTGTGGTAGGCTCAGCAGGAGAGGCTAGGGGGGCTGAGAGGGTTCCCCGAGAAGCTCTGCTTCCATGGGGAAAGAAAACTATTTCTCCTGGCTTCAGCTCCATCTCACCAGGCACCCACCGGCCTCTCCTGCTGCTAACGAAGTGTCTTTAATTAGCAGCCTAATAAAATGCTCTTAATTGGCAAGAGCCAATCAGAAAGGAGAGGTCTCCTCCCCTTAGTTGTGGCTGATGGTGGCGCAGCTATAGGTTTCAAGGGGAAAGAGATTCCAGGCCCAGCCTGGCTTTGGGAAAGTGACTTCAGAGCTAAGTCTTTCAGGGGTGTGCCTAGACCCCGGTCTTCCTGGGGAAGCCATCTGGCACTGAGTTTGAAGGTGACACCAGAAACCCCACGGCCCAGCCTCTGCTCAGTGCTGGGCTCAGGAGCCCAGCTGGTGACAACTGTTTAGATGCCAGGGGTCCTGAGTGGTCTCTGTTGACTCCTCCCTCCCTGTCCTTGTCCTTGTTAGGGAGGAGACTCCAGTGTGGAAGTGTGGGGAGCCCCTTTTCTTGCTCAGGTTCCCCATCTGCAAAACACTGGGTGCACCTGATGCTCGGTTATGCCTCCAGCTCCTCCAGGAGGGATAGTTCTGCAGTGGGGCCCTGCCTTCTTAGTTTGAGAATGCTCTCATGACCACAGTGTCAGTCTAGGTATGACAAACACTGAGACCACAGGCTGATAGAGCCAGGGAGGCAAACGGGGCCTACAGATATAAAACAAGGGCAGGTTAATTTTGGCAAAGGTTCTACTTGTGACTCTAGGAGGGGAGAAGAGGGAGATGAGGAGGGAGGCCTGCCCTGCCTACAACCTGTACCCATCTCCCTAGGATTGGTTTAAAGAGAGAAAGGGCGTGGGTTTCTCCCAGACGGTCAATGTTCTCATTATTTTTATAGCTTGTTGGATTCTCTCTGGAAATTGCTCCCAAATGTGAGTTCACCTGCCTAGAAAGTGACCAAATGGGATGCAGGGGAACCTAAGTCTTCTCATGCTTTTAGGAGGCACAGGAGAATTTAAGTTCTGGGCTCAAGTGGGGCTGTGGTAGGCTGAGGCTATGCTGACTAGTTCCCAAATCAGACATTGCTTTGGATTCGATTTAGTTCCACATGGAAAATTAACTGTATGCCAGGGGCCCCATATGTATTTACACCATTTGGCCCTGACTTCTCTCAATGTTTTCTCATATCAGATTATCTTAAAAGGTATCTGTGCACTCAATTTGTATACCAAAAAACTCATTGTCCTTTTGATGTTGGGGCAAAGAGACAAGACACTTAGAAAATTCACTTTAATCTTATATTTGTAATTTAAGTTACTTTTTTTCTGAACAGTTTAAAAAACGAGAACACACTATATTACCATGATCCTAGGTTGTGAACATATTGGTACATTGACTACACATCACCAAAACATAATCACAAAAGTCAAAGCAGTCAATACTGAAGTCTAGAGAACAAAGGGCTGAACCAACAGAAAGCTCTCAAGGCAGCTCACATTAGTTGCCAGGCCTGCCCCCTACTTGGAGTACAGTGAATATCCCTCAGAGCAGTCTGGCTTGGGCTTAAGTGATCACTGATTTGGGAAGGTCTATGTTTCCTTGGTACCCAGGGTCTAACCCTCCTCATTGGTCTGTCCTTCCGTGTCCAAGAAGGGAAAGGAATAGAGGGGAGGTGACCCTTTGTAATGCTACTTACAACAATCATCCTTAAACACATACACAGCCAATAAGCAGCTAAGAGAGCCAGGTGGGTGGACTGAAGAGCACATAGTTTAGATGTCATCTGCCTCTAGGAAATTTTCGATCATACTCAACTTGCAACAGATGAGGTTTGAGAATATCAATGCATTAAGTTCCACCTGAACTCGAGCAGCCATAATCATGCTCTTTTGGTTTCTCTCCTTAGTTCTAAGAATTATGAAGTCACAAATGAACTACAGGTGAAAATAACAAGAAGCAAAACTCAGCCTCATTTCCCTAAGAGATGGCTGTCTTTCCATAATTTCTGGCACTGATTATGGTCAGACTGAGGAGAACCTAAGGTGCTCTGGGATGGGTGGATAGAGCCTGAAAGGAGAAACTCAGCCTGCAGGCTCTGGGTGCCCATGTTAGAAGTGAGTTATTCTAGGATGAAAGAGAGGAAGGCAAGCAAAGAGAAGGAGGGCATCTTTTCACGTTCTTTAGTTCTTGGAAAGTCTGTTGAACTCATCCAAATGTGGAAGGAGATCAGAAATGTGGATTAGAGTCATATGGTAAACCTGATCACCAAAGAGCATGACGGTCACAGGTGGGGGTTATCTATGCCTCCCTTTTCCCACTTGGAAGTAGGATCTGCCAAAATCAAGCCTGCAGCCTGCCCCCCCCCACCCCCTGCCAGGTGTGCACCATTCTGGGTTGGACAGTTCCCACTTCAGGCAGGAAGGTATTATCATCTAAGGTAAACGAGGACACCAAGAAGGTCAACAATACCAAGGTATCTAGTCTAATTCTGTAAAGAAAAAAACTGCCCCAATTATTTCCAACATTCCCACCCCCTTCACCCCAAGCCCTTTATTTCCACACATAATCAAGTGCTAAGCAAGGAGACACACCCCAGCTGTTTAGACCAGTGGGCACCAAGAAACAGCGAAGGAGAGACGAGTGCCTATTTTCTTCCCTTCAGATTTTGATTTTACAAAAGAAAAATAAAAAAGGATTTTTCTTACTCAAGCAGAAAACAGAATGATTTAGAGGTCTCAGGGTCTTTTCCAGTTCAGAAAAAAGTTATGAGGCCCAGACTTTATTATTTGTCAGTAGAGCTCCAGACAGTCCCCATCTCTGAAGTTTCTGGTGAAGAGTCACTAGAAAGAATTTTGCCAAGGGACAAGTGTAAAAAGCCTCCCATTCACAATTCATGTCTACTATCAAGCTGCCCATGAGAAAGTAAAAGGATGTTCTGAGCAGTGGAAATACACACATGCACAAGACATGCTGGTTTTGTCCAAGCAGCCCCGATATGAACGGAGAGCTCACGTGTGCCCCTGGAGCTCCCAGGTCCAGTGCATGCACACGCTCCTCGCCCACCTTTGAAGGAGCTGTCTCCCATCCTGAAGAAACATTTCTTTTAGGCCCACATTGGAATTTTAGTGAGAAGACAATAATTTACAATGGAGCCATTTCATTTCAGAGCCCAGAGACACCTTCAGCTTCTTCTCTACTATTCCTTTAAATGCATTGACTTTCTTTGTTTCTCTTTTTAAAAAGGTCAAACTTTACATTTATTTTAGCCCAGTTGGGGATTAGTGATAATCAATTCCTACTGAAATCATGCAGAGATGGTAAGTGGGGTTTACCTTCTTTGGAAATGAACTTCTACTTACCTGATTATTTCTTCTACAATGAACTGGTAAATGACCCCCAGAGCTGAGAGATGTGACTGACTCAAGTTTTTCAGACCACTTAACTTCATTCTCATTTTCATCAGCAGTAGAGGACAACTTGGGGAATATCCTCGATGGAGCTAATGGCTCCAGACCGCACGGAGGGCCACCTCGATCTCATTTATGATGTATTGGACAAGCTTCAGAACAGTCTATTAGTATTTCTAAATAATCTGCTTCCAACTGAACCTAGATGGGAGAGCAAAACCCTGGGCATCGATGAATATTCAAAAGCTCCCACTTTTGAACAGCAGCATATAACAGAAAGGCTAGTAAAGTTATGGCTATTGGGCAATATTTTAAAACAGCTTAAAATTCATGCCTCTTTAATGCCTGACCTGTGTGTTTTTCAGGGATGACAGCCCTCTGCCTCACCTGACAAAATCCTTAACCAGTCAAAAAGTCATTAATAGTCAACACAATAGACAAGGAACCCTGATAGTGACTAGATAGAAAACATTGCTCTGTAGCATTTGGCTAGTTAGGAAGGGAATTATACTCAGAAAATACTTCCTAGGCAATGACATACCATTACACTGGAAATTATTTTCTGACTGTAACCTGGAACTAAAAGCTTAAAGACACTCATAAAGCAGGAAAGGAAAAATGCATATGCATAAACTACCTCCTAATATGTAATAACATCCAGTCTGGGAACATTTTGGGAAGAAGAAACCTTATAAATCAGAGGGAAGCATGAAGATGGCCGCCTCTCCCTTTCCTCGGCTGCTGAACTAAAGGTGGCCTAGCTTTGAGGTCACCTGCAACAGGCTCCCATTCTGATACTTCTACAGCAGCTGGTTAAAAAGGGGCTTTCTTTTACTCAGCTGCTTTGATTAGGAATGGAAACAATGGGCCTGACAGCTCTGTTTCCAAGGGAAACTTGAGACTGTACTGTGGCCTTGGGCCTTTAATGGGTGTGCCCATGACACCGGAAATGGATGGTGGAGGTCCACTTCCACCCTAGCAAACAAGTTGGGCTCAGGCTGATAGTATTCCCTATGCTCCCAGGTAGAGGAGGTACCTGTGCCCTATACTGAAAGCCCACAGAGCTGCCTTTCAAGTGGCTGGGTCAGCCTGGCCCTTGCTGAGGTCCACTTGTTTATGTTGTTCACCAAATGCCAGAGAAATTTTATTGGTTGGGGAGAGTGGAGAGTAAAATAAGACCAGGAGGAGGGAGAATAGGAAAGAGAAGGAAGGCAGTTTCTGCCCCCCGTAATAAACCCTGTGTGCCAAATTTCACCCTGATCTGCTCTCTCTGGCAGCTTTGCCCTTTGTAAATATCAAGTTTGGAAAAAGCAGAAGGAAGGTTCTGCAGGTCAAGGTTGAGATGATTAGCTTGATTTTTGAAAAATGTTATTTACTGGCCTAAATGAAAAATAAATCAACTCTCATTCATGACCACCTCTTAAGCTACTCTGATCGTGGTCTTAGCAAAGATACGGGTGCCTGGGTGCTCACAGGCCCTGATGAGGAAATCAGAGATGTGAACCATTGTGAAGAATGCACCGAGCGACTAGCTCTGGCCATTTCAAACCTTTCTGTAGGCTGAGCCTTACCAGTGATTTAAGATGAAGTACAATGCTTTTTATTACACATCTAATTGTTAATGAGAGGAAATGCAATCAGCAACTCCTTTCCACACTCTACATGGAATTGAGGAGACTGCTGAGTCCAGAAAAGATGTGGCCATTGATAGAGCCCAGGAAATTTCTGCTCTCTCCTGTTTTTTCTTTTTTTGGGGTGGGGGTGGGGATGCAGAGGGTGCTAGAAAGACAAGAGAGAAGACTTGCAAATACAATGAGAGTTCCATATCTGAGAACCCATTATTGTCACATAGGATCTCTTGCAGCAAAAGCCTGCATTTGAAATTTTGACTGAACAGCATTTAATTCTTCCAAGAGTTGCATTTTCTAGCTGATTTGCCTCATGCTAACCGAGGCCACTTTCTTCATACTCTTTCTTCTCAGGTGGAGCACAGAAACAAGTTGAAGGGGAGTGAGGGGAGGGGGAAAGAGGGAGACACAGAGAAAAAGATGAAAGGAAAGAGGCCCAGATCTTCCAGTGTGCACATTCTTACTGTCTCTCCTTCTTACCCCAGAGGCTACACAGACAGCTGTCTCCTCCTAAGCATAGTTGGACTGCTTGATCTTGCCAGGCGCTGGGCATTCCTGTAGTTCAGAGGGAGACCCAGGCTGCTGTCTGGCTTGAGGTGGTTTCCCCCTGTCCCCTAGCAGTGGGTCTCTCCCAGCAGGCTATATAGGGAAACTAGTTCTTCTGCTTAACGGCAAAGCAAGAGAGATTCTGGCAAAACACTAAATATATTTATAAGTCATCTTTGTCTGGAACCAAATGAGGAAAAAACAGGTGTAGAGGGGAAAGAGGAGGGGAAGTGAGGTGAGGTTTAAAAGTTCCAATCATTCATGAAAGATAAAAGACATCTTCTGATAGCAGCACGGAAGCAGTCAGCTGTACTGAGCAGACCCTCCTGGGTCGACTGCAGACCAACTGTGTCCCAGCAGGAGTCTCAAAGCCCTGCTCCTCGGCTAGTCCGGGGAAAGTGGGTAGTATTTTGATTGTTACTGTTGTTGCTCATCCTGGTATTGGCAGATACATTAAATACCGCAACTTTAATGAGTCCTGTGTGAAAACAGAGCAAATAGTCATTAGTCCCTTTCCCTGTATTTCTTACTTGCTCTATGAGGAAAAGAATGTTAACTTAGCTGTCAACTGGGAGAATGGCTCAGAGGTGCTTCTTTATGCCTGCTCTCTGCCCATGCCAAGCAAGAGTTTCGGTCAAAGGCTACATGGCCTGTTTGGGGACTTCACAGTGCTCACAGAGTGACTCTGATGTCTTGAGATTAAGAGTGACTATGGTGAGTGAGGTATCAAGCTTTCACCTGCTCCCTATAAAAGTATAGCAGGCTAGAAGAGCTCTGAGGTTCTGGCCCTGAGTGGCCTTCAAAGACAGATGTGTAGGTGGTGACTGGATATGTGGCCTAGAGATTAAGGCTGAGGTTGGGAATAGAAATACAAATTTTAGAGTTATCTATATTGAGATGAGAGCTGAAGTCTTGAGAAGAGATAAGGCAGACATAGAAGGGAGATTAGATAATGAAGAAAAGCCTGAGACATACTCTTAGAGGATGTCTATACGTCAGCAGTGAGAGGGGAAGGAGACATAAGCAATAAGAACACCAGAAAGAATATTAAAAGTGGCAAAATGTCATAAAAATCTCAGGTGGAGAAATTCTGGCAAAAGGATGAGATAAGTAACATGACAATTATAATATTAATACTGATGACCACTTTTTACCAAGGGCTTGTTATATGCTAGGCACTGGGCTAAGCACTGGGCTAAGCACTAAGAATTTTACAATTAACATTTCAATGCAATTCTCACAACAGCTCTGTGTAGTGCTTACTGCAACCCTCATTTCACTAATAAACTAAGGCTCTGGGAAGTTACTTGCCCAAGGGCACACAGCTGAAATTCTCACCCAGGCTTGCCTGTGTGACTTGGATGAGGAGGGTGAGGAATGAGCAGACAGTGTGTCCTCTGTGAGAAGTGACCAATGAAGTGAGCCCAGCAGGGCACAAATCACCCCATTCAGAAAAACCACTGCAAAAAGATGTGCAAAAAAGTGTACTAAAAGTGTTCTTATGCCACAGAACTGAGACAAGCGTGGGAAACGAGAAATTCCAATGGAGGCAATGCTCCCCAGCTGTAGTGCAATTTTCCCAAACCAACGATAACCTAATTAATTTATCTGAACTGTTTAGGATAACAGGTATGATCTGAAAATACCATAATATAGATAAAGATGAATTTTAGGATCTTTTCCTGCCTCAGAGGGAGGATGAAGACTTGAGTGGGAGAATACATGAAGTTTTCACCAATTCTAGAACTACCAGAATTGGTAAAAGGACAGTTCTTTTCATTTTTGAAGGGGTTGGGGAATGGGGATAAAGATAAAAAAAAAAGCTACCTTTATAATCAAATGATACTGACAAGGCAGAGCTGTGAGAAGTCAGCATATTTCACCATAAGATGTTCCCATTCACACATTAGATTATCTACCTGGTTTAAAGGGTCTCTATTATGAGTAGTGATTTGATCAGGGAACTACAAAGCCACAGGCTTTTGGATCATTCCTCTTAGTTTTGAAACTGATTCAAATCTCTTACTTAATCTTAACAATCCTATTAGATAACAGGAGTAGGAATTACTAGTTCTGCTACACAAGGGTCATCCAATATGCAGTCCCAGCCCTGTCTCATGTTGTTGGCTTCCCATGCTTTACAGGACTTGGAGAGATAAAGGGCACGAGAAGGCTCCATGAACTAGCAACACCTTACAACCAATACTCCATCTCCTACCCAGAGTGCTATGTACACAATTATTTTTTCATACCTGGGCAAATATGAGGTCAGTGTGTGATTATTTATCTGGAGATATAGGTGTATGTTCGAGAAGGGGAACGGGGGGGTTCAGCTTGGGCAGCTGGATCGTTTAGAAAGTCCCAGATGAGGATTGTGTCATCATGTGAACTACTGACAATCTGGAATTCATCAAACTGGAGTCGGAAAACTCTTCCAGAATGCTCCTAAAGAAGAAACAAAAACTTTTGAACTACTCAAAATCAAAAGGACATAAATTCAGCAACATGTCAAAAGGAGTCTACCATTTAATTGTTCCAAGAATATATAAAAAAACTTTATTTGCTTTAAAGAAAAGATGCAAAGGTCAAATACTGGGCAGTTGATTTCATGTACAAAGTAATATTCACTAGAGCGCTGACATGCCAAATAACATGCTAGTGCCTCATCACTAATTCTCCTGGGCTTAGGCTGAACAAGACCATTCCTCAGTACCTCCCAGGCCTTATCCTCTCTCTATACCTTCAAGATTCTTCTACAATCAGAGGCCCAGGCTTGATGAGCAATAAGTGGTGTGCTGGTAAATGTTTATTAATTTACTCTCCCTAGTTTGTAACAGCATTTGCACATTTTCATGGTGTAAAAATTCTTACCCTGGCTAATTTCAAGCTATCCGTGTAAGGTCAACCAGCTTGCAAAATTCATGAAAATTTAACATTTGGCTCTCATAAGCAATTATAAACCTATTTAGCACATCACTGTAGTAACTACTCCCCCCAATCATTTCCAGCATCCTAGAAAGTACTCTCATGCCCCTTACTAATCAATATTACCTTCACTCCAATGCTATTATCAATTCATTTTTCCTGTTCATGTATTCTTTTCTTTTTTCCCGGTTTCTTTTACTCAACAGTACAAGATTCCTCTATGTTACTGCATGTAATAGTAGTTGTTTATTATTATTATTATTATTATTATTATTACTGGGTTGATATTCCATTATAAGAACACACTATAACTTATCATTTCTCCTGTGATAAACATATGGACAGACTGTAGTTCTGCGTATTATAAATAAAGCTGCTATGAATATTTATGTACATGTCCTTTGATGGATATATGCTCTTATTTCACCTAGAATTGCTGGGCTATGGGGGCCATGGAGTAGGTGTATGTTTAGCTTTAGTAGGTATGGCAAAGCAATTTTTTAGAAGTTGTACCAATTTATACTCCACAAGCTATGTATCAGAGTTCTAGGTGCTTCACATCTTTAACAAATTGATACTGTCAATCTTTTAAATTTTAGCTATTTTGGTAGGTTTGTAGTGGTATTTTATCAGAGTTTTATTTTGCATATTTCCTTATGAAATTGAGGCAGTTCAATTTCAAACTATTCCTAGTTTGCTTAGAGTTTATCATAAATGGATGTTGGACTTGACCAAATGTCTTTTCTGCATCTACTGATATAATCATGTGATTCTTCTTCTTTAGCCTTTTGATGTGATGGACATTAATTGATTTTGAATATTAAACCATCTTTGCTAACTGGAATAAATCCCACTTGGTCATGGTGTATAATTCTTTTTATACACTGTTGGATTCAATTTGATAGTATTTTGTTGAAATTTAGTTTAATTTGAATTACATTATTTAATTGAAGTAATTACTTCATTTTATTGGCATATTACCTTTTAAATAATTTCATAAATATTTCTTATTGTGAAATCACTAAACATAAGGAGAGTGACAAGACCACATTTAATTCTAAGTTTAAAATATTACCAAAAAATCCTACCTAATAAACTCATATCAGTCATACGATTGTGTTTGCTATTGCATTAGTGTTTTCTTTTTTTTTAAATATTTTATTTTGAGTTATGGTTAAAACCACATAACATGAAATTTATCATCTTATCCAATTTTAAGTGTACAGTCCAGTAGTGTTAAGTACATTCACTGTGTTGTGCAATCCATCTGTAAAACTTTTTCATATAGCAAAACTGGAATTCTATACCCATTAAACAATAATTCTCCAACTTCCTCTCCCTGCAACCCCTGGCAATCACCATTCTACTTTCTGTTTATATGTATTTAACCACTTTAGATACCTCATATAAGTAGAATCATACAGTATTTGTCTTTTTGTGACTGACCTGTTTCACTTACAATAATGTGCTCAAGTTTCATCCACGTTGTAGCATGTGACAGTATTTCCTTTCTTTTCAAGGCTGAATAATATTCTAAAACACACACACACACACACACACACACACACACACACACCATATTTTGTTTATCCATTTATCTGTCAATGGACACTTGGGTTGTTTCCACCTGTTGGCTACTGTTAATAACAATGCTATGAATAAGAGTATGCAAATATCCTTTTGACATCCTACTGTTGATTCTTTTGGATATACTATATACCTAGAAATGGGAGTTCTGGATTATGTGGTAATTCTATCTTAAATATTCTGAAGAACTGCCATTCTCTTTTCCATAGAGGGTGCACCATTTATATTCTCTACAAGATACAAATGAGCTTATAGATGAGCCTCTGTATGCATGAGACATCTTGGTCTGTAGTTTCCTTTTCTTGTAATATCTTTGTCTGGTTTTGGTATTAGGGTAATGTTGGCCTCACAGAATGAGTTAGGAAGTATTCACTCTGTTTTTATCTTCTGGAAGAGATTGTAAAAAACTTCTATAATGTCTTCCTCAATTAACCAGTGAACCAACCCATTTTGGGCCTGGTGCTTTCTATCTTGGAAGGTTATTATTGCTTTAATTTCGTTAATAGGTATTTATATCGTCTATTTCTTCCAATGTGAGTTGTGGAAGATTACATCTTTCAAGGAATTGATCTATTTCATCTAGGCTATCAAGTCTGGGGGCATAGATTTGTTCATAGTATTCCTTTATTATTATTTTTTAATGTCCATGGGATCTGTAGTGATGCAAAGTTACGTTTAACATTCAAAAATCAATGTAATACACCAATGAACAGAATATAGGCAAAAATATAAGATCATCTCAATGGATGTAAATCAAAGCACTTAATAAAATCTAACATCCATTTCTAATAAAAACTCTCAGCAATCTAGGAACTTCCTAATTTCTTGATAATGGGTATCTATGAAAAACCTATAGCTAACATATCACTCTCTATGTATGTATATATAAAATGGTAAAGACCAAATGCCTTTTCCTCAAGATAAAGACAGCCACTCTTACCATTCTTTTGAACTGTGTACTAAAGGTCTTAGTACTATAAAACAAGAAAGAAATGAAAGGTACATAGAGTGGAAAAGAAGTAAAAGTGTATATCCTTGCAATGAATGATCCAAAATTTTAATTTTAAAATCTCATTTATAATAGCATTAAAAATATGAAATACTTAGACATAAATATGACAGAATATGAACATGACCTTTACACTGAATGTTATAAAACACTGCGGAGAAATTTTAAAAAGACCTAAATAAATGGGGAGATATATTGTGTTCATGTACCAGAAGAAGACTTAATATTGTTAAGAAGTCAACTCTCTCGAATCCAAATTAATCTAGATTTAACACAATCCCAATGAATATCTCAGCAGATTTTTTTTGGGGGGGGGGGGGGTTGGGAGGTGGGTGGCTGAAATCAGCAAAGAGATTATAAAATTCACATGAAAATTCAAAGGACCCAAAAATTTTATAAAAAAACAAAGTTGAAGGACTTACATGAATTAACTTTATGAGTTATTAAAAAACTGCAGTAACCAAGATAGCATGATATTGGTATCAAAATAGACAAACAGATCAATGGAAATGAATAGGTCCATAAGTAGACCCACACACAACTGGTTTTTGACAAAGCTGCAAAGGTAATTCAGAGGAAAAAGGGTAGTCTTAAATACATGATGCTGGAACAACTGGATATCCATGTGAACTCTGAACCATACCTTGTATCATCCATAAAAATTAATTCAAATTGAATCATAGACCAAAATGTAAAATCTAAAACTATGAAACTTCTAAAGGAAAACACGAGGAAAATCTATGACTTTGGATTAGGCAAAGATTTTTTTAGATATAATATCAAATACAATACATAACAGAAAAAGGTCATATACTCGACTTAATCAAAATTAAGAGTTTCTGCTTTTCAAAAGATTTTTTTAAGGGAATGAAAAAGCAAAAACAAAATGGGTATCCTGAATATGTAAAGAAATCTCAAAACTCAATAATAAGAAAGCAAAAGATTTAAGCAGACATTATACCAGAGTAGATACAGAGAAGGCGAATAAACACATGAAATGATACTGAATATTATTAACATTAGGGATATGCAAATTAAGATCACAATGAGGTACCATGAAGCACCTATCAGAATGACTCAAATGAAAAAGGCTGTACTAAGTACTGGTGAGGATGTGGAGTAACTGGAACTCTCAAGCACTGTTGTACTATAATGTTAAATGGTATAACTGCTTTGGAAAACAGTTTGGCAGTTTCTAAAAATATTAAACATACATTTGCCATATGACCTAGCAATTCTGCCCCTAGGATTTACCTTGGAGAAATGAAAGCATACGTTTACAAGAAGACTTGTGAATAATGTTTATAGAAACTTTATTTATAATAACCAAAAATTAGAAACAATCCAAATTTTCATCAACTGGTAAGTAGATAAAGTGTAGTATAACCTCACAATTACTACTCAGCAATTTATAAAAACGAATGAACTACTGATATATACCAACAACCTGGGTGAATCTCAAAACAATTATGCTTAATGAAAAGAGGCAAAGAAGAGTACATACTCTATGGTTCCATTAATTAAACCCTAGAAAATGCAAACTAATCAATATTGACAGAAAGCAGATCAGTGGTTGCCTGGGGACCAAAGCAGGGGGAAGTGGGTGGAAAGGGAAGAAGGGATTAAATGTTCATTATCTTGGCTGAAGTGATGGTTTCACTGGTATGTACATATGTCAAAATTTATTAAGTTGTACACTTTAAATATATCAACTTTATTATATGTCAATTACATTTCAATAAATCTATTTTTAAAATAAGACAACTCAATAAATAAGGACAAGATTTGAACAGACATTTCGCAAAAGAAGATAAACACATGAAAAGATGTTCTACACCATTAGTTATCACAGAAATGCAAATTAAAACTATAATCACACACAAAAAACTATAATCACTACACACTCAAATGCCTATAATTTTTAAAAAAACTAACAATACCAACTGCTGTCAAGGATGTGGAAAAATGGGACTCTCATATATTGCTAGTAAAAATGTAAAATGGTTTGTATTTGCAAGCTTCCAAAATTCTACTTTGGAAACAGCTTAGTAGTTCTTTTAAATTTAAACATATACTTATCATTGGACCCAGAAACTGAACTTCTAGGTATTTACGTAAGAGAAATGAAAAGAATATGTACATTCAAAAACCTGTATGGAAATGTTTTCAGTATCACCAAAAACTGGAAACATTTCAAATATCCTTAAACTGGTGAATGAAAAAGCAAACTGGGTTATCCACACAATGGAATACAACTCAACAATAAAAAAGGGTACTAACATATGCAACCACATGGATGAATTTGAAATGAAGTAAAAAAGCCAAATGAAAAAAGCTACATATTATATAGTTTAATTTATATGACAGTCATAAATAGCAAAACTATAGGGACAGAAATCAGATAAACAGCTGCTAGGGGTGATTCTGAGAGGCATAATTTTGTGGGGGTGATGGAAATTTTCTATAACTTTGATTGTGGTATTTACACATCTGCAAAGTTTATAAAAATATACTAAAAATGGGCAAATTGTGCTGTATGTAAATTATATTTTAAAAACCAGAATTAGATTAATTGTAAATGAATTCAAGTACACATTTTAAAAAACATGTGTGAAACATGAAGGTACAGCATGTCTGGTACTGAAAGAATGAGCTTTAATTCCAACAAGGAAGACAAAGAAATATATCTCTCTCTTTTCCAGAGCAGAGACTACCTAAATGTTGAGCCAGGATCCAGAATACTGGGGCTTCAAATGCTTCTTCTCATCATTCCCTGAGTTGTGCTAAAGATCTTGTATTCCCCAGTGCCCCACCTGATCATC
Organism: Eidolon dupreanum; assembly: GCA_028627145.1. Taxonomy (NCBI): domain Eukaryota; kingdom Metazoa; phylum Chordata; class Mammalia; order Chiroptera; family Pteropodidae; genus Eidolon; species Eidolon dupreanum. The sequence goes on from CM053506.1 coordinate 16,837,825, forward strand.
TTTTTCGGATGAAAATAGTTTTTAACCTCAGGATATTTTTTAATCCAGGCCTTTGGAAAAACCAGGATAAAGAATTTGGTGCATCTGAAGGTGACATTCCTTCTTTTGAATCACTTCTTTCCCTAAATGTCAAGATGTGCAGGCAAGGGGGTATATCAGGAATAAAAAAGATGGGATTCAAAATGCTGGAGGGAGCATGCCTTGAATAGGATGCAGAACTAAGGGGCAGACCAGGGGTTCATGCAGATTCCCACAGCACTTTTTGCAGGCACAGGTGTGCAGGTCCTTGGATTCTGGACAGGTTCCAGTTTGAGTAATTATGTTACTTCTCCCTAAGTACCCCCTACTGTTTCTGGTGGATACAGAATTCTTATTCACTTCCTGTACTAAACTGATGTGTAGAGTTGCTGTGCAGCTGTTAAACAGCTGCCACATTCCTCTTCATATATAGTCTCCAAAGCACTTTTGGATGAAAGGCACTATATAAACATATTTTATAGTCATGTACTGGTTGCCTTTCCACTTAGTAGTAGGTTTTGTGAGGTTCTAACAATCAAACCCAGATCTGTATTCCATAGCATATCAATGTTTAATTTCTTCTCCTTCCTGCTCCCCAACTCCCACTAAACAACAAGAGTCTTACCACAAGGGTCCGCAGACAGAGAGTCCCTGCAGGAGCACGGGGGTCCAAAGCAGCTACAAGATCCCATACTTTAATTTTTCTAAAGAGCAAAAAGGAGACAAATATCTTAGTTAAAAGCAAATTAAAGGAACACAGGAAGCATAGCAAAAAATGCATGGCAATAAATATGTATGGTGAATATAGTTTATATGATAAATGTAGCACATAGGAATATATAAAAAAGTTTTTGTTTTAGAAACTTAGTTTTTGTATTCATTCTTGGGTGGAGGTCATTGGTCTTAACAGGGGAAAATGTACGTGTTTAACCTATAAATGAGAAACGGGTTAGCTTTAACCAAACTGACGAAGATGGTGAACAGTAAAGTTACACCATACTTTGGAGCCAAGAGGAGATTTTACATATTAGACTTCTTAATGATATAAGAGATCACTTAGACCTAGAAACCTATAACTCTGAGGCATCTTCTTTCTGGTGAGTTCTAAGAATGGCCTAGGTAACATGTACTAGAGGACTGGGGTCGATGTAAGAGCTCTACAGTTTACATAAATAAATCCTCATATTTTCATTTAAACGAGAAAAGTTTAGCCTTCTAAAAATTAATTACAGGTCATGTCTCCTCTAGGTAAATAAGAGATAAAATCCAAGGAAGGTGGGCAAAGATCAAAATCATGGGAATAAGAAAATATAACCTTGGACCGAAATGGAACGTGTTATCATATCCCTGAACAATCTCCTACGGATATGGGAGTAATGGCTGACTCAAAGCAGATGAAGCAGGTTTGCTACACTTCCTGCTGCTTGAGTTGTCTTAATATATCAATATAGCCAGCTCATACACTAAGGTAACATTGTTAGATATTTAAAAAGCTGTCAATATTTGAACCACAACTTTCTATTCTCCCAAATCAGGTACCTTGATAAGAAGAAATGATAAATAGGCCTTTATAAGTGAATACACTTTTGTAGGAATTTACTATGTGCTTAGCATTGCTAGACATGGGGATCCAGCTACAATATGAATGGATTCTATAAGCACTGGAAATTAGACTGAAGAAAATAAAGATTACTGAATTCATTATAACTGAAATGCTAGAAGAAGTGAAGACAAGAGTGCTGCACTTTTAGGAACCATTCAAAGAGATCAATATTCAAGACCCTACCATACTAAGCCACATAGATATTGCCTTTCAATGTCTCAGTTTTATTAATAAGTCATTATTTTATATTCATATCCTATTATACTAAGTGTGGTTAGTTCTTTGCTTTACAGGGCAAAAGACAACTATATAACAACAAACCTTGAAATATAAATAACAATCATGAACAAAAAAGTGCAATTAAATGATTGGGAAGAACATTTTGGAAAAGAGTAGACAGAGATGAATACATAGATTAGACACAAGAGCTACATATTGGGTCCTTTCTGTGAAACCTATAATCTTTTAGAGACAAGGAAAGGCTACATTTAACATTCTAAGGCAGGAGTGACTCAGCTGTAGATTTTTTTTTTTTACCCCTGTTGGCAAACTCACCCATCATAGGCTCCACTGACTATCCTCTTGTTATCAAATCGAATACAGCGCACCAATTCCTCATGGCCTTCTAATACTCGTAAACATGCACCACATTCTATGTCCCATAATCTGGAAAAGAAAACTGAGCCAAGTGAATTTTCATGTATTCTTTTATAAGCTTGGAATATTATGAAATACTTCATATGTCTTTTAAAAATCCACAAAAATAAAATAAATCCACACCCATACAAAAATGTACTGCTTTCAATGTAATTTATTTCTTTTCTGCCAGGAAGAAAAAATGTATGATTTAAGTTCAAATACACTATATTTTTTCAAAGTACAATGCTTTATATAATTCTGTAACCAGGGTCTCCAAGGCATAAAGAGGATGAATTCAATGCACACAATTCCCTGTGAAAAAAGATGACCAAATGCAAGAAAAATAATGCCTCTTGAAATCACCAATAAGAATGAGATGAAACAGTGACATTGTGCCCTCACAAAACATGTCCATTTCTTTCACTGAGGACACACTCTGCTTTCACTCACTGTCCAAGACAGTTTTTCTCATATAATAAAAATGCAAAGTACGTTCTCAAATATTTTTATATACTAACATAAAATTGTGTGCTTTTAGACCAATCCAAATGATTTCTAGGAATGAAAATTTCCTTAGCTGTAACAACAGTTGTTTTTTTAAATGGCATTTCATCCTCTTAGTACTTCTATGAAGGAAGGAAGAGGATTGATAAATCATCCAAATTCTATTCATATCTGTGTCATTCATCTTTGTAAAGAGAAAACACCAAAACTACTTTAATTTGTGGATACTTCATAATTTCAAAGGCTGGTAACTCCCTGGCCAACTACGTAATACTAAGAAAACAAAACGCACAATTGCTAGTGGAGAAACAAATCTTTTTTTCTTTTTTTTTAGAACAGTGGCAGAGAGAAATGGCCTTTAGCTATCTATTAGCACTCTTCAACTGTAGACAGGTGAAATTTAAAGAGAAGGACTTTCAACCTCAATCTACTTATTTCTCTTGACCACTTCCTCATTTAAGCTGTAACTTTAAAATAAGTCTATCTGGTGATAAAACCATTACAGGAAGGAAACAAATCACTAAAAGTTTTGGTGTTCTCCCTTTCTGTTTGGGGCACACTTTTGACTTGTAAGAAGCTACAGAAAGGAAAAACATTTTATTATAAACATAACACAGTTAAACACAGTTAAAGATATGTTTGAACTGTGTACAAACAATGAATGGCAGGATAATATTGATCTCTTCTGGGTAAGGGCACCTGCTGCTCACCTGATAGTGTTGTCAGACGAGCCACTCACGACCAGCCTGTCTCTGTATTGCAAACAGGCGATGCCACGTTTGTGTCCATTTAAGGTCCTTACAAATTCGCAAGTACTTGTGTTCCAAACCTGAAACAGAAAAAAAAAACAAACAGAAAATAGCATTTGGCAGTTGATTTGATGCTTTCACTACTAAAATCTATGGCGACTGGAGTCTTTGGGAAGCAGAAAATAGGACTGAACCAACAGGGGGCATGTCAACTTCTCAAGCCCGGCCAGGTCCAGCCTGGTCCAACCCGACCTGACCTGACCCGAACAGAACCAAATCTGAACCAAACCAAACCAATGACAAGTTTGAGTCACGGTAATATAGGGCTAATGTGCAGCTGAATGCTATTCACGTGAGGATTTCTCAAATTGATTTACTCTTACTGTGTTAGGCTGGTCTTCCAGACAAATTTTCTTGACCCTATATTTACAACTGCCTTCTTACACACACCATTATTTATAGTAATAAAATACCTAACCAAAATTGTTACACAACTTGCCTCATTCATTACCTTTTTACACATAGACTAGTATCTGAATTAAATATTAGCTTACAGTGACATTTAAATATGAATTAGCCCTTGATCAGATTTTCACATGAATTCCCCTACTCTGAGTTGGGGACTTACTGAAAAATGCTGTATTACCTTTATAGTCCTATCTCCAGATGCAGAAACAATGTACTTGTCATCAAAGTCTACAACATTGACAGCTGCTCGGTGTCCAACAAGCACCCTCCGGAGGGTGATGTCAGTTGGGGAGGCCATATCCCACACAGCAATGGAACGGTCTTTGGAGCAGGTCACCATCATGCCGTTATTGAAACGCAAGTGCAAAACTGCTTCACAATGGTGAATCAACGTGTTTAGCATTTCACCTGTATTTACATCCCACACTCTGGAACAAACAACATTAAGGTTATCTGAGATTTCGATGGTACTTATGCTACAATCTATTACCAATATTTGACCACTGCACTTCTCACCCCTCCTGACCCATTTTCATAGCTAGTATTACACCCTACTCTTTTTTTGTAACTTTGAAGTTGAGCTGAGATAAAGAGTACTAATGGATCATAGGGAAGTGGTAGGTAGATGGCTAGATTGAGAGAGTGGGGAAAAGAAGGGGATGAGATGCTGACAATGTGAAATGCTTAAGACAAATTACTTGAAATCTGGGCAAATGTGGGGTAGGAATGTGGTAGCAGCCACCATCACCTACTAATTAAACCTCGACTTCAAGATGATTATAAAACTTTTGACGTTCAATCTGATACCATTAATAAGATATATTTAAAATTGGGAATCTGATTAATAACAGCAGCATTAGTGCCCTATGGATAGCTCTCAGGAAACTGATATAGGCCAAGAAACTTCTATAATAGATTGTCTTAGTAGTACTATGGATTTGAGCTTGATGACCCTGAAATCTTAGATTTCACCACACAAGTCAAGGTCTAGATTACCTAGACCCTAAGTCTAAGGCTCCATTTCTGTGCTTCAACTGGGGGTAGGGATCAAGAATAGCCATCCAACTATAAATATGGGCTTCATATCAGAGCAGGGGACCATTGGATAGCTTGAGAATTTTGTGTGATGATTTTGATTACTCTTTTTGTATATTTATTTTGGTTTTTACAACACATTTTATTTCCTTTTCCAGTTTAACCCCCTTTTTAGAAAGTCACTTTTTCCCTTATCCTATAAATGTTAGCCTCTACAATGTTTCAGCTTCCTTGAGGCACTCCACCAAAGCACCAATAAATGTTAAATGTCGATAACTATAAGAACTGAGTTTGCCTTTAAGTCAAAAGATGAGAAACAGGAACAGCCTTTTCTATTCACAGAGGATAACTGAGAATGGTAAACATTTAACTTCAGAGAATCTAACAATGCCGTTAACTGCTTTTTCTCCCTATTTTTTTTAAAGTTACTTTTGATGCATTATGTTTGCTAAATCCTATAGCTTAAGGCGAAATTCCTAACAGAGGTTTCCAGCAGTGCTGCTGGTACCCAGAACTCAAGCTACACTGGACTCCAACAGCATAACGGCTGTGTCATCAAGTCACTAATGCCTGTGGAAACTGAAGGCCCCTCCCTGAGTTGAGTTTGCAATTAAAAACTGCAGGGACAGCAGGGGAGGGGCTGGCAAAGAGAAAGCATTGCTCACCTGTACACATTATAAAGGAGATAACACATGCCTGCACTACAGTTATAGCCACCTGAAAGGAAGGCTTCATTTCATTCATGTCATTCCCTCGTGAGGTGGTTTTTGTAAGGAATGAAAGATTTACCAAGTTTCTACAATGGATGGTTCCCCCAAATTAAAATAGAACATGTAGTTTCTTAAATGTACAAAAATGTAAGCTTACCTTAATCATTCCTAATTCAAGTTTTCTAGTTCTAGATTGACACAATGATGGGGGAGCTGACGGTTTATTCTTCTTTAGTTATGAAGTTTCAGAACTGTGTTCATGCAGATATATACAGAATTACTATCTATGACAAAGAACAGAGTGGATCTGGTATTTCAGAGTTCAAAAGATCGTTTGAAATTTTCTACCTGACCGTGGAATCCGATGATCCAGTTATGATCACCCTCTCGTCATACTGAAGACATAGGACAGAACCCGTGTGGCCTGTGAGAATTCGCTTGCATTCCAATGTGCTTTTATCCCAGATCTAGGATGGCAAACAAGATCCTTTTGATCACCATGATAATGGGGTGCTGCAGAGACTTGCTGGCTCTATTATGTGTTTGATTCCCCAAAGGAATCAAAGCCCAGAGTAGTGCGGAATGCATTCTTTTCTCTAGGGATAGCTAAGCACCTATATGTATGTGGCTTTAGTACTAATGCAGGCTTTATCCTTTTCATTAAAGAACAGGGGTAGCCTATAATTATGTGAAGGCCAGTAGAGTAGCCCATTCAATACACTTCAAGACGAGAATTTAATAATCCATTGGTATGCTCTTCTCGGGGGAAGCAGGTATCTGTCCTTTAAGAAAATGATTTTGGCTGTGGGACTGGAAACAATCTAAAATGCTCACTTACTTCCTGGAAATAATACTGAGAATTCACACTTTGGATTGCTTTATGAATGTGGTCACCCTCACTCCTTCCCACAACTGAAGAGACCTCACCTTGATCGTGTTGTCTCGAAGGCCGCTTACTATCTTCTGATCATCATACTGTAAACAGTATACACCTTTGCTTGTTTCACTTCGGCAGTGAATTCTCTGTAAACTATGTCTTCCACATCTCCAATTAGATTCTATTGTCTGAGAAGAAATGATAAAGGGGCAGTAATTAGGAAAGGACCAGAACTAAATTCTTATCTGACTTTCATGGCAACCAATGACAAATGTTCAGTGGTTCACTCTGTTGGACACACAGAACTTAAGGCAAACTAAAAATATGTTTTTAAAAAGCCACTATTTAAAATTATAAAACATTTTTTCGTTTGTAAAGTAAAAATTTACTTTCTAGAACTCTCCTGCATATTAACTCATTCAATTAAATAATAAGCCTGGTGGAAAGAGACTGCTTACTGACAAGAGGGCAAGCTATGAACCACATGAAGTTATGTGCACAGTGCTCTTCCTACATACGTGGTGACCATTTCTATCAGTGAACTTCCAGAGAGGCTCAATTCAGAAGATATCTGAATATCAGGATATAAGTACAACTTCAGGAGTCCTACTGTTACTGTACGAAGATATCACTGTCTCCCTCTCTCTCTCATATCTATTTATCTATCAGTAAACAACTTTTAGACACATACATTTTTACTTGGCAATTTACTATATTTTACCTACTCTATTCTCTTATAAATTGATTTTTAACTCATATCAATAAATCTTAATGGGTTTATTGTAAAAATGCTGTTACTTAAGAATGGTGATGATTCTCTAGGATTTGGCAAATACCCAAATATGCATAGATTCTTACCTCAATGTCTTGTATAATTTTAGGATAAAGTGCTCTATAAAAAGAGTTGGGAGGAGCATTCCCATCAGGAGGTTTGTTTTTGAATAAATACTGTCCCCTAAAAAACAACAAACATTTCCCAATAAAAATCATAATATTATGCATTCCCAAGGAGCTTCATATTTTTCAAAGAGTTTTCATAGTTACCATTCCATATAGTCTCCATAACTAGCCTGGAGAGGCATGAAGTTAAATCTGATTTCAGGAGTCTCACGTCAAGGAGAAACTTTCAGGGATCTAGGGAACTGGGCCAACATTGATTTGCTTTTGGGTAAAACATGACTTTCAGTGTAGAGCATCAAAGTGTCAGCTCTTAAGGGATATTATAATGTTGATAGATAAACGGAATATGATAATCAGAATCATCTATTGTTGGTCTATCAGACCTCTGGATAGACAGACTAAATATTTTGTTAGTGAAGATAACTGCTATCTTTGAACTAGGCACATGCCCTACAGTCTTTTTTTTTTTCACTGAGTAAAGTTGTGTCAATCAGTAAAGACTAGCATCATGGGCAGCAGGAATGCCTCTCTGACATGGAGAGCACTTTTTCTATTCTTCATTTATGTAGAGGTATGTTGGCAACTTAGGCACCTAGGCTGCTGCTGATCAGTGTAGCTATGCTTTAAAAAGAGCAATTCAGTTCATTTAGACAGAAAACAAAGGGATCACAGGAGTGTCCAGCAGCAGGTATGAAAGAAGATGAAATGCCTAAAAGCACTGTGCTGTCAAGTCTAAGGCATGAAATTGACTTTCACAGGTGTGTTCCTGGCTACGTACATACATGCATGCATTTTACTGCCTTTCCCTGATTCCAGTGAGCACCATTTGTTAGCATCTCCTTCCTTATGACAGCATATCTCTGGAATACTCATATCCCAAGCTAGATCTTTGCTACAAAAAAAAAAAAAAATCAGTAAATGGCAATCACTTCCTGCTGGGTAAAAAATTTAATTCCTCATCCTGAAGTTAAGAACCCACCAAACACGGTGTGGAAGCTAGTAAACCCCACTATGGGTGTACTAACTGCTGTTCTCACTGGCACCATGCCTTGCAAAGTGGAGACAGGCAGAAATGCCTCTGAGTGTAATCCTGGCACCAGAGAAATCATGTTTTCTCTGGGCCAGTCATCCATTCCTCCCTCTATAGCTCCATTACAATATAATTAATTGTTCGATGTCTCCAGGAGCGCTTCTTCCCTGCCCTCTTCCTATTATACACCTTGAAAATTAGTTGAGAAAATTTCCTATCAGGAAGGTAGCTGGCTCTGACTCCTTTGTTAACATGGAGAGGGAAATCTGTAATGAAGAAGCTAAAATAATAATTCTGAAAAAGGGACGAATAGGAGCAAGAAACATGATACACCAACATAAAGAAAAGGGCAAACAAGACACATTATGAAATAATTCTGGTTTAAAAGTACTCTTCTCTAAACAATTTCATTCTATTAAACACGTTGCAGATAAACAACAGATTCTGAATGAAGAGATTCTAAATCTGATTAATAATTACAATTTAGTAATTTCGACTTCTCCAACATCCTTTAATGAAATAGGAATCACTGTATTAATTTTACAGATAAAGAAAGCAAATACCAGGGAGGTTAAGTAAGTTGCCCAAAGTCACATAACGAGTGAGTAGAGCTGAGAATCTAAGTCTGACTTCAGATCCCATACTCTGAACTACTTTATTGTCTCTCAATGCCCACCATTCCTTAGAAACTGTTGTCTCCCTTGTCATCTCTGGCAGTTATACAGGCGCCCCAGGATTTTCTTTATATGCAATGAAACCATCTATACATCTGAAAGAGAAATCATATAAACCTCTGATCTTATTTTCCACTACACTGTATTTACCATGCCTTGCTAAAGTATATGAATTTCTTCAAATCAATGGTGCTATAAAAAAGGGTGAGTAGGTATTGAAAACTGGTTTCTCAGTCTATATCTATGTTGTAAGTCAAAACCTTTTATGATGGAAGCTCTCTGACACCAGGGACCACTTCTATATGAAATGCTTAGTACCTTTGAGAGTGTGAGTGAGTATATGATAAATGCTAAATATTAAATTCAGAATGCTATCATAAAAGGTAATCTGCTGATTAAGAAAATGGACTTTTCCTAAGCGATCTTTTATTATATGTTTCAGAGTTACCATTACTGAGCAGAGAGCATATTCAGTATTATTCAAGAGAGGAAATGACAGAGTTCATTCATGTCCTAGGGGCAGACTGTCAAATTCATCTAGATACAAAATACAACAGCAAAGTAGAAATTAAACCCAAAGCTTTATCAGAAAACTATATTTCCTTATTTATTTTTGGTTGGAGAAAATAGAAGAAACTTTCAAAGACAGCATTTGGGGAAAGGTATAGCATAACAAAAAGACTTTATTGACAATAGGTTTGATAAGACAATTTGAAAGAATAAAATGAAAAACTGATCATAGACTAAATTTTTTTATAAGAAAAAGTTGGGGAGGACACTAACACAAGAAGAAAGGCAACACATAAAAACAGAAGGAGTCATAGAAAGTCAAGGGGATACAGGAAATGGTCTTCATGAGGTGGACAAATATTTGTAATTTCATGGGGCTATATCAAGTTAAGATGACAAATGTGGCCAAAGACAAAGGAATGTAGTCACAACTCTGAAGGATACTCTAAAGAACAGGAATGGGTTCCTGTGGTTGAAGAGATAGGGGAGTGATAATTAGAGCTGGTTCCTGGATTATTTCTCAGCTATACCTTTTACATAACCTTTGTAAGGCCAAATAGCCAACTCTTCAATGATCTTTATTTTTTCTTTGTAATTAACATAACAGCTTACTGTTTAGTGCCAACCCTAAGCAAAATTGTAATGCCTATGTTTATCTTTGGCATTTTCACATGCATCTACCAAAATCTACCCATCTATTTCTTATTCTCCCTATCTTCAAAAAAAGACTGTCTAATAAGGGTTCACTGTTCATATACAGTTCAAATGGGAACAAAGTATATTTTAACACGGAAAAAACCTTTATAGCTATGGGAATGAATCTCTGTAATGGAAATTTCAGATCAGGAATTGTTTGAAGGAGAATTTCTTTTCCCTTTCCCCACCCCCCCTGAGGGATACAGGAATACTCCTAGCTGCCCTACAATTTCCCCAGGTAAGCAACACCTGCTCTGTTTCTAAGTCTGGTCTTGGCATGCTTAACCAAATGATGGACTCTGAATGCTATATAACTATAAACTATTTTCCATTCTTATACTCTTTAACTTTATAGTTAAAGAGTTTATTTCCAAAGTATGAAATAAGTTATAAAGGATAAGGTTCCTATTTTTCTATATAGTGACATAAGTGAGGATAAGAAAAACATATTTAGAAAAATATACTATCATTTATGCAATTTTTACATAGCCAAAGAATTGCCTGGCATTTACTTCCTTTAGTTGAATTCGAGAGAAATTTTAAAATCTTCTTAGTAACTAAAATGACAGAAATCTCTTGAAGCACTTGGTATAATATTTAGAGGTATGTTTATTATATATAAATAAATTTCAAAATGCAAAAAAAGGGACACCAACTATATTTTTATGAAAATTGCTAAGAAAAGCTGATCCTCTAATCTTAACTGTTTTGTATCTCTTTGTGATCCATGATAAACAATTGATAAAATTTATTGCTCAGGATAACACTGAGCACACATATGCCTGCTGGTGCATATCTATCAACTAAAATACCTAATATGTCACCTTTATTTATGAAACATTCACACCTGACTTTCTTATAGTGACATTCTAGAGACATCCTCTGAGATCAAGTTATATAAAAAGACATCTTCCAGAAGTTCTAATGAAATGGTACCATTTTGTTAAGAGAACAACAACAAAATTGGTGAAGTGTCAGGCTGCTAACTATGTAATGCCTTAAGGAATTTACTATTAAGTAAAACCTTGAAAATATAGGAGTCTTATGAAGAAACTATATATATATATTAAATTCCATTCTTCACATTTTCTGATGGTTATAGTTCTTATTCTAGTTGGGCATAAAAATAATTTTGATTACAAAGGTGATAAAACACCACAGGCATGGGCTAAAGGCAAGGAATCTTCTGAAGGAGAACATGATTATTTGTTCTGGGCTGTTTCACGGGAAGAAAGCTGGATCTGATGGCTTCTGTGTGATCGAAAGTCATCTACTTGCCTTATAAACTGCCCATCAGCCCTTTTTCAGGATACTGTTTCTGTCCAGAAAACAGAATGCTTTAAATGGGAGGACTGGTCAGGTTTTCATTATTTTTGCAAAGCAGTATTAACACACATTATTATGTCGTTTATGAGTGATTGGTCAGAAGAAAAACTGCCGTGTACATGGACAACTATTTTACTTTTTTTTTTTTTTTTGCTATAAACCAGCAAAATCACTGTATTAAATGATAAATGGTCTCATTGGTTCCTAACAATATTCCAATGACTGAACATTCAGGTCCTGAAGCTCTATAATAGCAAGAAAATTAAAAGGCTCACCACCCTCTTCGTTCTGCCAGGCCTCTCCACAGAGAATCTGTCCTGACCATTCTTTCAATGAGCTTTTTCCATAACATGCCATCAGATGTCACTCGGTACCATTCTTTGCACACAAGTTCAGCAGCACATAGTGATTTGGCATCCAGGTATGAGAGAATGTTCTCAGCAATGTGATCCAAACCCCGAGCTTTTGGTGGGGGGAGGAGACAAGAACAACACAGGTGGTGAATGATTTTTTACAAAGGGTCCTTTAAAACAGAACAGCATTTATTCTGCTATGAAGGCATATCACTGTCCCTAGTGTGGTACAGTTTCTTTTTCAAACAGAGACTTGGGTAAAATGAGTGTCAATAATTTTTCCATAAGGTTACAAAAATGAACAGTATTTTCTATCTTCTTTTAGATAAGAAAGTTAAAACTAACATCCAGCAAACCCCCCAAGACATTAAAAATAAAAAGGATTCCAGAAAACAATTCACATCTATCTGTATGGATTTCAGCACTAGGGGATGTTCTATGGATGGCATCTCAAACTCTGTGATTCAGACCCCCCCAAATCTCTATATTAGGTCCATTTCTCATTCTGTTTCTATTACTGCTGCAGTTCCAAAGCTGTTCAGTAAAAGAAATATCCTTTAAATGTACTGGGGGAGAGGTACTAAGTCAGAATGTGCTGGGTTATAGAATTTTGGGCATACAGAAAGGAGAGAAGGAGGAAATACAAACTGGTATAAGAACATCCCAAGAGGAAAGACAGAGAGGTATGTTTAAGTTCAAGGATGAGTTTAATTTCAGATGTTAAACAAACAAACAAACAAAAAACTATATTTGAGAATAGTTGCTGCTATAAAACCTAAATGACAATTGACCCCCCCCCCCCAAAAAAAAAATCCCAGACCAATAGATAACTTGGTTAGAATTTCAGAGACTATTTTGTAGGGTGTACAAAGCAAAACAGTGGAAGTAGATCTTGGGCTTTGTAAATTAGACGAGTTTCCCAATTAAAATTCTCTACCACCCAAATCTGTACTGAGGCCTCAGAGGAATAGATCCTATAAAACAGGATGATGACACTAATAAACCTTTTGGCTGCTGTTCTAATTCACGAGTGAGACAAAAACATTCAAAAACATTTCTATTTACAGGTTACATATCAGAGGTTTGCTAAAGACTAAAGACTTAAACAGTGCATAAGGATACCTTCATACTTGCACTCTCTTAGGCAGAAACTTAACAAACAGGAATACCATATTTTATTTTGTGCTTTTCCCCTGAATCATACAAAGACACACTCGGATGCCATTAGGAGCAATCCAAATGTGTTTAAACATTATTCTAATTATAAAGATCGTATGGATATCAGTCACATTGTATAGATTTGGAAAAGAAAGCATTAAATGGATCTTGTTGGCTGGTGTCACATGTTCATATTTAAGTCTAAGCAGATGGAGTTATCCATCACCTCATTCTTATTAAAGGAACATAACTATAAGCCAATTAAAGATATAATAATTAGTTCTTCATGCAAAATACAAATACAGTGATGGTACAATTCCTGCATTTTTATAGTGAAACTTTCTACACCATCAGAAGTTTCCAAAATCCATTTCTGTTTTTAATGGCTGCTATCAAATTGCTCCTGATCTTTCACTATGTCCCTATAACAAGTCTTTGGAAGTAATTTCACCTAACACTCCAAACAAACCCATTACATTAATGGATTACAGACAGTTTTTGAAGTAGTTTGGTTTACTAAATGTAGCCAGATGGTGTAAGTTTATAAGTTAAAATGGCTGTAAAGCATTAGACTGATGATTTAATATCTTATAAAGTGGTCAGCAGATACACACCAGGGATCAGTATTAGGCAAAGGATACACTAGTCTAATCAACTCCTGTTCAATTTTTAGTGGTATATGCTTGAGATAGTAGCATGTCTCAGTGAATGAGGAAAGTACAGTAATGAGGTACATACAGGTTGTTCGCACAAAGAAAACTGCCTGTGGCTAAAACAAAATCTAATGAATGAAGAGGGGGCAGAAATCTATTCTATTTAACGAAAGATACAGGTACAAATTCAGCTTTAAAATGCTTATTCCTAAGATATACACAGATATTTCTTTTGTTTTACCGGGCAATTTAAATCGCAATTTTGAAAAAACAATTTTTTAAAAAAGATGTACTTGGCAAAGCAACATGGTAATAAGCAGTTTTGGGGAGGGTGTAAGTTGTATAAATCTTTTAGAGGATACTTTGGCACACGTAATAAAAATCTTAAAATGTTCACAATTCTTTAATATAGGAATCCCACTTCTGGCATTTTTCCATAGGATGCCCAAAAGATTAATGAATAAGAATGTCCATCACAGAATAGTTTATAATAGAAAAGACATTTTAAGCTACCCAAATGTTCAATAAAGAGATTAAATAATATGCACTTCATCTATTACAAAGAACACATATCCTATAAAAATTATGTTTTTAAAGAACAAATACTTGGGAAAATATATTAAAAGGACATAGTAAAGAAAAAAATGGCTCAGAAAAGATGTTATGTGGACCAGTGTGTGGGTAAAAACAGGGTGAACAGATAGGGAGAACATAGGGAAAAGAGTTTGATTTCCAAAGTTTTATTTTTTGTATTTATACCCCAAGAAGGTACTACCAGTTAAAGGACTCCATTTATAAAAATCAAGCCAATAAAGAATTTTAAAAAGAGAAGTGTATAGCTGAAGATCTAGTACCATTACCATTGTAACATATCTTCCAGGCAAATTAATGGCTCACAAACATCCACAGACATACCTGGCAGAGCTGTTATGAAATCCCTCTGCAACATAGGTTTAAGGTACGAGTTTATGTGCCCATGCTGATAATGACACATTTGAGATATAAGATGTTCCACAAATTCCACTTGATCGGACTCTGACCACTGTTCAAAATATTTGACACACAGTTCCTTTTCCTTCTCATAGCTTGCCGAGAGTTTCCGTTGCTTGGGCACAATCATACTGGAAGTGCCATTGGCAAGTTTTGTCTGTAGAAGGGGCAGATAAAAAGAAACATATAATGATCAGTATTGAAAATGAGAAAAATGTATAATTTTCTGGTCTGGCATGCTATGTTATGTCTATATGATGGCGTTCACTCTCTTATTCTATTAGTAAACAGACACTGTTAACATGCAAAGCCACAGAAATACCACAGTAAGTTGGTAAATCAGGAATATTGCTGGATGACTAAGCATCCATTTCCCAAAGTTCACAGGAAGATACTATTTGGAGATATGTAAATGAAAACCGAAAGATGAAAGCATTATTATTATTACTAGCAAGCAAAAAAGCTAATTTGCTTTTCTTTGTATACACCAGTTACTGGACATTTATACAATTACTTACTTACAACTTATTATTTAATAGTCAAATAAGAAATCCTCCATCCAAAGAAAGGCCAATAAATAATTTGAGACTCTGGTACCTTTGGAGCTAAAGCTTAAATAACATTTATATGCTTAATCTGCCCTTTCCAAAAAATCTTATCTCCGCTGTCATCAAATTTATATGCCATAGTCTTTTTTATTAACTGGATCAGTCAATAAATATTATTTGAGTACCTGCAATGTGCCAAACATTGTCCTAGGTGCTAGGAATACAACATTGAACAATAACAACAAAGTATCATCGGGACCTTTTTTATTCTAGCATGTACAGTAAGTTAAAAACATAACTGAATAAATAGAAAATATAATTTCAATAGTGCTATGAAGAAAAATAAAGCAGGATAAGGGGCTAGGGAAAAAAAGCATGTTATTATACTACAGGCAAAATTGTAAGATTCCCCAAGATTCTCGGCCCCTGGTATACATACAACTTCTCTCAGTTGTTTAAGCGAACATGTAGGTACTGTAGTGATTTAATTAAGGGCCCAAAACAACTGACCTGAAGACTGGGAGATTACTCTGGTGGGTCTGAGCTAATCGAATAAGCCCTTTAAAAACAGTTTTCTCAACTGGTTGCAGAAGAGGAAGACCACGTGGCAAGGAATGCAGTTGGCCTCTAGGAGTTGACAGTCAGTAAGGAAATGGGAACCCCAATCCTATATAGGCAAGGAACTGAATTCTATCAACAACAATGAGCTGAGAAGATAATTTTCCCCCAGAGCCTCCAGATGAGAACTCAGCCTGGCCAACCCCTTGATTTCAGCCTTGTGGTACTCTGAGCCAAGGATCCAGCAATGCTGTGCCAGACTTCTGTCTTAAAGAAATGTGAACGAGTGGATGGATACTGTTTTAACTTAAGTGTATGGTAGTTTGTTATACAGCAATTAAAAAAAAAATTCACCTCATATAGTTATTTAAGTCTAAGGAGTCAGAGATAGTTTCCCTAAAGAGATGACAATTGAAATGAAACATGAAGGCAATGAGGAACCAGATATTTTGTTACATGAGAGAAGAATGGTCTAGGCAATGGGAATTTTGAGAGCAAAGGTCCTGGGTGGCAGTCTGTCTGCCATGTTCTAGGAACAGCAAGAGGGCCCAGTATGTCTGGAACCAAGCGGGCAAGGAGAAATAGAGTTGGAGAAGTAGTCCAAGCCAGATCATCCAAGTCATTTAGATGATGGCAACTAATCTCCAAAGAGGGCCCCAAACAATTCCATCCCTCCCTGAACATGAATGCTGTTTCTCCCATCAAGAAGTGGAGTTTGTACTAGCCTTTGAATCTGGGCTTTGACTAACAAAATGTGGAAAAAGTGACATTTTGGGGCTTCTGAGCTCGGGTGGCTCTGCTTATTCCTTCTTAAGAGTCTTGAGCTACCATGTAAGAAACTCAGACTCCCTGCTAGAGGGAAATCTGGAGGATGAGAAACTCTGCAGAGAGATAGGGTACACAGAGAAGCACCTAGAAGCCTAAGAGTGACATGATCGGACACCTTTTAAAAGGATCACTGCTGTGTGGACAATAGACTGTAGGTGAAATAAATGGAAATAAGGAGACTAGTTAAGAGACTGTGCCACAGTATTCCATGAAAGAGACAATCGTTTGGACTAGAACGGTAGCTACAGAAGGGTGAGAGATAACTGGAATTCAATGTATAGTTTGAAGGCAAGGCCAACTGAATTTTCTGATAGACTGAATATGGGGTATAAGAAAAAAAAAAAAGACACAAGGACCATACCCAAGTTTGAAGCTGGGGAACACTAGAAGACTCAGAAATCAAGTGAAACTTTTGCTACTCTGAAGAAAGTTGGTTTTCTCTAGAGGATAACCACAAAGTGGTACAACTGAGTACTTTTCAAAATAATTTGATTGGTCTTCGGCATATTTGCCTGAGGTAAGCCCATTTCGTCAGGGAGACCCATGTTACTATGGGGTTCATAACTGTTCATACACAGCAAATATGCTATAAAACTGTATCAAATTTGGATAATCAACTTCTGCTATTTAAGGCACAGGCTTGTCTTAATTTCTAAATGTTAAATCCTACAATGTAGGCCTCTTTACAAATGATTCCTGATACACAGATGAAAGTCTATTTTTAGGAATGGCATTAGCCACTCCAGTTAAACAGAAAGAGCTGATACCTGTTATTAGCAAACCCTAGTGTACAGTTTGATGTTTTCTAGCATAAATGTCACTGTTGTCTATGACACAGACTAAAAATGATTAATAAGAACCTTGTTGGACACAGGCCTTGGGGGACTTTAGGGCTGTTTTTTGTGTAGGTTATTTGTTTGCATCTCAGAAAAAGAAAACTTGTGAAATATGGAGTAAGATTTAGAGAGCTAACAAGCTTAATCAAATGCTACTTTTCATCCCAACAACTGAAACCTCCCACTCCATCATCTTTCTTATAGTTGTCCTTTGTCTTGTAAAAAGGTGGCAATGGACAGGAGTTGCCACCAGAACACAGTTTTCTGGCTAAAAACTAGTAATGTCAGTAACAGAGAACAATAATCAGCAAGTTACTGAAATTATTCTGTTTATACGCTAAACAAACCAGCTGTTTCTAAAATCATGGAAAGTCATGCTTTGATCAGTGGCTGTCAGACTATTAACACATAAAAGTCCCTAAAGACTTCACAAATTTGGAACTATCCCGTTGCAGGAGCTAAAGTTCAGTTAAGACTTTCTTATCTTTTTAACAATCAAATCATAAATGGGACCTAAAACATTTGACTATTAGAAATACAGTATAAACTGAGAGTTCATGTATTTAACACTATTTGGGATACTCTAGCTGATACCACAGTTTAGTTACCTCCCCTCAGACCACAGTATTTCCTTGTAAAGTAGAAATACGCACACCTCAGATGCATCATCACTTCGGCTTAGTTGCTCTTAACCACTACACCATACTGTATTAAGAGCTTTGTCCCTAGAGTAGAAAACTGGTTTCAAATTCTGGCTCCTCAATTTACCAGCTGTGTGACATGAAATAAATAACTTGATTTTTTCTGAGTCTGTTTCCCTTTTCTGTAAAATAAGGATAATTATCGGTCTATTGCACTGGGGTTTTGTGAGAATCAAATAAAATAATTTAAGAAAAGTATGTTTAGCTCACCTGGAACACAGTAAAGCGCCCAATAAATCAACAATTTAGTGATACTTATAACACTGCTGGGGTTGGACTCTTCCTCTCTTTTTGAAAATACATCCTTCTTTCTCACTATTAATGTATATTTTTGTATTTTAATTTTCACTGAAGTATGATATATATAAAAGTACATAACTTTAAGTGTGTACAGCTTGCTGAATTTTCACAAGATGAACATACATATGTAACCAGCTCCCAGATCAAGAAAGAGTTTATCGTGAGCCTCAAAAGCCTTTGGACTCAGTATCTTTAAGATGTTCATTCTTTCCAATTGATCTATATAGAATATCAATCAAAATCCCAGCAGACAAATCGACAAGCTGATTCTAAAATTTTATGGAAATGCAAAGGACCTAAACTTTAGCCAAAACAATCTTGAAAAATAAAAACAAAGATGGAGGACTTATATCATTGAATTTCAAAATTTTCAGTAAAGCAATAGTAATCAAGATATTGTGGTTTGGTGTAAAGACAAGCATGTAGATCAATGGTCCTGAATAGAGTCCACAAATAGACTCACATATAACCAGCTGATTTTTGAGAAAGGTTCAAACTTTTTTTAAAAGAAAAAAATTGATAAGTTAGCATGTGGCAAAATTTTAAACTCTGGTTCCCAAAAAAATAGTTAAGAAAATAAAAATACAAATCTAGGAGAAAATATTTGCAATATATGTATTTGACAATGGACATATCTAGAATGTATAAAGAACTTTCAGAGCTTAATAATAAGGAAACAAATAACCATTTTCTTTAAATGGGTGAAGGATTTGAACAAATACTTCATAAAAAAGATCCACGGATGGCCAAAAAAACACATGAAAAGAAGTGCAATTAGTATATAGAAGTGCAACTACTATATACTAACTAGAATGGCTAAAATTAAAAAGACCAACCATACCAAGTATTGGCAAGAATGAGGAGCAACTGGGTATCTCATACATTGCTGGCAGTAATGTTTAATGGTATAACCACTTTAGAAAACCGGTTGACAGTTTCTTATAGAACACATACTTACCACCTGACCCAGCAATTCCACTCGTAGATATTTACCCACTCCAAATGAAAACATATTTCCACCTAAAAACTTATACATGAACATTTATAGCTGCTTTATTCATAATAGTCCCAAACTGAAATAATCCCAATGTCCATCAAGAGTTGAATAAACAAATTGTGATAGATCTATACTATGGAATGGTACTCATCAACAAAAAGAATGAACTACAGATATACAAAATGACAAGGATGAATCTCAAAAACATGCTTAATGAAAGAAGGCAGGTACAAGGAGTACCTATCTTATAATTCTACTTATATGAAACTCTAGGAACAACTAATCTAATTTATAATGATAAAAACAGATCAGTGGTTGCCTGGGGCTGGATGTGGGGGTAGGACTGACTGAGTCAGGACAAAGGGAAGTTTTTGAGGCAATGAAAATGTTTTACAGCTTGATTATTACACAGCTGTATACATTTGTCAAAATTCATTGAACTGTATACTTAAAATAGATGCATTTTATGTAAATTATCTTAATAAAATTGATTTTTTAAAATGCTAAGGATAGAGTATGCCTAGGATAAATGCCACTGTAATATTTATTTCATTTGCAACTAAGATATTACATTTGCAAAGAACTCTGGAGATAAAGGCCTTTATTATTAACCTTCTTCCTTTTATCATTCTCCTGTACAGATTTTTCTACTAATGTCTACAATAAATGCAGCAAAATTTCAATTTGAGAACCTTTGAAAATCCACAAGGGTATCCTGAAAAAATTCAATTATTAAAAAATCAAAAGGTGTATATTAGAGTGTATGGGAAAGAGGGTAATGGCTACTGGTGGCAATAGAATTGATTTGGCTTTCCCAACAAAAGTGTGATGACTCAACCACTACTGTTCAAATGTCTAAGAAAGCTGACAAACAACCTCAGTTTAATGGTAACACTTTCTGCCACCCCTGCATATCTCCTCTTCTGCTTTTCTGTTTACAATGAACAGTTATCTCCAAAAGAAAGAAGCTGTCAGGTGACAAGTACACAAATGAAAGAGTTTAAGTATTTATACTACTGTCCTCAGCTTTGTCCTCAAAAGCTAAGGGCTAACATTTCCTTCCCCTAAAAACATATTACATGTATCACTTTCAAAATTACCATGAATGTCTCTGAAGCTGCCGCCAGGGCCAGGAGGGAAAAATAACATACTTGCAGATGCCAACTAGCCTAACTACCACATCACTGCAGTATTAAGTGTGCTGACTTTGCTAAGGGTATTGTAGGCTGCTTGGAAGAGACAGCACAGACTGGCTAAACTTGATGGTAAAATGACAGATATTTCTAGTTTGCATGCAAACCCTGCTTTATTTAACAACCAACGAAGGGTGTGGTAAGTAGAAAAAATGTTCCAGACATAGGACACCATTTGGAATTAGGGGAGCAAGGCCTAGGTGAAAAGAGTAATATTTACAACTAGAAAGATGCAGATGGTATTTCTGTTTGGCTTCAAGAAGGACTTGAAGAAAGAATGGAACTGAAATCCATGGTAGGGGAAAGGGGATATAATGATTAAGATGAATGAATCTAAGAATAAAATGGGCAAGTGCTGTGCTGAGGATAAGACTGTAGCCTAGGAGGGATAGGACACGAATTTTGACTAAGGCTGGAACTTTAGAGTTATCAATCGACCAACAACTATTTATTGAGTGGCTACTCTGTGATGGGCACTTTTATGTACTGGGGAAACTGTGGTGAACAGGCACACATTTCTTCACCTTCTCTGGGCAAGAGTAGAGGAAGGATATTTAATAAATATGTTAATTTCAGAAACCAATAAGTATTGTGAAGAAAACAAAATAAGGTAACATAAATAAGGAGTGAGTAGTCCAACTTTAACTGAGATGGTCATGCAATGATGCTAAAGGAGGTAACATGTGAGCTGAGATCTGAATAATGAGAGTCAGTCTTGTGAAGACCTGGGGGAAAAGCCTTCCAGACAGAAGGAAGAGCAAGTCAAAGGGTGTGTTTAAGTGAAACAGAGAAAGAAGTCTAGTATGTCTAGGGTGGAGTGAATGAAGGGGAAGGTGGAAATGAGGTCACTGAGGGGTCTGGGGCCAGATCATATAAGGCCTTCTGGGACAGAGTAAGGAGTGTGGATTTCATCCTTAATGTAAAGGAGAGCCCATGGAGGTTCTGAAGTAGTCAAATATGACATCATTTGATTCCTGCTTGAGGAATACTTACACTAGCTGCCATACAGAGAATGGGGGTGGAGGCTGGGGAGATGGGAAGGGGATAACAAGAGCAAGTTGCAAGAGCAGAGGAAGACCAATTAGAAGGTTGATAAAATAATCCAGGTAAGAGGTGATCGTAGCTAAAATTAGAAGAGGCAGGTTAGGAAGAACTTAGAAAAAAGGTATTTTATCCTCACAAGAGGAGGAAGAGAAAGAATTTGTTGAGAATTTTAAGTCTGGGTTATAATACACATTTATTTCAGTATAATGATTTATTTACTTCTTGAGTAGGGCTGATCCTTCAAACATTTAATCTGCTACATTAACCTGGAGGGGGATAAAACCAGGGTTCTTGCTCCTGGGGCTGGAGAAACAAGAAAAAACATTCAAGAGTTTTGAAGGGGAAGGGGAGATTTTTAAAAGGTCAATACTATACTCTTTTTTCTGTTGCCAGGCTTTCGTTAAATAAGAATCCCAAAACACTGATATTAAAGTTCTTTTTTTCTATTGCTTTCTTTGATTTCTTTGTAAAAACATCTCTTTAAAAAAGTCAACATGGTCTTGGTTGAATTAAGAGGAAATGGTGTTGTCTACATTTTGATTAGGACTGAAAGAAATAAGCAAGCACACCTAGTGGTGGAGATCGTGATAGCAGGGACGCTCAGAACAGCTCTAGAACTCCCAAGAACCAGGGTAGAAAAGAAACAGGAACCCAGAAGAATAGAAACCATTGGTACCTGAGCATCTTTTAACAAGGGGATTTCAAGAGAAATGGAAAGAATTTTGGCCATAAATTAAATATGCAGAGTAAAATGTGATGAATGCCCAAAGGTGGGATCACAACTTTTAACATTCCAGTTTTCAGTTCTTAAAAAGACTTTAAAACTTTTAGTGACCAAAGAAGTAGTCTATCATCTTCTTTGTGTGTGTGTGTGTGGGGGGGGGGAGGCGCGGTGAGAGTGCAAATGAAAAGAAAACAGTGGCTGTATGTATAGAATGGAATATACATTTCAACTGAAGTAAATATCACATTTTTCAGTAGGATTATTGCATTAATATTTTAACAGCTTCTACTATATATGATTACATATTGGGTGAACTCATAAATATGTCAGATCTGATTAGTGGATGTGGAAGGCAGGAAGGGGCAGATTTGTCAGCAGAAAGAAAGTTCACATTATGACTCTGACTGATTTTTAATAACCAACAAGAAAAAGCTTGCAATTACTTCAATTCTTTTAAATAAAACTCACTAGGAAATGAACTTACAAATGTACCAGTATATATGATTATTTAAAGACTGGACACTTGCCAATCGTTTTTTCTATTTACTAATTATAGAAAAAGCCATATAAAAAATTAACCAAAAGCAAAGCGAAGCCATTTTGATTATTTTAAAGAGAGTTAAAGGGATAGGATAATCACTTAACATTTTAGGTTTCAAAACTGGGGCTCTTGTTTCTGTAGTGCATTCCCTCATGCAACTTTACAGCTTCCAGGGTGATAGGTTCTTTTGTTCTAAACCAAGAAACTCATAGCAGTTTAATTTACTGCTGCATTATTATAGCTACTAACTACACACACCTCCAAGGCTGGTAAACCCACTGATGTAGACAGTGCCACCTTAAAAGGATTTTAGGATGGGTCGTAGTGATGGGGAAAAAAAAAGACATAATGTTTAATTATAAGAAATGATTGAAATAGGCACAGACATACCCTGGGTGCCTCTGCACTGCAGCAAGCTCTAAACTTGTTATCGTTAATGGTTTAAATTTCACTGTGCTAATCATTTCAGGACACAAGCCTTTCTTGATAATCTAATGAATTATTCCAACATCCTTCAGCAAAAAAAAAAAAAAAAAAAAAAAAAAAAAAAAATCCTCCATGACAGCACTAATTACAAGACGTTTTCCCAGTGCTTATGTAAAATATGACAGAGCAGCAGCTTAGGGAATTGCAGAAAACTGCTTCTAATTTCCACTGAGAAACTGACAAACACCTCTCTTTCATCTCTCCCAGCTCTCAAGTAAGATTTAACTTTCTCATTTAGTTAATTACCGAGTGAGGATCATCATTTCCCCGGATCGGAGCGGCACAGAGCCTTTATCGTGTTAACTTGTGAACTTGATCGATGGCTGCTGCTAAAACTTAATAACTTCACCCCCTGGCAAATTGTAAGATAAATATAATAGGAGAAACTCTGACAGTAAAAACCTGCCAGAAATGAGCACTGTGTTTATGTTTCTTTGCAGGCAGCAAAAAAACAACCGACAGCTTATTACTGGTTGCGTGTTACTTATATTTAAAAGACTCCAGGCAGTTAACTTTCTATGTACTGTTAAAACTTTGCTCACAAGATGGGAAAAAATGGGAAAAAGCAGCAGTGATGCAAACTTGGGGAAGTAAAAAAAAAAAAAAAAAAAGGGAGAAAGGCAAAAGCAAAGAAATATAGATTATAAAATCTTTTATAATGTCATATTTTTATCATATAAAATGTCCAAACATCATAAATAGGCATAAAATCCTTTTTTAAAAAAGAATTCTGGACTTCTAAGACTCTATGAACTATATCAAGTAGCAAAGCATCAAGATTTTACTCACTCAAATATTTTCAATGACCATAAGTTCATGCCTGAAAAATTCAATTAACTCCAGAATTCCTAGATCTCTTTTCAAAACCCCTGCAGCTAGAAAATCATTCACTAACTATACCATTTAACCCCCTCTGAAACGAGTACACTATAGCTACGGTATGCAAAACTTTGTCTAGAATACTACATCTAGTCTAACATTTACCTTGCACACCTATGCTAGTCAACTGACATAATCTGGAAGTTCCTTCTCTGCTCAAACTTGAATCTGAACTTGGAATTTTAACATTTAACTGTGGAACAGTTGGTATCATGGGCTAGTACAACATGAAGTTTATGCTTTTGGTAACCAATAGTACCAAGGACAATAGACAAGGTATAACAACAAGGTATAACAATAGTAGAATGGGTGCTCACCAATGCCAGTCCACTCAATGCCCCCAAGACTGGTAACAGGCCTGAAAACAAATCTGCATACAAATTGCCAAGTCTGTTATACTGACCACCCTCATAGTATAAAAATATTACAAAAAAACAAAATATGAACTAAATTTTTGTCATGGTAGAGAAAGGCAGAAAGGACTTAAGAGTTTAAGCCTAACCTGTGAGAGTGTATTTAACATCCATTATGTACTACGAGAGCACGAAGAGCTGAAGGGTTCACACTGCAGTCCAAGGGGCCATGATTTTCAAAGGTGAAAGAATTTGGAAAACCAAATACCAAAATGGCAAACTAAATTCATATTAACTAGAAAACCAAATTTGATTTCTCATTTTGTTTAGTTTTTACTTTTGTTAAATAAGGCTCTACTGGCGTCAGGCACAGAAAGAGCAAATGATTTTTTAAAAATGGCATTTATAACAGACACTCTTTAGAAAATATAAAGAATACAGAAGCACAAAGGATGTAAAAATTGCCCATAATTTCCATCATCAACAAATAAACAATATTCTCATATGGGTGGGCATATATCTTTCTGGTCTTTAAAAAATCATTAGTTAATTATTTATGTATGGGGGGGAAGGGTGTTTGTGTGTCAGGATTCTTTGTCCCTGACATCAAATTAATCATAGCAGGCAAAATTTATCTCCTTTGCTGAACACCTTAGAAAAGTCAAGATCTGATCCTGGAGGATACAGAATTACAGGTGATTGTGACTGTGGAAAGGAAATTGAGGAAGGGGGAAAAGAAAAGGGAAACAGGGAAGCAGAGAGAAGAGTGAGAGGAAGGAGAAGAGGAGAGAACGGAAGAGAGAAGAATGATGAAAGTAACTGGAGATGGGGTAAAGGAGAGAGTGCAGACTAGGGGGCAGAGGTAGGAGAGAGACCCCAAAGAGATGGAAAGGGGTAAGCAGGGGTAGGGAGAGATAGCAAAGGGGAGAGAGATGAAGGGCAAGGGAAGAGATGGGGAGGGTAAGGGTGAGGTGGAGAGAGACGAAGGGGGAAAAGCATAAATATAACCAAATACAAAATGGACCTAGCATTACTAAGTTCACCTGTTCCAAGAAAAGCAATATGCTTGTTGGACAAACAGGTCCTCTCCCACACAATAAACAATAAACATCAAGAGGGAGAAGAAATGAAAAACTATTTTCCTAAACCACTACTTAATGTTTCAGGCAGAGTAATAAAGTTTAATTGTCTGGAATCTGGTTGCTCTTTCTGTAAACTTCCTCAGATAGAGGCTGTTCATCTGCATGTTAAATAATGTTAATATTACCAAAATAAAAAAATTTCTGTGATGGAGAAAGTTTAAATTGTCTTCTCCCTTACTTCCCCCTCAGATTCTCCATTTTAACATCAGAAGGTGAAGTTCTACCATAAATAACAGGGAATGATGGAAGCATTGGTTGCCAGAGGAAAACACAAGAGACACATTTAAAACACGATTATAAAACACATGGGAAAAAACAGAGTCAGTTTTAAATAAAGAGAAAAAACTAACTTCCTCCTCTTTGTGCTCTAATCCTTACATTTTTGTGTCCAATAAAATGGTCTCAATGATGTGGTAAAACTTGCTCCTGAGGAAAGCTTTTGAGAAGCTACAGCTAAAACCTGGATTAGGAAAATACGAGGTTTTTTGTGGGGACAGGATCTCAAGAAGCCAACTCAGCTTTCTAGAAGAAATTCAACTCTTTCCAAACGCTCGGTAATGCATGTTAAATGCAGCAAGAAATAATCCTATGAGGCAGCAGCACAGGCATCACATAGCTGCAGTGAATGAAGTAAATGACTTGTAACTTCTGAAGTCCTGGTTATCTGCAGGTAAAACTTTAATAACCCTTGGAGCATCAAGGGACTAAAGACATTTCTCTCTGGAATAGTTGGGTAATTGTTTTCTTAATTTATCCAGGAAAAAGCTTAGTTTGGATGCAGTATCTGTTTTTCTTTTTCTTTTTTTTTTTTTTAAGCAGAGGTGATCCAAATAACTTGTTCAGATTCACATAAGTTAATCAAGTTTAGACTAAATTTTAAAATGCAGTTATTATATAAAGTGTATACTTTTCTAAAATGAAATTCTGGCCCTTCTTTTAAAGGACAATGAAGCTCCAAGTCAATGACTAAGGCTACATGTAGAAGATCAGGACTGCTTTGCATAGATGGGTAAATACATTTTCTATAGCCAAAAGCAGTTTACATGAGCACCAAGACCACAAGCTATACTGAAACCAGTTCAAATGTCCTGAAGGAGTTTATGTTTATGTACTAGAATATCATAAAAATAACACCGTAATTTGGACTCATTCGATCCCAAGTCTACCATTTATTTGATATGTAATCTTGGCTAAATTACTGCCTCAATTTCCTCATGTGTAAAATGGTGATTCTTATAGTACTTACCTGGAAGAGTTAATGTTATGATAAAAATAAGATAATACATGTAAAGGCATTTAGAAGAGTATCTGGCACACAGTAAGGATATTAGATCTCATGCTTTTAACTAGAAACAACTACAATGTACACGGTTCTGATTATAATTAGCTTAATATTTTATTAAATACAATCTTCTTTGCTTTTACAATAACTTTATGTCCAGAAAACTTTACTTTTAAACCAGTGTTGAAATTGTGAAGGACAGAGATTATGACATAAGCCCTTTATATCTATGTAATAGCATCTCAAAACATTTGGTAAAATTAATTTTTAATCCTAACTAATGTAAGGTGTTGATATTGCTTTTTGGGAGTGCAGTGGTAAACTGCCTGGTGGTGTAGTGTAAACATAATTTGAGTCCCCTTTTCTCGCCAACAAGGATGATACTTTCACTATATTGATGCTTTGTCCATAAGTACTTTAACTTGGCAAGCTTTAATCCATTGTTTTCTAAGATTAGTTTCAACATTTTTATGTAGTAATAAAAATGTAAAATATTACTATGCAAAATTTAATAATCAAAGTAAAACTGAACTTCCAAAAGGAAGGATAACTGACATTTAACAATTCGAGAAGACAAAAAAAAGAGCAAAAGGAAGACCTCAAAATATGTTCTACAATACGAAATAAAAGACAACTGAACATTGTTTTTTTTTCTTTTTCAATCTTTCAGAGCAATTGCCAAAACATATTCCTATAAAACTCAAATTTAGTGAGGGAAGAACAGTAAGGAAATTATTAGAATAGTAACAAGTCTCTCAATGAGTTACTCTGATTTTAGAAAATCCACTTTACTGGTTTTTACCATAGAGCTAACATCCTGTAGGGTACAGAGTATATTTTGCTCCCCGTACTGTACAAAGTACAGACTCTGTAGTTGTTTTAGTAATCAGCAAAGATAGAGCTAGGGCAGAAACACCCTAGCATCAGCGCCTACCCTCCTTTCTCTCAAAAATTGGCAGAAAAACCATTAACTTGTGATTTTGTTTGAAGATTATTTACATTTCCCTCACACGGGCACTGTTTTTATGGGGTTCCATGGGCCAGAGACTGCAGATTTTTGGTGATTCTGAGGAAGGACTGAATCTTGAGGGCTGCAAAAAATTTTCTTTCTCAGAATGGGGCCAACTCACAACAGGAATTTTGTGTGTGTATTTATTGGGAGTGAAGGTGGGATAAGAAAATGAAAATGAGGCAGATAGTCACTTCCATAATGTTTATGCACTTGATTTAGAAAGAGGAATTGTATTCTTTCTTTGCAGAATGTGGCTTTTCTTAAAGCGTGAAATGGTTTCTATAAAGACATTTCTTGGTTTACTATCCAATCTTTTAATTTCATCTAGGTGTGGCTTAAGCTCACAGGAAGCACTATAAATATGAAACTCAGGGGCAGTAACTTTTTCCCATGAAATTTTTCTGTGTGTTGAATGTTCCGAAGTTACTCTGTTTCTATCTTCTGTTTAAGGAATATGTGCTGAAATTTGATGCTTTGGAAACAAATCATTATAAAAGTTTTTATAGCTGACACACACATAAACAACCCCATAGTAAAAGTGAGGCGGCATGATGGCCCAATCCTATCACTAATTAGCTATGTGATCTTTGGCAGGTCTCTGCTGCCATGGGATCTCATCTATACAATGAGCGGTGGACACGATAATCTGAGGCTCGGTCTAGCTTTCATATTTTGAGTCTATGATTCAGTTCTGTGGTGAATTAAAATAGAGCTGAGCAAATAAATTTAAAAAGAGACTCATTCTTCATATTTTCTTAATAAAAAACATATTACAGTTTAAGTATATACCGCAAATAAAAAGAAATATTTTTTTATTTTTCATAATATTATTTGGATAAGCAATATATTCCAAAATTCCAAGAATAAGTCAAGCTTTTCTGCAACAACTGAATTTTTAATGCCAAGAAATGTTATTGTTCTGACAGGTACACAGATAACATTATTATTCTGACTTTTCTACATGCTAAAATATTCAAAATTAAGATTTAAAAACTTTATAAGTGTTAACCTTCCTTAGGGCTGACACTAGAATCTGAAGACCTAATAATGTCTTCTTGAAGTTTTCTGTGTTTCAATTTGCTTCATTTCTTTCATATTAACTCTTACTTCCCCATCCATCTCTCTTCATAGTTGCCAGAATTTAAGGAAAGGTTTCCTAGAAAACTGTCAATAAATCATTCTCTTTATTAAAAATCCCTTTACTTTACACAGAGGAAAAGAATTATATCCATTTAATACATCAACCCATCTTATTTAGGGCCAAATCAAAGTAGTAGGGCTACATGTAGAGTTTGCATAAAGATATGAAAAGCCGACTGGAATCCTCTTAATGCTTTATCAAGGTTATAGTGGTCATGATCAGATAGATGCTATTCTCTGCCAGTTTAATTTTCACCATTATAGCTCATAGCTTGTTATATCTTAAAGACCCTTTTTTTTGAGATTCCAAAGGCCAACAAGAGTCTTCAAGGTCTAGGTGGCATATTAGGTACTTAATAGATAATGAATATGGGAAAGAACTGGGGGCTCAATTTCCATTTGAAAAATTGTTTCACGGAAAGTTACAAACAGAATTTGTGGTATCATCTTCCATGGTGATAGTATTTTTCTGATAGTGAGCAAGCTGATAGGCCTATCTTGTATGTAAGTGAAGTTGGAAGAACGGGCTAATATCAGAATGGACACAGACTAATAAGAAAGTAGCAGTTACAATGTGGAGTGGGGTTGGAAAGAAGACAGAATCAAGACATTTTGGAAAATATTCTTAGGGATAACAGCAAGGAGGCTGGGCATTACTTATGGAATAAATAAAATAAATTATCATTCTAAAGGTAGTACACTACATAGTGTAAGAAAAGCCTAGGTTCAAGTGCTGTGTCTTCAATGTACAAACTATGTAGGTTTGAGTAAGCTAGTTACCCTTTATAAGCCTCAAATTTTTTCACCTGCAAAGGGAATAATACTATCTATTTCCCAAGGTTGTTAAAAGAAATAACAAATTATCTATAAAATGGTAAGCACAGAGTCTGGCATTTAAATGCTCAATAAAAGAAGCTGTTATTGTTTGCTAGTACATAGAAATCATCTCAGTAATTCAGGTCGTATCAAGACCTGCCCATCAAACTTTGAAACTAAAGTTTTAAATGAAATTCCACAGCAAATTCCCCAGAAAGGGAAATTATTAATTGTAATATTTTAAAATATGCTCATTTGTCTGGCCACCACTAGCTGATGTGATTGGGGACAGAATTATAAAGATTTTACATGCGATTAGATTATAAGAGCAGCCCAGTAAAGCTAGGCTCAGAGGAAACTAACTTAGAAATTTTTGTGTGTACTGAGTTATTTCATTTAAACAAATATATTGAGGACTTTCTGTGTACAAGTGCTACACTAGGTGATGCAAAGGTCACACAAATAGTAAATATTGACAAATTGTTTCTAAAATTTATATGGAAATGTAAATGGCCAAGAATAACCAAGGTAATATTAAAGAATAATAACAAAATTGGAGGGTTTACTATCAGAGGTCAAGATTTGACAAAAACTTATACACATATGGTCAAGTTATTTATGACAAAGGATGTAACAACGTGGGAAATACATATTTCAATAAATGGCGCTGGGTCAATTGAATATCACATTAAAAAAAGAAAACTCTCACCTCTACCTAACATACGCACAAATGAAATGGGTTGTAGATCTAAATGTGAACGGTAAAACTAATAAAAATTTTAGAAGAAAACATCTTCATGACACTGTGAGGCACAGATTTCTTAAGTAGAATGTCAAAACACCAACTATACAAGTCAAATTATTAATTGGAATATATTAAAATTATGAACCTTTGTTCATCAATAGACATCATTTTAAAAGTACAAAGGCAAGTCACAGAGTAGGACAAAATTTCTGCAACACATGTATCAAAAGACTTGTACCCAGAATTTATGCAAAACTACAAAGCATTAAGAAAAATAAATAAAACCCAGTAGAAAAACGAGCAAAAGATTTGAACGGGCACTTTACAATTAAATGGCCAATCAACATATAAAAAATGATCAATTTTAATTGTTAAGGGAAACTTAAATCAAAATCAAGTGACAACAATGTGAAAAAAAACCACAATGTGATATTGCTGCTACACACCACCAGAACGTTATAATGAAAAAGCCAGACAAGTGTTGGTTAGTGAGGACAAGGAACAATGGAACGCTCATTCACTGCTGGTGAGAATATAAACTGGTACCACCAGTTTGGAAATTCCAATTCCTCTCCTAGTTATATACCCAATAGAATACATATATTAATTGTATAGATTCACCAAAAGATATATACTTTTTTTTTGTAGTTAACAAAAATCTGAAAGCAACCCCAAGGTTCATCTACAGCACAATGAATAAATTTGGTATAAATGAGAATAAAAACCCACAACTACATAAAACAATGTAACTCTCAAAAACATGCTGAGTGAAGTCAAATAATAAAGAATGCATACTGTATGATTCCACTTATATGAGGTTCAAAAATAGACAAAACTAATATATGATGTTAGAAGTAAGGATAATGGTTACCACCCTTGGCAGGCGAGTGACAAAGAGGGCAGGAGTAGGTTTCTGGTAATGTTCCTTTTCTTTCTTTCTTTTTCTTTTAAAAAAAAAAAAAATCTTGGTGTTGGTTATACAGGTATGTCCACTTTATGAAAATTCACTGTGTCAGATTGAGGGTCTCCTGAATACTGTATTAGGAGATGATTATATTCATAGAGAGAGAAAGGTGAATAAAGTCCTCTGTTTACAGACAGAGTCCTAACCCTTATTTTCTGATATAAAAGAAACAGGAAGTTCTAATAAAAAAGATTTAAATTTTTGCCATGGAACAGCCTTAGTCTGTACCTTCACTGGCGAACCTATGGCCACATACAAACAATTGCTCCCTCATGCCACTACTCTGAACAAGGTTAGAGCTCCCTCTAGCACTTTTAACTAAGGAAACACCACAGGCTCTCACAGAGCTGACACAGTTTGGTGCTGTCCACGGTTAAGTGCAATATGGTGATTTTTATTTTTAATTTGCTTTAATTGTTACTATGATATGAATAATTAATAGACTGCCTATGCCAGTTTTGTAAAGTTCACAATACAGAAAGCCAGGAGAGAAATATCTACTTAGAAAGGGGGCTTAAAAATGGTTATAACTGTTATAATATTAGAGAATTTGAAATATTTATTCACGATTTGTAGCAACATTATGTCCAAACAAAGAAACATGCTACCAAGCACTTCCTACTAAAAAATTCTTCTGGACTTCACCTATTTTTCTCTTCAAGGCTGCATAACCATTGTACCTATAGTACCGTATAAGAGCAAAGTAGGTCAGTGGTAGGAGAACCTTGCACTTTGGTGGAGATGAGAAAGGTTTGGCTGTAAACACTTAACCTAGTTCCATCCATTCTAACACAAGTATTTATTAGCATTAAATAACCCCCTGGACAATAGAGACCTATTCAAATTGAAGCCTGTATTCTTTTCCCATGTTTGTAAACTTCCTTCTCCATTGAAGCCTTAACCATTGGAAATGATATCAATACTTCCACTTGGCAATGTCTATTTCATGTTTGGATATTGCCAGAAAGTATAATTTACATATGATATTATAATCCTACACACTCCAGGCAGAATTTGAGCAGGCTCTAAAAGTTCAATGATTGTAATACAAACATCTGGGAATACAGCCAGAAATAAAAGGGGCTTCATTTTTCATTGCTGGATTTTAAATCTTCTCCACCCTGAAAGAAACTGCTTTTCAACATTCTTGTTAAAATTAACACAAATATAAAACCGACTATAATTAATAAGTTTATTGAATCAAGAGAGACTGAAAGAGACTTTTAAAGAGTCACTTTAAAAGTAAATTCATTTTAGTGAAGACTACTGTTATTCATTATTCTGCATTCTAAAATTAAGAATTTTTTTGAGTTATAACATGAAATAAACATTTCCTATCAACTTTTGTTTTTCAGCATATGGATTGCTCAAAAAGTGTATTCATAATGAAAGGAAACTTTAGCAGTTTCCGAGGGAAATTTTTCCATTGCTTTCTTATAGCATTTTAAGTGGAGATTAATTCAAGTCAGTACAACTTCCTCTCTCATGCTCTGGTTACACACAAGGACTCCTTGGCCAAAGATAGTAGTAATGCCACAGATATCAGTCCTGGATCTTTCCTGCACATACCACAAAGACATTATGCCAAGTCACCACTTAGTTTGGTTTTGCATCATGTCTGCTGGTCACATTAACATGGCCACATTCATTTCAAGGGCAGTTCAAACTAGGGGTGAAATATTGTATGAAAACAGTTATTCATTAATCTACTAAGAGCCTCAATCATGAGTTGCGTTTTTCCTAAGACAGGATTCACTACTGCTTCTCTTTCAATTCACCTAGTAGCTTCTGGGAACCATATATCATGAACTAGAACAAGAATGACAGATCTAAATTAACACAACAGAAAAGCTATTGGATGCTGCCTCATGGTTTCTCCACTTCACTCTCTTTTGTGGCATTCCAAAGGCTTCAGAACCCTGGCATTAATTAAGCAACAATTTTATTACACACAGTCAAAGCCTAAAAAGAAAAGCCTAACAGACAGCAAGAGATTACAAGGTTCAATTAACAGTTTTACTTTTTTGTGGTTGCTAATTGAGGTGTTTTTAAATTTTATCATCTCATATGGAATACTGAAAAGGAAAATACTATAAGTGCAAAAGAAGAACATAAACCTAAAACATCTTACTGTATTATGATTTTACATAACAATTTGCATTCTTCGGTGTTTTCCAAATTCCGGCTATTCGTCAATAAATTGTTAATATTTAATAGGCACCATAGAGAACTTTTTAGATAATCTCCCCCATCTGCTGCATCTACCCTAATTTCTATGTACTAAAATTTATAATACACAGTGTTTGAAAGCATAGGCCATGAGGCCAGACAATCTGGGTTCAAATTCTTGTTTTGCAACATGTTGGACAAGTTGCTTGACCTCTCTTGAGTTTTAATTTATTTTTATGTAAAATGGGGTTGCACGCTTAATGAAATTGTTGTGAAGATTTAAGTGAGATTGTATATAAAAGCCTTGGCCTAGTGTCTGACACACTGTAAATATTCAATAAACAATAGTGCAAAAAGGCTGTTAAATTTGGTGGCACAAGCTCTGGATTTTAATACTTTAAAAAATATATTTCGCAATTTTTTTTGTTTGTAAGTCAGACTCAACATATATAATTTGAAGACTGATCTTTTGCAAGTTAAAATTAGTCCTATTCAAACTCTACAATGAAAGCAATTTACTTTTGCATTAAATTTGCCTTTTGTAAGTAACTTTTTCACACATTTTCAATGGAGGGGAAGCAGGGAGTAAATAATAGTCTAAATCTCAAAAGTCTGCAGTTTCAAAAAGCACTAAATAGTAGTATTAATTGACAATCAATGGCCACCTAAACATCTGACTTAAAAAAAAGTTATATAAAGCTCTCACTTAGAACTTATCTTTATTGTATGATCTCATATTATAATGTTGAGACAGTGGCCACTATAGTGTCCCAGGCTACATGTATTTAAATTTATAATACTCAGTACCCAAACTTTTGAAAAGCCATATCCACAAAACTGTATCACTGCAAATGGAATCTATTGTAATCTGGATACATGTGGTATCTATACCTACTCCTTATCATTCATAACAAAATATAAAAAGTACTTGAGAGTAAGGGGGAGATAAAGAAATAACAGAGAAAAATAATAAAGAAAACTCCTTCGACCTATAAGTTTTAAAGTCTAAAATGACACTATATTAAACCTACAAAAAATAATATATGTGTATATGTACATAGCAAGATTCAAGGAAACTGATTTTTTAAAAAAGTCCTTTAATTAAACTGCCAGGTTTATAAGTACTCCAACTATGAGAATAAGAGAAAATACACGAACTAAAAATGAACCTCATGCACAGATGTAAATAAAGCCACTCTTTAGGTTGCCCATTAATCCACAAGTGGCATATTCATCTTATTTACAGTATTATACCCCCTGCCATGATATTCCATTACAGAGTCACGCTACACACTCCATAGTTAACACTGTAGGCACCATCTCTTTTTAAACATGGTTTTCTCTCTATATGTCCCTTTTGGCTTGTGCTCCCAGGTTAAAAAAAAAAAACAAAACTACTTTATAAGTAAATGTCTAATGCTACTAGATATTCTAAGAAAAAGTAGATAAATAAGTGATGTCTGAGGTATAAAACAATTAAATTTATGTTTATTCTTCTAGAAATATTTCAACATTCCTGTTTGACACGGTCTTAATGCTCCATGTAAGCAAGTGCTTCTTACATATTTTACAACTCTGAGCAAGAAATTTATGTTAACTGTAACTATCAAAAACTTGTATTCTTTCCATTAGAGAATATCCAGGGAGATTTTATATACACGTACACACACAAAATAATATTCTTGTTTGTTTCTGTTTTCATTTGCTTTCGATGAATGTATTTCTTCTTAATCACTCACTCTTGTCCCAAGTCTCCTTTCTCTGTTGAAAACAGATAAAGGATTTCAAGGTCTAACCATTAACTCTGTGATACCCTCATCATGTCTTCACAATCACCAAACTCTTTAGAAGCATGCATACAAACATAAAAATATTTACTGAAGTGTAATCAGAGCCTGGGCTTTGAAGTCTTAAGGGACATTTTTTTAATTGATAAAATTAGTTACCATGCTTAACCTGGAAAAATTAATTTTTGGTATAAAAAGACTGCTAATATATGCTTATACTGTAAATCCTGACACAGACAGTAGGATAAAATCTATATTCCAAAACAACTTCTAAAACAATTACTAAGGTATGAACCACCACCTTGAACCAGCTGTACTGGACTCGTATTGTTCCCCTCATTTTATATGTAGAACAATGGTACATGGAGCCATGAGGTCATCTTAGATCCTTTAAGGACCTATATGTTTAGATGGTAGGTGATTATTACTGAATAAGCATTTAAAGTTACACCGTAGAATTATGGACTAGATAACTCAAAATAGATAGTTAAGTTTTTTGAATATAGTACTTGGCTCAGTTCAGTCAGAACAAGATATTTTATAAGCAGTAGAGAGGGGTGGGAGAAGAGGGAGATAAAGAAATAACATTTACTAGATGTCATAAGTGCTACAGAAATCAAATGGAGAAAAGCTATAGGTGCTTTTTAGTATGAGACCAAATATAATGGCAGGAAAGATACACAGGGCCTCCAAATACTAACTGAAAGACAGTGGGGTGCAGAAGAGCAAGGACTCTGAAGTCAGATAGATCTGAGTTCAAAATTTGACTCTACACATTAGAGATGTGAAAACTTGGGAAAAGGTTTAACTTCTCTAAGCTTCATGTTCCTTACCTGCAAAGTAGGGGTAAAACCATCTATCTAATCAGATTCAAATAAGGACCAAAATATATAACACAGCACTATAGTGCCTAAACACAGGGGCTTAATAAATAGTAACATATTCTCTCTATGCCTCAAACTTTGAGTAGTACAAAACTGGAGGAAAAAAAAAAAGATAAAGGTCTTCCACCTGGAAGATACATAAAAAGGAATATAACATTTTCAATTCTTTACACAGGAACATATCCCCAAACTAAAAACTGGGGGGTGGGGGGGGGATTAGGAATTTGGAAAGGATTACAATAGCCTCGGGGAGACAACTAGTTCCAAACATAAGAACTTTAAATAAGGGTGTATTGCGTGAGCTCCAAGGATGAGACTAATGAAAATTTCTCTAGAGTGAACCCTATTGATGAGGTTTGGGACTAAGAGAATTTAAGGTGACTTGGTAACTTTAGCTCTGTTAGGAAATTAAAAAAAGAATTTCTTGGTCATTCAGTTAAACATTTCTGTAATTACTAATATATAAAAAAAGATGCTCTCAAAAAAGGGATGTCTATTTTAACAGAGATAAGAAGTAAATCTTACTGGAAAAGAACTTTTTAACAGCAAGAACAAATATTGGCAAGGTCACTAAATCAAATGGAATTCCAGAATCATAAGAAAAAGAGAAAAATACAATTTTATTTTTGTAGAAACTTGGTTGAATACTAATTTAAATTCATAGCTCATTTGCCTTATAAGCTGAAGTCATGACACAAGAATAAAATTTTACATGTATGGGATCCTGAGCTCATGGGTACTGAAAGGTTCAAAAGGAGAGCTCGGGTTTCACAAGCTTTGTAACTGATCTATTTATACCATATAACTAAGAACATATTTATTCATGGAGAGCTTCTGAGCCCAAGCTTTTGAAATTGTCAAACTAGGAGAGAGAAGAATGAAAAGTCACAAAAATCCATAAAAGCTGCAAGGATAAAAATCTCTCTTCCAGATTAAGGAATGCATAAAGTATAATGCAAAATTCTAACAAGTGTTCTTTAAAATAGTAATATAAACAGTACTGGCATTCTCTTAAAGAATGTAGGGGGGTAAGTCCTAGAGACTATTTAGTATTAAATCACTGACTCTAAAATACTGATACATATAAGGTTAAATGAATGTTTTCAGGAAAATTTTACTATCAGTGGAAAAAAACCCCAAACTAATCTAAAGAGTTTGGAAGGAAGCGAAGTAGGGGGTTTGATGCTAGGGGGAAGTGTCTTTGTTTGGTGAGTTCTGCATAATATCAGGAACTTATTTTGTAAATACAGTATCTTAGGGCTGCAAGGCTAGAATCAACCATTAGTTACACATATTATGATAAGGTCCTATTAACTATGAAGAGAAAAGATCGCCTTACACCTAACTTGAATATTTTGTATTATACTTCAGGCTCTTTCCTGCTAATTCTGTAATTAGGTAGGTACCTGATAACTGACTTTTCTACATATTAATACTTAAAATAAATGCCCGAGTCAATTAACTGTTAATATCAAGAAAACAATTTATTATATACATCTTTGAAAGATATCTGGATTCACATTTTCATAGCCTACACTAAATTACTTACTTTTACAGTAAGCCACTAAACTTAAGGTATAAAGACTAAAATACTGTAAATCCTGATGGCCTTTTATACTTTCTCAAAGTTATGGCCTGCTAAGGAAGGCCTGGAAAACAGGCACTAATTTGGTAGAGAAAATTTGGCTTGTTAATGCTTTCCATAGCCTTATACCACATTTTCCAATATTATAGGGATGATCAATGAGGTCACAATTTAGTATAACTGAACTTTAAGTGAATGAAACAAGCCTTTAGTTGCAGTTTCAGCATAGATTCCCCTCCCCCCCCCGTTCCTCCTATGAACACCGTTCATTGCTATTCAATTCTCAATTATATAAGTTGAAATAACACAGCCCTTAACACTGAGAAGTCAATGGCAAATTTCCTAATAAACAGAATCAGGAAAGAAACACAATTTAAATATACTATATCTTACTTCCTGTATTTTGCTATTTTAAACAATTCAAACTGACAGAAGTACTCCAAACCAGAAAACGTTCATGCTTACAACTAAATTGGAGGGGTGGGGTGGGGGGAGGTTGACAAAGCAGACCTTTTTAAATTTAATTTCTCTAGCTACCTGATTTTAAAAAAATCCAGAAGTTAAAAGTCAGACTGCAATGCCAAAGAAAGTGTGCTGGTAATTAATTAACACATCAACCATATTTGTGTCATTATTTTGGAAAGGAGGCGGTATTTCTTAAAGTCTAAACCAGCTCTTGAGTGGAAACACAATGCCTGAATACTGCAAGAAAAATGTGATGTTAAAACCCACAATATTTTTTCTTTCCCTTTTTAGGAATTGTGCCTGGCACTGTGCAGCCATGGTGCTGCCTTCATCACTCCCTGTTTCCAGCCTTGCTAATTAAAAGGTTGATCACAGAGCAGTGCTCTTCTCATTAATTTCAGTGTTCTGATTGGACAGGATCCCTCTTACCCCACCTGATCTTTTCACACTGTTGAAGTTAATGTGACAGGAGCCTGAAGATGGATTACCTGCTGCCATATTGCCCATCGCCTCCAATCAGGAGCTATCTGTGTAAACTGATTGTTCTAATTTGCTCTCATTATTTTTACAATATCAGGAGAAAATAACGCACACAGCTCACTGTCAAAGCCATGAAAATCAGCCATTAGTTAAACCCAGACACTCAGTGGCTTTATTAGAGGTACTGCAGTTTATTGATGTAGCGCCAGTCAAACAAGGCAGCATTTGCTTCAGTAGAAGGAAATGTTTACACTGAAAGTAAATATTTATTGCAATGATACCCATAACAATATGATATTGTGAAGAATCCTATTCTTATTTCAGAAGCTTGGTTTGGACATAAATTAATAACAATGAAGCGTTGGGTTGACATAAGACTGTAGATAACATTTAATGCATACTCAGTAGAATGAAAATGTTTATTAACTCAAATCTATGAGTACTCTTCACCTCCTTTACCTCGTATAAACAAGAAACTCTATTCTGTCACTACAAATGCTAATCCAGCAATAAATAATGGAGGTTCTATTTTCTCCATACACCAACAAATATCTTTCTAAAACAAAAATTTTATGACAGCAATCAAAATTATTTCTGTAATAATCATATAGGTATAGTTTTAAATAAGAAAAACTCCATTATTGAACAATGTAAAGATGCAACAAGAATGATTACTAATTCTAGTATCATAGATATTCACAGCATATTTCAGAATTGGAAAATGAGCAGTACAGTAAAGCCAGCTAAGCAAACAACAAGCTGGGTTTTAAAATCTTTCCGTAAGAGATGGTTTCTTAAAGGAGAAGGCAGAACTCTGCAGAAAGGTTTGATACTCAATGAGATAATATCTTTAAGAGGTGCATCCTGGG
Source organism: Eidolon dupreanum (assembly GCA_028627145.1). NCBI lineage: Eukaryota > Metazoa > Chordata > Mammalia > Chiroptera > Pteropodidae > Eidolon > Eidolon dupreanum. Next base: position 16,878,046 of record CM053506.1, read on the forward strand.
CACATAGAAAATGTATTTTCCTGTTACAAAGAAAATACTAAACTCTAGAAGAAAACAGATCTAACTTTCTATTTCTAGGCTTGCCTGACTACGAACATTTTGTAAAAATGTTAGCTAAATGCTGCCTGAACGGCATTGGCGGGGGGCGGGGGCTGGAAAAGGAGGGTATAAATAATAGAAAACTATGACTTTTAAATAAAGGAATTTAATCCACACACTCTTTCCCCTTCTCCCCTCTTTAGTATTAGAAGGAAACATGGCTTCCTCCTGTTTTCTTTCTATACTAACATTCCTAGGTAATGTGAAGGCAAGAGTATGCCCTTCTTGCTGCTCCCCTTTTAATGGCCACTTTTCTTTTTCTAAGAAACGTGTGCTATGCTTTTCTCCTTAAAATTCCTGCACTAAAAGACTGCACCATACTGCACTCCGCAAAACGTGCTGATGGCGCCAATTACAAGCCCCCAGCCGAATGCTCCAGCCCCCACCATTCGGGCAGATTTATGCGGACTCTTGCCGACGTTATTACAAGTCAGAGTTTATTGGGAAATTGTTACATTATGCGGAGTGTCTAACAAATTGCTTATGCTGCTATAATTGGATTACAACAGCCGCTTGCTCCCACCGGTAAGATTAGGCAAGTAGGACTCCTGCCGATCTCTGAGCGTTAGCAGTAATTTTATTTGCCTTGCCTCTCTCTTTCCTAACAACATGCCTCTCTCCCTGCCAGCTGTCTGCTGAAAAGGCACAGGCTTGTTCCTTGGCCCTAACAATGCAATTACAGCCCCGCAGATCGCACTGTTTGTGCATTAAGTACAGAGCCAAAACGAGGCGAATTGATCGTTTGACTTTTGGAGAAGCCATGTGATCTCTTGGTACGGGTGATCTGACATGCATCAGCAGGCAATACTGCAGTCAGTTCTTGATGAAGAACTTCCTTCCTTCACCCCTCTCTTCTTCAACCTTTCCTTTTTCACTGAGGAAGATACTGACTGGGCTCATCTCATGCTAATCTAGATCAATCCACAAAGACAAACTCAATCTTATTAGCTCCCTGGCTAGAGAGAAATGTGAATAGGGTGAATAGGTTCTAGCATCTTGAAGTGTCTCAGTCAGATATATCAGTGGTTCCCAACAACTGAACTGCTGCTGCTATCTTTAAAAAAAAAAAAAAAAAAAAAAAAAAGGTTCATAAAGAGTTCATTGAGGAAAAAAAAGTTTACAGAAACACTGGGGTTGTAGTTCAAAAGAACTATAGAAAGTTTTGGGTTTTGGCAAATAAAACTGCCTTGGAAAGGTTTTGTTATAAGCTCTGTCTATATTGAAGGGGCCACCAGGAAATCGGCACTGAAACCCGCGTCCTGCCTTTCTCCAGATCTGCTCTGCTGGAAGATGCTGGCGGCCAACGTGAAGAATCAATGCAACTGACTTCAGGCTTAAAAAAAACCAGTCTGATCCTCATTCAGGGCAAAGTTTTAAATATATTTTCTCGACAGCTTTCAGTTTCTTGTTTCTTTCTCTTGTATGTTTAACAATGAGTGCAAGGTAGCAAGGATACTGTGCAAGCTGTTACTCTGACTCTCAGGCATAATTCATGAAGATTCTCACTAGGGTCTGGGCTTTTTTTTTTTTTTTTTTTTTTTAATTTTCTTGAAATGGTTGAAAATGATTTTGAATTTTAACAATTTTAATACAGACCAGGATTCCTGTTTACACTTTCCCCTCCAATGGCATATGCTACTTTTAGAGTTCCTAAAGCTGATTACACAACAAATGTGCAGTCAATCTGCTGATCCATTTTGGTGCACTATGTCTAAATATCATGCACATCTAGAAGGTTATGTATTCTTGTATCCTTAATCTGACAAACACACAAACTCTTTTCTATAACAACGGTCCTTGATTCTATTATTACTTCAAAGTGAGCTTGGAGAAGTCACTCTGCTAGTATTTCTCACAACCTCACTGTAACCCTCACTAACACTCATTAAATTCACATGAACATTTGAAGATGAAAGAAAAAAATATTACTTCTGAACTTTATTACTGCCTTAGTGATAAGCTTCATGTGTAACACATTACACTCCAGAGTTTTTCCAACCACATCAACCTCAGTTACATGGTTAAATCTAAATATACTCTTCACAAAGCTAATATTTAGACCCAATAGAGGAGCCTGTGCAAAGAACGTACCATCTGACATGCTACTTGTGGAACACTGTATTAAAGAAGCCTGTTAACATGTAGTTTAAAACTCAAAAGAAACTCTGAACAGCTGAAATGCCTTATAAATAGCGCAGACCCAGAGGAAGTGCAAACGTCTGCATTGTGAATTGTAGATCTTAATTACCGACAATGGCTGGTACAGCAAGTAGGAAGGAAAAAAAGTGAAACAGTTGCACTGTTCATGGTTGGCAATAATTCTTCAGGAAAATATTTACTATCAATCAGTTATGAGAAAAGGGACTCTGTGCTCGTAAAACAGCACGTTGCTTCTCATACCAAGACCATTTTGCTTCAGCATAATCTGAATTTAAACAGCTTGTTTCCTGCGGATATAATTTTGGAAATAAATAAAACAAGTCTTCTATCAAAATCTGGAGTGAGTGGAAAGGAACATCACATTTTTCTGTCTCAGTCAGTTGCAAACGGATTATTAGTCTCAAGTAAAAAACAATAACAAACAACAACAACTACGATATAGAACATCTACAAAGGACTACTGAACGGGTTTATTTTCAAAACATAGAGGCAGAACTTCTTTCTACCTGAGCATAAATTGAGATAGATGTGTTCAAACAACTCAGCTTTCTCTGTATCTCTCTGTCTCTCTCTCTGCGGGGGTGTGTATGTTTGTGTGTAAGGGAAAAGGTAAATTAGGGAAAAGCCTGAAACCAAACTTTCAGTAATATTTAAATAAAGTCAGTTAAAAGATAACACAAAGGATTAATGCTCTTCATTTTTCCAGTTAGTTTTCTTTACGAATTAAAACACATCATGAAGGTAGACAATTAGATACAATGTAATTATTGATTTTAAAGACTATGTTGGCAGTCAATAACAATTGTCCATTTAAAGCTACAATAAATACAAAGCTCATCATGTCCCAAACACAAATCTCATGAACTACAGGGCTATAATTAGTAAGAAGAAAGGCTTTAGAAGAAAATTAAAGACATTTTAATGCCTCCAAATATTACTTGGATTAAGTTATACTGGTAAAATGACCTCTCCTCCATTTTTATTTCTAAATATTTTCTCTTAGGCCACATTCTTCAAGTTAGAGATTGAGAAGATTATTATTTACCTAGGGTGCCTGGTAGTATATTTTACAACTTTGTTTTCTCATATTCTAAAGAGGACTAATGGGTCCCTTTTCACAGACCTATTGTAAAACATTTATTGTAAGGTATCTCCGGCAATGAAGAGTCACATACAGTGTGCTACTATACAGGAAACCGAATGTAACATTGCTGTTTTTAAGGGAATAACTGGTATTAATGTCTTCTCTAAAACTCATATAAACAGTATTCAATAATAAGGTTTTAGACTTTAATTACTATCTCCATCCAAACCAAAGTCACTTCTATCAGAATTAACTGCTTTGAACTAGAGACAAAAATGGTTGATATCACTATATTACAGTTGCTCTCACATGCAGATGATTGGACATTCAAGGCTACTCTGGAGAAAATCTTAATCAACAGACACTTGTACCAAGTTAAAACCCACTGCAGCCATATCAAGGGTAGCAGATAAAATTCTTCAGTTAAGGGCTAAAGGTGAAGAATAGGAAATAGGGACAAGCTTTCAGACGTACAAAAATGATAGGAAGTCATTACTTTTCAAGGTCAGGCAATACATGAGGCCAACAGAAACAGCACAGAATCATGAGATACATATAACACATGTAAATAAAAAAAGGAAAAACTCTTTCCCTATTCCTATGGTATTGGTACCTCACTGGAGGCTGTTGCAAAAAAACGGTTTTCAGCTACATTTGGCTTAACTCTGAAGTAATGAACCAGAAGACAAGATGTGGGCCAATAAAAGGAACCAGAAAGTTAGGTGGGTTCTAATAGAAAATCATTATTAAATTAGGGTATTTAAGGAGGCAATGAAAGGATATAGATGTCAAAATAATGTTAAAATAAGCAAGAATGGAATGAGAGGGTCACCATCTGGGAGCAAAGGAAACAGACTGATGAGCAGCAATGAACAAACTTATTTCCTCATTCAAGAGCATAGAAGAAATTATGCTATTATGCCAGAAGCCAGAAGATTTCTAATACTGCACCACTGAAGTAGAGGGTGGGAGAGGAAAAAACACCACATCATATAGACCCACACTAACATAACTATGTAGCTTAGAGATCTTGGCTTACAAAGTATGGAGAAAACAAAAGGAACAGATGCTCACTTGGCCAGCTCTCAATGGAACTCATTAAAATTGTCACCCTGTCCTTGGATCGGTGCTCATGTTAAAATTTTACCTTGTTTAGCCAGAAGTCACCCCCTTGTGATGAGGCTGAGCACAGTGTGGCCAAAAAGGAGACAAATTATTTTTAAAGACCCAAATAAGGTCCCCCATCTCAATGTACAAATGCTTGATATAAAATAGGGTCAATCAGCACTTGCTAGTTGTAACTAAATGACTGAAAAAAAAATACATAATTTATAATATTCATATTTTTCAACAAATTATTGACATTCTAATCTAAGAAACAATGAAATGATCAACTCTATCTTTTTAACTATATTTTAAAATAAATTCTAACATATATGGATCATTTTGATGATGATATTTTCTATGATATATTTTCAGTTGATAAAGTAGATATAGAGAACACTGCATGTTTTAAGAAACAAAATAAAAATAATAAGAAATATTGCTGTCCTTTGATTTTTATAGCAAAGGATAGAGACTACATAATACCGGGCCTGGCTCTAATAATAACAGTAAGTAACTAAGAGCCTGAGTGTATAACATAGTAGATTAAACTAAATAGTTAAAGTTGGGAATGTTTTAATAGTGACAAATCCTTGAATAATTATAAAGGCAGTAATTTTGCAGATATACAAAGTAAAAGTCTAGAACTAGAACCTATACTTGAATTTTACTTATTCCTGAAATCAAAACAGATGATATATATTTAGGTCAAAGTTCCTGAGTAATTAGAGATACTTAGAAAATCTGAGTAATAGTTGATACAATTATTAGATTGTAAGATTTCTGATACATAAGATTATTTTTGTATCTAGGCTATAGAAAGGGTACACATTTACACATGAAAAAGAGGTAGTTCATATGTATAATTTAAATATACCTGTCAACTCATATCAAGATCACTGAAAGGAATATTTCTATCATTAGCCCCTCAATAAATAATAATAGTGATATAATAACTGTATTTTCTATAGTATATTTCACAATCCTTGCAATGGTATACTCTATACTTAATTACATTTAAAACCTATGAACAAACTTTAAAAATACTGTATATTTTCTTAAACAAATATTACTTATTTGCGATAATCCATAATTAATATCAAGCAACAAAAGTGATTTAAACTAAAGTGTGACCAGAATACATAATCAAAAAATTCTGCTGCAACTGAAGAGATGGAGACTCCAACTTGAAATCTAATTTGGATAAAATGATGCATGCTGTATTTTTTAAATATGAAATCCTGTAATAGTCTTTAACAGCAATACTGAGTAAAGATGTCTATGAATAAGGCATTGTTATGATATGGTATAACATATATTGATGAGTAAGTATATACTACTTACTTTGGCCACACAATTTTCAGTCTTCATAGCAGTGCTTGCTAGACATACTGTTTCTTGGTTTAAGCAGAGTCTGGCACAGCTGTTGTAAGTCTGTAAAGAAAATTTTTTGGATACAAGTTTAAATACTGAAATACGATCATATACGGTTTTCAAATTCTGCCCTTTCTCAAAAATCAATACATAAATAGATCTTATGTGTAAATTCCAATTTATGGGAGCTGAAGGACAAGGTAGACAGGGGAAAGCAAAGAAAGTGAGAGCCCACCAAAGCTACTGATGTTCCCATGAACAAGTATGTAAGCAGCAGTGGTTCACTGTTATGTATGGAAGGTATGGGTATTACTTATTAAAAAATGGGCAAAGTACTTGAATAGACATTTCTCCAAAGAATATATACAAATGGCCAACAAGAACATGAAAGGATGGTCAACATCACTAATCATTAGGGCAATGCAAATCAAAACTGCAATAAGATACCACTTGATATCCATGAGGATGATTACTAGTACCTCACCACCAACAACAAAAACAAAACAGAAAACAAGTGTTGGGGAGGATGTGGAGAAATTAGAATCCTTGTGCACTGTTAGTGGAAATGTAAAATGGTATAGCTGCTGTGGAAAACAGTATGGTGGTGGTTCCTTAAAAAATTAAACAGAATTACCATATGATCTCATAATTGCACTTCTGGGTATATACCTCAAATAATTGAAAACTAAGTCTTTAAGATATATTTGTACACTGTGTTCATAGTAGCATTATCTACAACAGCTAAAATGTAGAAGCAATCCAAGTGTCCAATGGTGGATGAAGGATAAGCAAAATGTGGTACATACATACAATGGAATAGTATTCAGCCTTAAAAAGGAAGGAGAGTCTGACACATACTACAAAACAGGTAAACCTTAAGGACGTTATGCTAAGTAAAATAAGCCAGTCACAAAAAATACTCTATGATTTCACTTAAATGAGATATTTGGAGCAGTCAAAATCACAGAGACAGGAATAGAATGGCGGCTGCCAGGGATTAGGAGAAGGGAGGGAGTGCAAAATTACTGTTTAACAGGTATAGAGTTACAGATTTACAAGATGAAAAGAGTTATGGGAATGGATGGTAGTGATGGTCACACAACAATGTGACTATATTTAATACCACTGAACTGTACACTAAAAGCTTACTAAGATGGTAAATGTTATATATTTTACCACAATTAAAAAAAAACACTAGTTATATTTTACAGTAAGCAAACATTATTAATAACTGGCAATGTTAACAAAAATGTTTCCTTTTAGTCTTAAGTTTTTACTGATGGTACAAGTCATGGTTCTCAAACTTTAGTATGTGTTAGAATGAACTGGAGAATTTGTTAAAAACACAGATTGCTAGGCCCCATCCACAGTGCTTCTGAGAATGTGCTTTTTTAACAAGTTCCCAGATAATGTTGATAGCCTAAGAACACTCTTTGAGAAGTACTGGTATAAATATGTGTGTCAAAATGAAAGAGAATAATCTGAAGACACAGGTGATTTCATAAAACAGTAGAAAAGAATCCATTTTTTAAAATTCTAGATTTACAGAACAGGTGCAAAAATTGGTATCAGTTCCTGTATACCTTTCTCCCAGCTTCCCCTTATGTGAATGTCTTACATAACTACAGAACATTTATCAAAACTAAGGGAAAAATATGGTACAATATAAAGTAAAGAACTTGAGTTTCACCACTTTTCCCACTAACGTCCTTTTTTTCTTTCAGGATTTAATCCAAGAACCCACATTGCATCCTGTTGTCATATCTTCTTGGTCTCTTCTAATCTGTTAAAATTTCTCAGTTTTTTCTTATCTTTCATGACTGATACTTCTGAAGAGTACTGACTGATTAATCTACAGCATGTCCCTGAATTTGGGGCTATCTCATGTTTTCTCATAATCAGATTGAGGTTATACATTATTAGGAAGGATACCACAGAGGTGATGTGCTCTTCTCAATGCATCAAGTTAGGAGGTATGCTGATGAATGTTTCTGGTGACGTTAATCTTAATCACTTGCCTAAAGCCATGTCTGCCAAGATTCTTAACTGTAAGCTTAGTACTTTTTTCCTTTAGGAATAACTAAATATTGGGGAAAATACTTTGAGACTATGCAAATATTCTGTTTCTGCTTCAACTCTGCCTGTTAATTTGAGCATCCATTGATTGCTAGATCTTGCCTATGACAATTTTTACTGTGGTATTCTAGTAATTTTAAAAGTTATTCTTTTTCTTATAAATTTATTAACTTGAATTTTTCTGTAAGGAAGAGCTATGATTTCTCCTCCCACTTATTTATTCATTTAGTTATATCAGTAACAGATGCAAAGATATTTTAAATAATTCATTTTGCTCAATTATCATTCTTTAGAAGTAGACAAAATGAAATTTAAGAAAACAAAAAAATTATAAAATTGGTTTCCCATTTAAACAAGTTAAACTTTTAAAATATATCCACTTAACTGTTTTATTCTTATATCATTTAGGTTGAAATGATTTCAAAACATATTTTAAAAGAATAAATTGGGTTATTTGACATTAGCAAATAGGGACTATTGGTACATTTATATACTGGGCTTCTTTTGCAATTACTAATATCACAAACATTTACTATTCATGCACAGACAACATAATCTTTTTAAATGAAACTCACTTTTTTTAAAAGACATTTATGAAGTAACTGGTATACAATGGATAAAATAAAACTTTAAGCCAAAGAGTTCTGGTTCCAATAATGGCAGTGACATTTGTATTGGATTAACCCTCCTGAGATAACAATTACAAGCCATAGAAAAAGTATTTTAAAATAACTACTTAAAGGCAAGAGACTGACCTAAAGTAGGCAGAAACTGGGGGGAAGAGTAGACTGACCTTGAAAGAGGACAACCACTCTGGCTGAGATCCATGTTTATGTACTTTTTTCCCTAAGGGTACTCATCAGTCTACTTTGTACAGGGTGACTAAAATTCAATTAGAAAGCCACAGTCTATTGGCTTGAGATATCATAGGATGGAGTTCAGGGCTGCCATAGTGGCTGGAAATTGAGAAGAGAAATCATAGAAAATAGAAAGAGCCATGGAAAAGGGAAGACGTATCAAAACATGCATATAAAATCCCCTCAAATCCATGGCTAACCCCTAGACTACATACATAAATGGGGAACTCCAAGAATTCTAATGGAAAGTAAGAGCTAGAAAACAGAAAGATCTGAGCAGAGATTCTAGCTGCTGCCTATGAGGGGAGACAGAGTTTAGAATTTGATTCATACTAAGTGTGAGGAACTTAATAAGCTAAAAACCTGGAAAGACCCTGCACTGAGACTAAAGAATAAGTCTTAGGGCTAAGAGATCTGCTTCAGGACTAAGGGCAAAACCAAAACACACCACCCATTATAATGAAGGCAAATCCAGACTCTATGAAGTCACAATTATCAGCCAGATATGGGAGATTTAAAAAAAAAATCCACGGTCTCTGCTAGGTATCATTTACAATGTCCATTATATAATCAAAAACTTCTAGACATGAGAAGCAGCAAATAAATAAGACCCATAGTCAAGAGAAAAAGAAACAAATGGTAAATGACCCTGAGTCTACAGCCATGCCACCCTGAAAGTGCCCGATCTTGTCTGATCTCAGAAGCTAAGCAGGGTTGGGCCTGGTTAGTGCTTGGATGGGAGACCACCTAGGAATACTGGGTGCTGCAGGCATTAAAAAAAGAAAAATGACCCTGAAATAATCTAGTTGTAGGAAATCAGCCTAAAAAAGCTCTACAGAAGCTATAATATGTTCAACAACTTAAGTGGAAAATACGGTCACAATCGAAATTGTGAGATGGAAAATTTTCACTAGAAAAATGAAAACCTAAAATGAACCAAACAGAAATTCTAGAATTGAAAAGTACATGATCTGAATTAAAAACTGAAATTATCTACACTGAAGAACAGAGAGAGAAAAATAAAAAGCAATAAACAGAATCTCAGTCATCTGTGGGACATTTTTTTAGTTATCTAACAAGTGTTTACTTAGACACCCACCAAGGTAAGAAAAAGGAACTAAAGAAATTTAATACCACTAAAGAAATTTTAAAAAAAATTTCAACTAACATCATACTTAATGATGTAAGAGTTAGTACTGTCTCTTTAAGACTGGGAATAGGGCAAAGATGTCCTCTTACCACATCTTTTCAACATTATAAAAGAGGCCATAGCCATTCAAATAAAGCAAGAAAAAGAAACAAAAGGCAAGTAAGTTGGAAGAGAAATTGTCTTTATTCATAAATGACAGGAAACAAGGTCAATAGTCAAAAATCAATTATATTTATATATTCCAGCAATAATCAGAGAAAAAATTACAACAGCATTGAAAAACTTCTAAAACTTAGGAATAAATCTAACAAACTATGTACAAGAAATGTACATTGAAAACTAAAAAAATAAAAAAAAATAAATATATACCATGTTCATGGATTGAAAGACTCAATATTACTGAGAGGTTAATTCTATTCAAATAGATATATAGCTTTATTTATGGTTAAATTCCAAATCAAAAATTCCCAGACATTTTAAGAGAAATTGTTAAGTTTAAACTTTAAATAGAAATGCAAAGTATCTAGAATAGCCAAAATATTAAAAATAAAAATATGGAGGCCTCATGCAACCTGATTTCAAGAAATATTAAAGCTACAATAATCAAGACAGTGTAGTGCAGTCATCCCTCAGTATTTGAGGGAAATTGGTTTCAGGACAGACCTGATCCATGGATGTTCAAGTCCCTTATATAAAATGGCATAGTATTCGCATATAACCTATGTATATCCTCCCATATAATTTAAATCATCACTAGATTACTTATAATACCCAATACAATATAAATGCTATGTAAATGGCAATTATACTGTATTGTTTAGGGAATAATGACAAGGGGAAAAAAAAATAACATTCAGTATAGACGCTACCATTGCACACTTAACTACATAGTACATGTCAGCAACAACACAACTTTTTCCCAAATATTTTCGATCTGCAGTTGGTTGAATTCATGGATGTCAAACTGTAGGATGTGCGGGGCTGACTATATTTGGTGTAAGGACAGATACCTCTAAAAATAGAGGACCTTGAGCTCATCCTCTGTGTCATGCAAAGACATGAAGTAGGAGTTGGTCAGTACTGGCCTTAGATGCTGTCACCCTTTGCTCTGCATTCAACAGTAGCCTTTTCTCTAGAAGGTTTAGAAGTAGATTTATACAGCCAACTGTACAGCCACTTGCACAGCCAACTGATTTTTGACAAAAGTACCCATGTAATTCAATGGAGAAAGGAAAGTCTTTCAGCAATAGTGCCAAAACAAATGAACAAACAAACTAGAGGACATTTCCATCTTTGCTACTACAAGCAAAATGAACTTAATTGTCCCCCTAAAATAAAGCACAAGGAAAATAATGAATCCCAAGTTTACTTCACAGTACACATAAGAATTTGAGATCGACTACAGATTTAAAGGCAAAAGCCAAAACTTATAAAGTTTCTAGAAGAATATCTTCACAATCATAAGCTAAAGACTGATGGACTAGATTTCATTAAAAATCAGAAACTTCTTTTGTTAGTCATGTAAATGTTTAATCACTATGCTGTACACTTGAAACTAATATAAGATTGAATATCAACTGTAATTGAAAAATTAAAGAAAATTTTAATAGAAACTCATCAAAACACACCATGAATAAATAAGCAAAACAGACTATGAGAAAATATTCAGACACATATCAGACAAAGGACTGGTATCTAGAACTCAACAGAGTTCTACAACTCAGTAAGACAATGAAATTTATTCAAATGGCAAAAAAAACTTAAACATATATTACAAAAGAAAATTAAATAGCCAAGAAGCACATAAAAAGTATTCAACACATGTTCACCAAAAAAGCTTTACAAGCACATTCACAGTAACTTCATTTGTAGAAATGAAAATGGCTCATGTAAAGAAAAATGAAAAATAAACTATACTATTTATTCAATGGAATACACAAAATAAGAGAATAAACTACTGACATACACAGAAACATAGATGAATCTCATAAACATACTGAAAGTCAGACCAAAAAATATACAATTCTATTACATGAAATTCCGGAAAAGGCAAACCTAATCTATGGCAATAAGCTGATCATGTTTGATTCATTGAGGGTGGGGAAACTGGCTGGGAAAGAGACCAAGGAAGCTTCTTGGGTAATGAAAGTGCTCCATAGCTTGATTGGGGTGGTGGTTACATGGTGGACCGAGTTATCAAAATTCACTGACTTATCTACATAATTCACATATGAAAATTTTATTTCAATAAAAATATAAAAGTATGCAGTTAATATTTTAGGGGGTAAGTACTAGAGTTTGTCCAGATAATTAATAAAAATAGTATGCTATTTTTCTGGGGGAAAAAAATAGTCATGGCAGGTAAAAAACTAATCTGTTTTCCTCCAAAATTCCTATTCTCCTCAGAAATGAGAACAACACACTCAGGGGAACATTAGATAGATTCAGGAAACCTATTCTGGGCTTGCAGAAATTTCTAGAATAAGGCTATATATAAGCTTTTATTTTCTAGACATCCTACCTGTAAAATGGGCATACGATCTTGTTTCTCTCCCAAGGAAGTCTCATAAATTAGTAAACTAAAACTTGTCACAATCCTAATTCTGGGATAAAAAGTCTAAAAAATTCAATATTTTACCATTATAAGACTCCTCTCAGGCTAAAATTAAACTAGTGACTATAACAGCCACAGGCAAGATAGGTTCTGTCACCATGCAACATTTGAAAAGGTAGCTTCACTGCTGAACCAGAGGCAGAGAGTTCTGCGTTGGAGTATTTTAATATGTTTTTATATTGCATATAAAGCACATAAGCATAAACCAGTAAGATGCTTTGCTGAAAACTACCTTCTTTGTGAAAGCAGGCTGTAACTCTGAACAAGTTTTCAATTTTCACACTGCTGCTAGGGTAAAACATTTTAAAGAGTTTAATTTTTTACAATGGATTCAATGACATAGGATTATCTAACAAAGTAATGGCTAATCAATAGAAGGTTTAGTTGTCAGGTGAAACATATAACACACTAAAAGGGATTGATTGCCAGACTTCTCCTTATTTACTAGAAGGTATATATTTAAAATGACACAAACTTGTTACCAAGGCTGCATTCTTTTAACCTTGCAAAAAGCTGCTTAAGAAATCTGTTCATCAGCCCTATAGCAAAACAAGATATAGTATAATGAAAATAGCTAGTGGGGGGTGGGGGGCACAAGGAGAAGGTAGACAGGGACCTTCAGATATACGGTAACATCAAATTGAGTTTCCAGCTAGAATATAAGATAGAAAAAGCAAACTACAAAGCAACATCTAGGAAAGCTGGAACTGGGCTTTAAACATGTCACATAGATCTACTGAATCTACCGAATTCAATAGATGCAAAGTTGTTTCTGATCTCGTTCCACGTTGCTCTTAGGGCAGATTTTTTTAAGGACTCATACAACTGGGCACAATAGACAACTCCATCCCCCACCCTGTTTTCTTTTTTTTTTAATGGTACATCCAGATTTAGCACTGAACACAAAATGAATTGGGCCCATATGGACTTCGACTAGCATATAAGCTGTTTCCTTTATAATTTATTCACAATATCTCAAGTCTCTATATGAAAATATACTTTTTATGGTCATTGCAACCCAGGAGTTCAATAATATTTTTTCCACTAAGTCAGTGATTACACAATTTATCAAAGAATGATTACACTGAAATAAAAATAAAACAAAACATCAACCCCCTATCCAGTCTTCCTTCCTCAAAGTAATTTTAAGAAAGCTGGTTATTAAACTGCTTCTTTTTGAAGAAGGGTTTTTGTAGCTAGACACAAATTGCCAAACCATGTTTTTTTTTAAAAAGTTATTAGACTCTAAAGGATTCAGCCGAAGTGGGAAGTTAAATAAACAAATCACTTCATCAGACTTGGAAAGATCACTTTTGTCTTACTTAAGAGACCTACATTAATTACCTTTAAGGTCTTTTACAT
>CM053506.1:16892025-17015284 GCA_028627145.1 Eidolon dupreanum
CACACACACACACACACACACACACACACACATATGTATGTATGTATATGTAATGAAATAATGTCAAACCCCAAACTAAAGTATTTACAAGATAGTCCCTTAAGCATAGTTTGTCATGTTGCAATTACACCTTGCCTACTGCCAAGTCAAAGTGTTTACTATTGCCACTAGGGGGAGAAATGTCTTAACACAAAACAACGGCAGAAAGAGAATGGGTTTTCTTGAGCAATTATCAGAACAAAGCTCCCTTGGCTGTGTGTACCTTCTAATTACTCAATACAATTAAAATGACTAACCTAAAACAAATAGGAAAAAAACCCTGCATGCCTAATATCAGGGACTTCATTAAACCTTTTCTCCTCATCAATCAAATCAGAAAGAAGGGAATGCCATCATATACAAACACTGCAGAGCTATTAAAGGAAGTAAATCAGTGAGTTCATTTGTTTTTAAAGAAAGAAAAGACATAGTGACTTCTTGAAGAAAGAAATGTCATGGTATTTACCCATCTGGATGCTGCTAGAAAACAAACTGTCCTCCAAAGAGCAGAAATACAGTATGTTTTCTCTCAGTTCAGTGGCTTATGAATGACTTTTTGTTGTTGTTGTTGTTGTTTTGTTAATACACACTATAATGTCATTTTCTGTGTCAGTGAAGTGCTTTTTCCTCCTACTCATCCAACTGTATAAGGGAACTATGCCAATCACATCCATGCTTATAACTGGGCTGTTTTCACTTTAAGTTCTTTTCCACTGTTTTGTTTTGTTTTGTTTTGTTAGATCTACTCCAAGGTAATGTTTAGAACAACATAGGAATGGGGGGCGGGGGGTGGGCATGGTAGACAAGGGAAAAAGCTACTTATTCCTTTTAAAGGCTTATGTGGTTCCTTTTATAAGGCCCGGTCATTAACAGAAGATGACAACAGAGTCATTTTTCTTTTAGCTGACAATTGTGACATTTTTCCAGCAGCGTGCAAGGTGTTGAAAACCTGGCAGCTGTTACCTCCTGGGATGAAGATACTTTTTTATCCTCCCTTGACAGTTTAACTCAGTGGGTCAGCACCTTTAAAGACTGCAAAGTATCCTTGAAGAGGATGGAAGCTTGAATTACTGCTCTCTCCCTAATCAATGTAAACCCTCACTGCAGGTGAAGTCTCCATCTAAGAGGTGCATGGGGGAGGAAAATGTAATGCCCTGAGCCAGATGGTTTTTATCTTGTTTTTAAAGAATAAAAGAACAAGCTAACAAGGGAGACAGCTACTTTGTTAGCTTCTTGGCCTCTCTCATGGCTTTGCATCCCCAGGGTTCCAGCTACACAAGAGAAAGAATACAGAAAAACGTAAACACTTAAAGAAATATAACTAGAGGGCTGGCATCATGCTGCTTTCAAAGCATTGAGAGAGCTCTACTCAATGCTTTATTTATCACTGCCCACGTTCTCAGGATGGTAAGTGGACACATACACAAAGAAAATGGGGGATGGGGGAAGGATTAGACAGAGGTCACAATTTACTCAATTACAGAGAAAGGCTGGGCTGACAGATCCTATTAGCACCAATGTGAAGCAAAGAAGGAGTTGCATGTTGTAAGGCTACATTTTCAAAAAGTAATGAGTACTTTCATGTATCCTCCCAGGCCTTTGCCCTTGTTTGCTGATATGAATAAAAGCTATAAAAACAGTTGCTATGGTTTCCTTGGCATCACATTTTAGGAATAAAAGTAGAAAGAAAATTGTAGCCACTTTGTACATCCTTTATATAAAAGTTCACATGTCACTTAATTCCAAGAGGTGGTATTATTCTGAAACTTAGAAAATTAAAAAGGATACATTGCTCCCTCCTACCTGCCAACACTCCTGCCTTCTTATGTTGGAAATGAAACGAAAAAGCAGGTATACAAAATGACTGGGTGATGCCGGGAGTAGTGTCCCTGACTTTCTCCTTCAACATTTTCTTTTTCTGCTAATGTCTTTGTCAGGTTTTGGAATTATGGTTATGGTGGCCTCATAATACAGGCCAGAAAATGTTCTTTTCTTCTCTAAAAGAATTTGTATAAGATGGGTGTTATTTATTCCTTAAATGTTTGATAGAATTCACTAGTGAAACCATATGGGCCTTTGGATAGTTAATTCAATTTCTTTCATAGACATAGGGCTATTCAAATTTTGTTTCAGCTTATGCTGATTTCAGTAAATTGTATTCTTCAAGGAATTTTTCCATTTTATCTAAGTTGCCAAATTTTTGATTAAAGTTGTTTATAATATTTCATTATCCTTTTAATGTCTGTAAGAATTGTAGGGATAACACTTCTTTCAGCTCCTCAAGTAATTAACTCTCCATGTTAACATAGTCAATGGTCATATCCTATCAACAATGATAAAACTGTACTTTAGAATATGTAAACTATAAAATTAGTTTAAAATATTACGAAACTTGTTAGAATGTAACTGAGCATTTTAAAATTAATGGTGAGAGAGTTCCTAAAATCCCAGTAGTAGGAATATCTGCAAAAGAATCTCAAATTAAAGGACTGGCCAACGTGATAAAAATCTTACTTACATCGACACAAGGTAAAAGGCAGCCCTTGACACCTTTTTATCTACATAACTTTACTAAAATGGGGGGAAAAAAGCAACTGGCACTTCATTATTGTCATATGCAATAGAGAAAAGAGGGAGTTTAAACAGCTTATATATTACGTCCTACATTAGAAAAACAAGCGGTGGGGTAATCAAGTTCAGGGCAGTCCTGGACAGCTGCCCTGTGACCCGCTTCTATTGACCCCTGCTATTCATCACTCTTCCCTAAGATTGAGAGGGCAAGCTCCTAGGGAGTGACCACCACAATAGACAGACACAAGCCAACAGTAATCTGGTTCGAGCAAAAAACCAGATGGCACTGCAATAAATTTACAAATCTGCATTCATAGGGCTGTTAAAACACCCAGAAGCTAAAAGGCTCCTAGGGCCCCAGGAGGATCTCCTACTTCCCTGTTTCTAAAGGCCATTTCTCTTTCCAAGAACATTGAGTTCATGCTCTTCACAAAAAGAATGGAGATAAAAACCCTTTACAAAGAAAGGAGGGGGGAAAGCCTCTTGACCTAATTAATCTCCAGAGCTTGGATCTGACAGATATCAGAAAAATCATTTTGGAGCACTAAGAGGAAAACAAAAACAAAAACAAAAACAGTTATATTAAAGTGGAGGCGATGAAACAAACCTACTAAAAAGTAATGAAAAAAATTTCTTTCAAATACTGCACATAATAGATCTTGCAAGTAGAAAATGATTCAATAATGTATGCATTTATTTTTAAAATGAATCAGATTAGTCCCATGTGTGACCTGCTGGTCCATCTGTATGTGCTGGACTTAATAGGCACGATTCTCTCTCTTGCTTCAGTTTGAAGTATGAGAGAGATAAATTTAGTTTAATTTTCAACAGATCAGCCTATCCATTTTCCAAATGGACCATCTGGATCAGCCTATTAAAATTAATTTATAACTTTGCAGAGTGAAAATTCGTTTGTTAGCTTAAATAAAGTTGCCAAAACTTTTTGTCGTGTCATTGTTTTCTGACAGTTGTTTCTGTATCATGGGCAGAATGTTTCCACCTCCAAATTTATCTTACTCAATACTGTTCTATTTATTTACATTTGCAGATCAGGTGTTTGTCTCCAAATAGTTAAAGTTGTAAACTGCACAATATCAGTTACTAATCATTTGTTCTGTTTTGTTTTGTTTTACAAAGCTTCCCAAACTGATTCTATTTTATTTACTAAACAATTATTTTTATAAAAAACAAAAATGTGCCAGTCTAAAATAATTTTAAGATATAGTAAATAAAAAATAAGTGTCTCACAGTTGCAAGTACTTTCTCCCTAAATTAACACCGTATAGAAACGAGTCAGTAGGCAGAGTAGAAACACTGACAATACTGAGATCTGGGTTTCAAATCACTGACCAGCTCACCAGTCTAAGCCTCTAATTTCTTTATCTTTGGAAATCCTATCTAGCAATTTTACAGGGTTGCTGTCAGAATTAAATAAGTATGAAGGGTGCTCAACAAATAGTAGAGCTCCTTTTTCCTAGAATGCCATAAATGAAAGTAAATTAAAATTATTTTGACTATTGCTAGTGCTCATCTTACCCAATTTTGTATTTAAGATGAATAGGTGGTATACCTATTCTCTGGCAACAAATAAGAACTTGTTTTTGTTGACAGTGGGAGATGGAACAGGTGGTAAGAAGAGCGAATTTCTTGATGAAATGAGTTTGGACATTTTAATTCTTAAAAAGAAAGCACCATGGAATTGAACTTTCAAAGTAAAATGTGTTATCTTTAGAGAGTGTGGGGACAGTGATGAGTAAAAAAAATTTTTTTAAGTTGTCATTAATAATGGCCTTTACTTCTAGAAAAAGCAAACAAATATTGCTTAGACTAAAAAGAGCTAACTTCACTATAGGCAGATCCCTTTTGATTATTAATTTTTTTAATGTACGGAGAATCTTAAGAAAATAAGGTATAAAGTTAACTATTCTACTATCTGTACTTAAGAAGCATTTCAAGTTATTTTCCATAAACAAGAAACCTTTTCTTTGATTTTGTTTTCACTACCTGTAAGCAACTGACTGTCCTGTACTTGCACACCTATAAAATTTTTAAATAATTGAGAAAACAATGTTACCTGACTGAAACTGATGGCTATAGCCAGGTGAACTTCAGAGTCATCTAAATTTAAGCTCCAATGCTTAACAAATGGCAAATTGAGGGTTTCCTGTCTTTTGTTGTTGGGTAGCCTTTTATTTTAAGTAAGACTGAATTTCATACCTGTCTAAGTGAATTCTTCTCTGGTATTATCTTCCTAGGGGGTTCGCCATTATTACAGTCTTCTCTCTCTGAGGAATTCTGTGAAAGAAAGTAAGCTTTAATTCAGTTCTCATTATCTTCAATCTTATTCTGCGGGAGTAAACTGAATTACATTTCTAATTCTGTAAGCTAGAATACCATGTATATTTATACATTTATTCATTTGAAGATTTATATACATACAGACATACACTTATGTAAAGGAAAACATATGCCCATGTATATAAATAAATGTATGTAGGGGTCTAGGTGGAAAGTATTTCATCTATATTTAAGCACTGCCTAGCAGATCTTATTCATTAGAAGTCTGGTTTATTGCTTTTTGAAAATTCAGGTTGACACTGGGTATAAGAAAGCTCCAGTCTATGCTTAGCTAATAACAACTTAAACCATGATGATTACCTATGATTGTAAATAATTAGTTTTAAACTACAGTAAATGTTTGGCCAGTATAAGTTCTCAAAGTCTGGATCCTAAAAAAAGAGATCTTCCTCTTCTTCCTCCTCTCAGATTTGATTTTCTTCACTATTAAAAATAGCATAGTACTTAGCTCAAAACAACATTTAGTCAGCAGTTTAGGACTGGAGTCCATTCTTGCCACTATCACTTCAAACAGCAGCTAGAGGACCCTAAAATGTCGATGAGATTTTTAAATACTTAAAGGGGAAAAAAACACAACAGGTCAACTGAAAGCATGTTCAGAGTTCTAAACATTGACAGAATAAAAAGACAACCCACAGAATGGGAGAAAAGGATTAATATCCAGAATATAGAGAAAAATTGTAAAACTCAACCAAAAAAACTCAAAGAACCAATTCAAAAATAGGCAAAGGACTTGAATAGACATTTTCCTAAAGAAGATTTACAAACGGCCAAAAAGTACATGAAAAGATGTTCAACATCACTAATTATTTTGGAAATACCAATCAAAACTACAAGGAAATATCATCTCATATTTATGAAGAAGACTACTATCAAAAAAGAAAAAACAATAGAAAATAATAGGTATTGGTGAAATTGGAACTCCTGTGCACTGTTGGTGGAAATGTAAAATTGTACATTTTTGGAAATGTACTGCTATGGAAGACAATATGGTGGTTCCTCAAAAAATTAAAAATAGAATTACTACATGATCCAACAATTTCACTTCTGGGTATCTACCCCCAAAAAACTGAAAGCAGAATCTCAAGTGATATTTGTACATCCATGTTCATAGCAGCATTATTCATAAAAGCTAAAACATGGAAGCTATCGAAGTATCCACTGATAGATGAAGGGATAAGCAAAGTGTAGTATACGCACACAATAGAATAGTATTTGGCCTTAAAAAGGAAGGAGATTCTGACATATATTACAACATAGATAAAACTGGAGGTCATTATACTAAGTGAAATAAGCCATTCACGACAAGACAAATACTGAATGATTGGACTTATATGAGATACTTAGAATAGTCAAAATCATAGAGACAGAAAGTAGAATGGTGGTTACCAGAGACTGGGAGAAGGGGTGAACAGGCAGTTATTGTTTAATGGGTGCATAGTTTCAATTTTACAAGATGAAAAGAGTTATGGAAATGATGGGGTTGATGGTTGTATGATATTACGAATGTATTTAATACCACTGAACTGTACACTTAAAAATGGTTAAGAAGGTAAATTTTATGTTCTGTACATTTTACTACAATAAAAAATAATTGAAAAAAATTGGTAACCAACACATGTGAATCACTATTTGCAAGGCAAAATACAGAAAATCCAAATATATATTATTTGGGTTCTATTTTCCACAACTACATTTGTAATGTTACTATTTTAAAATTTACAGTTGATACACTCACTATGTTACATATATTCATCTTATTCTAATTGGGGAGTTACTTTATATTTAGATCCAGAAATTCTTTCCTACATATGAGTTTATCAGAAAATTTTCATATAAAATCATTAGTACAGTATAGTACCATAACTGTGTTTAAACTTAGATATTAGTTATACTTTTTCGGTTTCTATCAAATAGATTTTTAAAGATATTAAAGGATAAATAGCATATATATAGTTATTTTAAGGCATTGCACCTCTGTGGCTAACACCTGTGTGCTTCATCTTTCACCTTTAGATGACCTGAAAGGCCAGTACTTTCCTTTGTACTCTGTTGGAACTAAGGTGTTCCTTTTGGGCAGAAATCTCTTGTGAAGTTTAACTTGATATTTTACATTTGTGATGATCATTTTAAGGTAAAGGTCCCTAAAATTAAGACAAAGGAAAAACATGCTATAGTATAAGCAAGGGACAGAGACTCAATAACTTAAGGGTTCTAACTGCTCTTCTCCACTTTGAAAAAAGGAATGCAGACTATCTACCAAAAAACAAGGAAGCGATATAGTTAATGACTATAAAGCATTCCAAATAAGGAAACTAGCAATATATGCCATTATAAGAGAACTGAAGGATGGCAAGGGTCAATTTGTATAAAGACATACCCTGTTTTACTGTACTTCACAGATGTTGCGTTTTTTACAAACTGAAGGCAAGACCCTCTAACAGCAAAAAGAGCAGTACTCACTTTATTGTGATACTTGCTTATTACAGTGCTCTAGAACCAAATTCACAACACATCTGAGGTATGCCTGTACTCACTTTACTGCGATGGCCTGGAACCAAACCCACAATATCACTGAGGTTTACTTGTACTTAATTTTTTTTTTTAAGTATAGATCGATGTTTTAAACACTAAAATTAAGTGTCTTATACAATAAAAACTTAAGCCAATATTCACTTATAACTGTATTCAATTAAGCCAGTATTTTATAAACTTATAATTGCAAGTAACTATTCCCAGACTACAAAACTCTACCCTCCTTTAAATAAAATGCCATTTTAGATTATCTAAACCTGTTAAGCTCAATGTAAGGTATTTCAAATTAATTATGTTTTGTTAAAATATCATTATAATAAACTTGGAAGCCTAATTACTTTATGGTGGAAGTTCATTATGCTAAAGATATTATAAATCACAATTTTATTCTACAGGTGTTTGGGATAAAAAAAAAATTGATGGTAAACTCTCTATATTAAATTAGATAGTGAAAAATAGTGATCTGAACCCTAACAAGATGAGTAGTAACTATCTAGCCCATATCCACAATTTTCTTCCTTCTGACCCTCTATTTTATGTTTTGTTTTAGATGGGGAACTACTGAGTGTCATGAAAACGTCTAAGGTATGAAAAGTGAAGGGAACTTAAAGGATGATTACTGCCTGAGACCAAAACTCAGAGCTATAGAGTGCCTTTCCCTTCTCCACCCAAAATATTTCTCTGTACAATACTTAATAATTACAAAAGGAAAAACAGTAACCTCACAGTGGAGCGATCTGACAGACACCAGTTTAACATTATGCTTTCTGAGGTAAACTTCCCCCTCCCCAAAACATAACCTCAATCTGATCATGAGAAAACATCAGACTAAACCAAATTGAGGGTCATCCTATAAAATTACTAGTCTGTGCTAAACAAAGAACGTCAAGGTCATAAAATACAAAGAAAGACTAAGGAACTGTTTCATGTTAAAGGAAACTAAAGAGACATGACAACTGAATGCAACTTTTTATCTGAGATTATTTGGGGGGGACTGAAACAAAATTGATAGTAAACTCCTCTACAATGAATTAAATAGTGAAAAATAGTGACCTGAGCTTAAAAGGATGAGTAATAACTATCTAGCCCATTCCACAATTTTCTTTCTCTTTTATTTGATATTTGATCCTCTTTTTTATTTATTTTGATGGGTAACTACTGAATGGGTATTATGATATAATGGTACAAAGGACATTATTGGAACAACTGGAAAATTTTGAATCAGGTCTCTAGATGAGCTAATAACACTGTATCAATGTTAATTTCCTGATTGTTTTCCCACTTTAAAATTTTACATACAGAAAAATTCACACTTTTGGTGTATGGTGCTATGAGTTTTGACAAAAGCATACAGTTGTATAACTACCACCACAATCAATACATAAAGCAATTCCATCACTTCCCGAATTTCTCTGCACAGCCCCTTTACGTGGACAACCCCTTTCTTCAAAAACCACTGATCACTGATTTATGTTTGGTCTCAATAATTTTGTTTTTTCCAAAAGTCATAAAATAGAATCATACAGTATGTAATTTTTTGAGGCTCTCTTTTTTCACTTAGCATAACATATCTGAGATTCATTTATTTTGTCACATATATCAGTAGTTCTTTTTATTGCCAAGTAGTATCATTGTATGACTGTACCACAGTTTGTTTATATTGTCAATTTCCTGATTTTGGTAATTTGTCCTGTGATTATTTAAAAGAATGTCCTTGTTTTTAGGAAACACACAATGAAATATTTAGGGGTAAAGGGTTATTATGTCAATAACTTTCAAATAGTTCAGAAAAATAAATAAATGGAGGTGAGTATATGCATATGTATAGAGATAAAGCAAATGTGGTAACATGTTAACATATGGAGAATTTGTGTGGTAAGTATGAGTCTTTGTATTATTCTTTCAACTTTTCTGTAAATCTGAAATTATGTCAAAATAAAAATTAACAAATAAAAGATGAAACCTAGAAGAAAATATGTTAAGAAGTAGAAAAATAAAAATGAAATAAAAAATAATTTTGGGGGAGTAAATTCCATCAAATATAAATAAAAGTTATAGTCTACCACTTAACCCTAATCCAAACAGAAAAACCTGACTGTTCGGAACTCATTCACAACACTCAGATTGAAAGTTTCATTATAGTAAATTACTTGTAGAATGTGCTTGGAATAACAATATTGTATAAATAGTAGCATTACATTAAAATATTTCTGAAAAAGATACTACTGAACTTATTACTTTTCATATTAACACAAATTTTTATCTCTTAGCCCAGTATTTACTAGTTTAGGATTAAAAAGGGCAGAACGAAAGCCTCACTGACAACTTTGAATTTAACTTCAAAATGAAAGCATTTAGGTTGTAACTCCTGCAAACATGGTAACAGAGGTTTGGGAAGGAAAAAGTCAATAAAGTGAAATGTTGCTAAGGCTCATGCATTAGATTATAGGGATGTATTTTGAATAAAATGTTTCCAGAAGTAACCCAGGGTTAATAAAAAAGAAGAAGGAATCATATCAAAAAAGTATTCAGAAGATAAACTTAAACTGTATCAAAATCAACATATCCAAATTTTAAGCACTCTTTTACCATTCTCACCCACTCTAGGTCAGCTCTTATCCTCCAAACTTTTCTTTCCATTCTGCATTTAAATCCTCAATTTTTACTCCCACCCCCCTTTTTTTCCTTTGCATGTATCTAGTCAATTTCAGGTCTTGGTTTTTACCATGAATCATCTATTTTTTTGCATTTCTACTGCCTCTACTCCAGTCTAGACCACCAATACCTCCTATCAGTGCTATTAGTATTGAGAAAGTCTTCTGGTATCCTTGCTTAAACCTCTATCTGATCCATTCTGTACAATACTGTCAGATTCATCGTTCTAAAAAGGCATTACTCCCCTGTTCAGAAACCTTTTATAGTTCTCTGTCACCTACAGAGTAAGTCCAAACATCTTAGTACAGCATCCACAATCTGGCCAACTTACTTTTTCAAAGTCTCTTGCACCATTTACATGACATTATTTATCATTCTCCAAAATAAGAAAAACATCCCTGTGCTTTTGCTAATTCTAGTCCCTTGACATTTAATAGCCTTCTTTCCTGCTCTCTTTTTCTTCATCCTGATTCAAGAGTCAACTAACACGATACCTTCTCTGAGAAGCCTATGCTTACCTTCTGCCCTGCCCCATTCCATTTAACCCCAGTTGAAATTATTCTGAATTAGCATTTTATTTCTATTGTGGCACTTATTCTTTATATTCCTTCTATGTTATATCTCTAAATGAACAAGCTTCTCATCCCAACCCTATACTACTGTAAGTTCCTTCCAGGCAGGGCCAGTTTCTTTTTCATCTCCATTTTCCAGTGTCTCAGCGCAATGCTTGCAAACATAATGTGAGTTTTAAGATGTTTATTGGACTAAATGCTATTGTCAGATTAATCTTTCTTAAACATCCCTACTGTTATGTGGTCTTTTTTCCTCAAAACCTATTAGTGGCTCTTTGTTTCTATGAAATCAAATATGAAGTTCTGGGCCTGGTTTTTAAAATCTTCCAGAATTTTCTGCTGCATTACATCAAGTTATTTCCTTCAACATACATTTCTGCCCTAGTTAGGCAAGTCTCTTCATAGTCTCATAAACATGTGATATGATCTTGAAATTTTCAGCCTGAAAGAACCTTTCATTCTAGTCTAGTTTACTCTACAATCATAAACACAAGAAAATTAATTAATCTATTCAAGTCCTACCCATTCTTAAAATGAATTTCAACAGCCATCTTCTCTAAGAAATCATACAACTACTCCATTTTACTGGAAATTCCTTAAAATTTTTATCTTGGTCCACAAAATCTGTCACTTAGTTAGAAAAACTTTCAGTCTCAATAAGACTGAAAACTTATTAGGCAGTCTTTGTGGTTCCCTCCACCTCCCAACACATTAGATAATATACAGATAATAAGGGCTCAGTAAATAATTGAAACCCTATACCCACACTGTCCAGATAGTTTTAAAATGATTTTCAAAGCAGAACAACTTCAAAGTAATAGCCCAACTATAAGTCCTACCATCCCACCACTTAAAATGCCAGTATGATAATTCAGAGCATGAGTTAGAAAGCTCCTTCTCTAAACAAAGTTTTTGCAAATAATTTTATTGAAACTTAGCCACCCTCATTTATTTATTTTTTGTCTATAGCTGCTTTCACATTACAATGGAAGGAGTAGTCATGACAGAGATCCTATGGTGCACGAAGCCTCAAATGTTTATTAACTGGTCCTTCACAAATAAAGTTTGCTGATCCTTTGATTAAGAAGGAAAAGTTCTTCTGTGGATTAGCAAAGTATCCCTAACTTTTCAGAGGTTTTTGGCGTCTCAAATAAAAAGTAGAGAGGTTCTGAAAGTAGCACACAGCAGTTTCAATATTGCTAGGGCAATATTCTCCATGACCTAGTAAGTGGTGTATTTACTGTTTTCAGTTATCTATTCGAACACACACTCCTGATGACATGGATAATTAAGAGTTGATTATGTAATCAAATGAAAAACTAAACTAATTTACACAGTGATGAAAAGTCAAGCCACTCTTAATGACTTATAATAATCTTTGAGTAAGCATTTTGCTCAAGGTTGGATAGTGCAACAGAGCCTGAGCCTGTTTGAATAGACATGTTATAAATAAAAGAACCAGCTCCAAAACTAGAAGTAACATTTTCCACCTATGCCATGTTCTTCACTGAGAGAATACAAAGAACTTTGTAACCAGGAAAATTATATCATTTTAACAAAGCAGGTAAATTGTGGTGAATTATAACTGATTTTAAACACATTTTTAAATGGAATCATTTGTTCATCATCATGCAGAATGACAACCCACGTGAAAAAAAATCTTGAGGCCAATTTCTAATAGCTAGTTGCAAACAGGAGCATCATATAGTGGGCTTGATTGGTAAATCGGTAATTGGATTAACATTTTCCCCATTACTATAGGATTTGGAGCTAATTACAGGCTCCAAATATATGTGATTTGCAATTTTCAAAACCAGAAAACAATTATTCTTCTACAAAGTTAAAGGTAATTTAGCTACATAGATAAAAATCATTCAAACTCTTCAATGAAAGGTGATAAAGCACTGCGTGTGTTTACACAAATTTTGAACGATCTTTCTAGGATACAATAGGAAAAACAGGTCCTTTAAGTTCAGAAACTGACTGAAGAATACTATTCCAGAACCAGTTTTATGGAGGACCTGAAGTGTTCTCATAAGATAACATTTTCGGGAATGTTTTCATGCACACTGCTTCTCTAGCACGTTTATCCTTTGACCTACTCTATTAAACCATAACCATATCAAAGCCTCCCTATACTGCTAAGTAAGATCCACCAGTTAAAGCTTTCAAGAAGTGATATTTTCTAGTAATACACCAATTCAAGTACATTGCTAGGAACCAGATATAATGGAAAGCACTCTCTGAGACAACCAAACACACAGGACTTCCATTAGTACAGCCTTACTCCCTGTGACAGAAGTTAAAAAAAAATGCCAGCTAGGTTTTCCCCCCTGCTACACTGTCCGACACTAATAATAAAACACTACAGATACAGCACCGTTCTCAAAATGCAAAGGGATTGTGTACGTTTGCAAAGAACAACTATTTTTTATGCTTCCAAATTCTTAATCCTGTTTGGAGCTGTCAGTGGGGGTTAATGGAAGCCTTGGATAGGAGAATTCCAATCTGGTTGGCAGATGGATAGGTTGGTTATAGCTGCATAACTATGTCTTGCCTGCAGGCACAATTCAGAACACTGTTAAAGCAATATAAAGTCTCTGTCAAGCTGAACCATTTGGATCAGTAGCAAGGAGAAATAATAATAAAAAAGAAGTTCATTTCTGGGCCTTGTGCATTTATGCTAGTATGCAGAAACTGATTAATTGTCATAGTGTGCTGGTCTTCTATACCTCAGATTTCTACTTCTGGAGTAGATTTTGCATGCTAATATAATCATTTTCCCTCTTGAGACATTAGCAAATAATCAAATGAAAAACAGGATCATAATTTACTGAAATTCAAGCAATTCTCTATGCAAATTTGACTTGTTATTGCTGCTGCCTCGTTAATCTGAATGCCTTTGACAAACTCCTTTGATTTATGAACTCGTGACAACTCCAATGTGTATATATTTTGCTAGATTGACATTATCATTAAGAGTGGGTGGACTGAGCTCACATGAATGGCTGATTTTATTCGCTGGTGTCTGCTGCTCAACAGCTGAGCATCTCCTCCTCACAAAGCCCCTGAGCGTCAGGCTCTTCCCATCTTCCCATCCATTCATCATCTCGATGTTAATTGGCCCAGGCTTTAAGCAAATTTTCAACACGATTTAAAGGCACGATGACACTGATTACTGACCCTCTGCCATACGGTGCCTATTGATTAACCTGACAGAGATGATGAGCTTGAGGGAAACTAGGTGTGTGGGGACCTCAGGGGGAAAAATATATTGTCTATGCAGGCAAACACTTGTCATTACCTCACAAGCCAGAATTTGTACAGCACACATTCTTAAAACACACTACTGCTTTAACACCTACAGCTAATGCAGAAAGTGCTTTCTGTATTCAGAGATACTACAGATATGTCATGTCAAAGCACATGACACATTCAGTATTTAGAAGAACTCCCCAGATAGATGGCTGCCTTTCAACCAATTATGTTTGTGCTGGCTGATGTATTTTAGGTTAAATTCAAAGAAAGTGCTGGGTGGCCTGGTAGTGTTGTATCATATCAGAAAAGAATTAGAATAGGAAAACAAACCAAGTTCTTAAAAATAAATAGAGGAAGGAAGAAGTAAAATTGTCTGCTGCCATTCTACTATTATTATAGTAAGCTGCCATTCGATCACTTATTGAAATAAGAGGTACTCTTAAAAAGGAAGAAAAACCTGATTTACAAATTATATTTTCTTTCATTTAAATACTGCTACCTGATTCCAAATGTCAAACTATTCCTGGTATAGAAATTACCAATAACTGAATGTTTAAAATTAAGCTAAGTAATATTTAACAGATATAGCCCTTAAATTCTTGCTTGTCATATTCAACAACTACTGTACAAATTGCTATACTTAGAGAAATTGTGCAGGATACCTGAAGTTAAGCTTCCTATGAAAAGTAAATGCTTTATTATTCAAGAAAAAATATGTAAGTTCATAATTAATAGTTACTGAGCATATACATTAGCAACTAAAAAACTGCTTTAATATATTGCTAGATCTGCAAATTTACACAAGCACAGTCATGCAGCACAATATCAGGGATCAGACAAAAACCCATCTTTAGATAGGCAAGGTTCTTATTTAAAACAAAGCTAACAAAATATGCTCCCTCTGGCCACACATATCATCTTGTTTACTTACGAGTCCTGGGGGGACAGCCAATATATAATTTTAAACACGGAGATTTTGGAGCAGCACTAACAGTTATTTCAAAGCTAAAATAATAGAAAACTGAACAACAGCCCGGCTATAGTCTCTATTACAGTGACATGGGCTGTTAATGTAAGAGATCAAATGTTTTTCAAGTCAAACAGCATTGGTGCCTGTTATACTGGAACACGTAGCTTACTCCCTAAAAGCCTGCCTCCTGCTCTTTTAAGATAAACAAGCTCAACTAAGCACTGAGATACTCTGATAAGGAGAATGAAAGCGACGAGCTGCACCAGAGAATGACAAGGCAAGGGCATAAAGAAGCAGCACTGCTTCTGTTAACTTTCAAGTTACTGAACATATCATAATATAGCATTTTAATATTTTACCGTTAAAAGTATAGCTATAGGAAGACAAATTTCTACCAGTAAATATGGGGACAAAAAAAGGTAAAACAGTTATCTCTTTTTTGTGAATAGAGATATTACACAGCTGTCTGAACATATTCAGCTTTGTGACTTCTTAATCAAAGGTCTGAACATCAACTTAGAAATGACTATGACTATATAAAAGTTTATAATTATGTTAATATGCTCCACATCAAAAGTAATAGTCCATTTAAATTCTAAAGGTTTTCTGACTCTAGAGGCTTAATTTTAAAACAAACAAAAAAGCTTCATACCTTGCCTTTTCAAGTAGATTTTTTTTTTTTTTTTACCAATTATTCTGCTTAACATCCCAATGTAGTCACCAAACCACATCTATAACAATTTGGCTTCATATTTTTAAAATCCCAATTGGCTTGCAAAGGGGACATTTACATACTACTGTAGATTGTTTTTCTTTTTTTTTTCTTTTTTTTTTTTTAGAGTTTGAATCTTGTTATTTTTTTTTCTTTGAAAAGGTTGTTTTTCTTGACAGAACTCAAAGACTATCATTCATTCAGAAAAAAAATTAGTTTCATGAATATGTTTACTGTTTCAAATACAATGACAATGCAAAGTAGTTAAATTCAGTAAAATGAATAAAAACTCATTGGGGGATATGGAATAAAAAGGCATACATAATAAAACAAGTTCACCTATGATGTGAGCAAAAGCATAACTAACTTAATTTACTTCTTTACCTTTAAATCCACATAAGTCTTAAAGATTTTTTTTTTCCTTTTCAAGCTATAACTTTTATGATTAGGTATTTAGGATTGATCCCTTTATGCCACAATTTTCTTTGCTGCCATATTTACACAATATTTCATCCAGAGATCCTCTGCATATAGTTTTATGTAAATTAAGAGGCAAACATTTGCTTCTACTAATAAGGACATCTGGTTATTTTTGTAACTCAAAGACATCTGCATTCTATAGATCTTGATTTCTCAAAATGGGGTTGAGAACTATAGAACCCTTAGGACAAACGCCAAAATCCTTTCTCTCTGCAGAATTGTTATTTCTGTCATCCTTATTTCTGATTTTTTTTGTCATCCTTATTTCTGACTTTCATCACCTTGGATATCTTCCCTGTTTGGTGTTCTCATTTTATCACAATTCAACAATATTGTGAAAGGAATTTAAGGCTCCTATAAGTTGATAAACTATAATATCCCCAAATATGTACCCTGCCCAGTTTGGAACGAAAATAAAATCATCCCAAGCAAATAAGTAAATTTTTGAAAACCAGATTGGGCTAGGTTTAGATTTGTGTATAGGTGTACAGTTCTATTATGAATGGTCCCTTATTTAATCACTTTTTTCTTATTGAGAAATTATGTTCTATACCTGAAACTAATATTGTATGTCAACTACAATTTAAAAATAAAAATATTTTAAAAAATCATTTCAAGAAAGTTAAAAAAATATATTATTGTCATGTTATTATCTTGTGTATTTCTCCACTAATTATACAGTCTTAATAAATTCTCAGGTCTTTGAAATGACAAATACCATTTACTCTCACTGACTTATATAGACTTCTGTTTTCTAAGGGTGACTTCTGTTTCCTACAGTCCAACATAGGTCTTGAAAGGTATGCCTTAAAGACTAGCAAGTTATTAATAAGAAATCAAACATCTCACTTTGCTTTATATTCCTTGCTTTCCTCTTAAAATTTCAAGTACACTAACTATACTCCTTACTCAAAATACCTGAGTTTAAGCTTTTGCTTTACTGTAAATTCTGCTTTCTCATTTTCTGCCCATCAGCACTACAGAAATTTAAAATAATAATAATAAAAAAAAACCTACGAGAGAAAATGTTTTTATATATAAAACAGCTAATATAATTCACACTGACTGCATTCTCATAGGTTTCTAAGTAGCCAGACACCAAGGTAGTACCGGACTAAAGGATTTAAAATTTAAGTGAGAAGCCTTCTATTTCTGAAAGGTCAAAGGTTATAAACACCAATTAATGTCTTCAATTTTTTATTTGTTAATATTACCAAAGAACAAAGTGAAAATAAAACCAAAACAGTTTAATTTGGAGTTCAACCAGGAGTAGTTTAATACATTTATTTGGGAAGATGGATAATTTATTGCTCCAGGGAAAGACAACCTTGCAGGTTTATTATTTTTTTTAACAATGCTTTTTAATGTATAAGTAACAAAAAGATTATTCTTTTTCTCCAACAGAAGATTTTTTCCTATAACAATGCAATGGTTTCTACTTAAAGGATATGTTTGTGTGTTATTCTAACAAAATTATTCCTCTTAAACCTATGATCTTAAATTATTAGAATGCTAGAGAATGATTATGGTCCTTAAATCTTCCACTTTGCTAAATATACAGAATTTTGTTTGTGCATTTCTGACAAATTCTACTAATAGTCTGATTATGGTATCTTCTTCACTTTCCCCACCATAACTGTACTTAATCTAAAGAATCACTAGAAATCTACATTTTTTTCTCAGAATTACTCAATAAGTCACTACAATTATAAAAAGCAAGTTTTATCATCATTTAGCAGGAATAGAGTTTTCTTTGGAAATACTAATGATCCTTTGTTGATTAAAGAAAAAAAAGTGAGAAACTTTAATACAAATGTTCTAGAATTATTCTTAGATTAGTACTTCAATTTTAAAGTGGCCTTTTTATTTAATTAACTATTTTAGCATGATTATTTAACTAAATAAATAATGATTAGCTGATTTAAATTGAGCTCATTTTAATTATTGATCTTTTAAAATCTGTTATTAGTATCAGTAGCTTCAGAGTTTGGAAATGGGTAATTGGTTTGACAGATAGCAAACACCACTTTTAATATCATAATACTTGCTCTTAGTACAGAACCTGTGAATATCATAATAGCCAACTTTGTCATTAAAGTTTGTTTTGCCACAAGTCCCTCTTGTGGAAACCGATGTTCTTGCTCCTGCAGGCAATGAAGGAACAGTTGACTTCAAAACCAGTTACCTATCACTGTTGTAAAAAGGACATTCTGGGTAGCGGTCAGAACAGAAAGTGTAACCATTTCTAAATTCCAGTAGTTCCCAGCATCTCTTCTCCTTCTGAGTGGAATGAAGTCTGCAAGCACTGACTGGTGGGTCATTCGACCCATGAGGGCCTGGAAAGGTTTCACGAATAACAGAGGTCATGTAATTGCCAAAAGAGCATTAGCCACTCAATCATAATGGATAATTAAATGACCTACATGATTCCTGAAATAGCTGTTCTATATTTGGTCTATTACTTGCGTCCCTCAAGATAAGCTACTCTCTGGTCTGTCTTGACCCGCAAAAGTCCAGCCTGTGCCTGAAAACTAGCTGCATGCTTCTATTGCTTTGTAAACCACCCCTCTGCCCCGCCACAAGTAGTCATGCTCCCGACTATGCTTTCAAGAGGACACACATAAAAAATCAATCTTATATCCTTCTCCCTATTGTGCTCTCTGGAATACAAATGACTAAAGCAAAGAAAAAAAATTAGTAAATTCCTGGTTTAGATCTTTGGGGGACAGAAGAAAGAAAAAGGAACTACAAAGAAGGAAAGTCATGATAAAATTTTTTAAAGTTTTGCTCAATATGCCTCCAAAGAATTTTACATTTGATTATAAAGCTAGTCAGGGATTTTTTTGTGGACAGCAAGTCAATTAAAACGCCAATTGCCTGGGCTGCATTTTTGAGAGCGTGGGCTATTAGATCTTTCCTGGCCTAGTTTTTTAGTCCATACAGGAAGCAAACTGCCTCTCAATAAAATGAACCAATTGTTTATATAATAGCAATAGCAAAAGGAACGAGAATCTATATGCTTCACATTTTCATCTAAGTAGTTCAATAATCTCACTATATTTGATCAGAAATACAACCAAATAGAAGCCGGCTGCATGAAATGGCAAAAATGTAATGAAGAATACGCTTCTTTAGGAGAAAAAGGTCTGCCTGTGACCCTAGAGGTAGCTGCACATCAAGCAACTCTACAGAGAGAAGCAAGACACAAGTAACCAAACACAATGCCACAATAATGGCAAGGGACAAGGGATATGAGGGACAAAAGAGCTCACATTTAGAATACCTTAGAGGCTAGTAGGATTTCTCCGTTTCCACAGGAAATTATGTAGCTTGAGGCTACTGACTACCCTGATCTCTTACTAGTATATGAATGGCTTATTAAGCCTAGAACATATCTGTTTTAGTTAACTTCTGGGCAGGGAGGGGATTAGAGGGGGAGAAGAGAACAAAATGTACTTAAATGCTGAATTTTTTCTCCAGGCTGAATGCCTTTCATCCAATAAGACATTCAAAGCAGTGACCCAGCAAATGGATTGAAAAAGCAATCTTCCGTCCCAGTGCCACATTATCATTCCTATTCAGTATTCTCCATAAGATATCTCAATCAGCTGTGTGTAAGTGACAACGCAGCCCATTGCTGGGTTAATTAAACATTTGACTTTAACACCCTCCCCGTCATTAAGCAAATAAAAACAGATAATTCAAACTGCACTTCATCCTCAGGGTACACAACACACATGTCAAAATTAAGAGAGTCCAAGGCCTCTGGGGAATTCTGTTGGGGCTATAATCAGTTTAAATCTTATCTGGTTTATCAATTATTCTATTGATTAAACCAAGTGGTTATACACAACTCCTCTGCCACATGGGATTGATGTCAGCAGAGCAAGAAAATAACTCCAGGAGGTTCTAAAATGATTTAAAAAGAGACCAACAGACAGACCAATAATAGTCGATTATTACATACCAGTGATCCATATACTGAAGAGTTGATTCTTAGTTTCAGGCGGGTGAAGTGAACTGTTTCCAATCACTATGTCCCCCTGCTACACCTTACAGTTGGCTTGAGTAAATTTATGTCTTGGAAGATCAACATATTTTCCACCGATTTAAACATAAGCTAGCATACTCGGCAGCTGAAATATTTCATAGATACTGACCCTAAACTGTGACAGAGAGAACCTCAAATGAGGAAAAGTAAAACTAATTTTCTAATCTTATCTGTCTGAATGTGATCAGGAACAGGCAGGGATGAAAGGGGACATACTTGAGAGTTGATTCTCTAAAACATACACAATTAACTAGCTATTGCAGTATCCTAAAACACCATATTCTTGAAAGAAAAAAAAAAAAGAATCTAAGAAATCAGAAAGTCCTTACCAGAGATACAGAGTCATGACTCCTTTTATTAATTCCAAGGGCAAACATCTTCAAAGCCATTAATAACAATACAAATATACAATTGTATCTTCAGAAAAAATGATATTCAAACACTAACATATTGAGTTTCTATTAGAGTTTTAAAAACACAGTTTAGATATGCTCCTGCCCATCTTCTTGTGTAATATCCCTTAAATGTCCAAAACCCTTACCACCTCAAGGCCATGCTAATTATGGGTAAAGCACTAATAAAACCTACTAAAAAAAAAAAAAAAAAAAGAGGGCTGGGTAGACTACTCCACACCTGAAATTTGTGTATTCTTCAGTTATGCTCTTCAGAAACAAAATCTGTTCCCTGTTATGTTGGCACCACATGTGCAGTAAACCATAATTTGACTTATTTCCTTCAGATTTTTTGTTTGCAGGCAGACTAAGTAAGAAAATGCATTAGCATGCTGTATTCTACACTCACCACTAGAAATACTGAGGGTGCTATTTGTAATTGTATTCTTTTTAAGAGGTTTGTTCTCTGCAGCTGTTTTCTGCTTGCAGTGTATTTTGTGTAATCAGCACATCATCATAAATACATTGGCTGTTCCCCTGAGGGTAGCTGTCAGTGTTTAATTTACAGAACAACCTGGCCAATGTGAATTTTAACACTACAGCACTATGGCAAGGAGTTACCACACTCTGTGAAAAACAGGTTTCTATGAATTTTTATATCAAGAGCTGGTCCCAGGACAATTTAAGTTCAGAAATAGACTGTTTAAAGAAGCCTTTACACCTAGTATGCAATAGACTCTTTCCCATTTTACAGCCTTAGAAGAAGCCCTGAACTGCCAAACCACAAGTGGGCACTACCAATTTTGGAGACAAGGATTGAAAATCTATGATCACCAGCAGGAGGCACTGTAATAAATGTTACCGATCTCTTTTTAAGCTACATGTAAAACTATCAAAAAATAATAATTACTGCTTTCCTAGAAGATACATAAAGGCAGAAGGGAAAATCACTGAAGACACAGACAAGTATGAAATATGTATATCACTCTTCTTGCTGAGATGAGCTATATCTGATATGAACATAAGTATCCTGCTTCTTTAGGGCTGCTAATAAGCCAGAACTCTAGCTCAATAAATAGGAAAAATACATGAAACTAATGATTATTCACAACAGTAGTTTCCCCAAATTATATGCATAGTGCCAGGTACATAGGTTCTCAATAAATGTCTAATAAATAACTATAAGCTCCTTGAGGACAGGGTCTGAATCTTAATTTTTGCCTAATATTTTGTATAGTGCCTGGCACACAGAAGGTACTCTATATGTGAATTAAACAGAATTGTGGCTAGTTGTAAATGGCAATATTATTTGTAAAGCTTTAGATCTATGTGGTGTCAAAATGCATTTTCTAAGTCAGTAAAATGCTTATAAAGCCTACCTAAAGGGTACATATCATATAATTTAGTCATTTTAGTCAAAACTATTTATACAAGAAACCTAAGTAGCTCGGCCTTACAATAAAAAATAAACTAGCCTACACAATATTGAAATATTCAAACTTACATTTTATTTTAATAATAAAGATCATATAGGTGAAATAAAAAATTTCTATACTTTATATTTGTTTCTTCCATATGACAAGATTGAAAGAGATCATTTTAAATGCTCAGAAGGGTAACCATTAGCACTTATCTATTACTGAAGTGGTATTACATGCACACATAAAGTTTGTAAATCAAGTGACTATACATATGTATTTTTCTGCTAACAGCTATTTTTAGGAATCAGAATGCCTAGAGTTAAACTGAATCAAAATATAGTTCATGCTGAATTCTCCTCAGTGCATTGCTTTTAAAGTTATATAGAATTATATTTTCATGATGTTTTACAAAAATCATTAAATTGTGACAAAAGATTCTTTTTTTCAGAAAAGGAAGAAAACTTACCTACCCATTTCAGAACATTTTGCTTACCCAAATTTTTGGTAAAATTAAATTTTATATGATTACCTAGATTTATAGAACTTGCTCTGATATTGCTATAATTAAATTATTTTTTCTATTGCAATTTTTTAAATGTTATGTAAGCATAATCATGTATAGCCAAATTTGATAACATGCTTAAATTGACTCACCTCAGTACTGTGACAACCAGTGATAAATTCTATTTAAGAACACAAACCCTATATCGTTCTTTCTGTGATGCTAAGACATTTCATAAAGGTAATTCTTTTTTACAATTATATTAGATGAAATGCAAAATGAGAAAGAACATGATCCATTGACACAGTACATTTGGATTTGATTTCACCAATTTAGAGATAAGTTTTTTGCAACTTAGTACTTCATAAAAAAATATTATGCCTAATAACCATCTTAATTTTTAATGAAGAAATTAATCACATTCTTTCTCCTTAAATTTAGAATTACAAAAATTCATCTTGAGACCTTTGAACTAAACTAGATGGGGTTAGACTGAGGTCACACTAGATCAGATGACTGTATTCTTTCTTCCCTGGAGACCATGTAGTAGTTCCATAGGCTGCCATTAGATAGCAGCATAGTACACACCATCAGTCATATCTCCTACACTCTCCTGTTAAGGTTGGAATTATCTGTTACACACACACACACACACACACACACACACACACACACACATATTCTAATTCAATTAGTGCAGTCTGCAACTCCAGAAAAGAGTAATTCAATTAGTGCATTGTGGAGCTCTACAATACCTCTAAGCAGATGTTCACCATCTTCAGGAACTGGAGCTAGTTTAAAATACCTGTACCACTCCGATATGCCACTACATTATGTCATTTGTCAAACTGCTTACATATGCTTTTCTGGCTTCAAAGAAAAGGTGAAGAAACAAACCCAGGCTAAGTTCCTAGAGATGTTTCCATCATCTACACCAAAAAAAAATACGCAATTTTAGGCTGCAGTAATTAAATTACATAATCCAAATTATGTTCAAAATAAGATTTATCTCTGTATTCACTTTTGCAGCACTGCCTCTAGTTATGCATGCCATATTGTAATGAGGACACTGTCAAGGTGGAATGCATTCACAAGGAAGGACAACCAGAATGATAATATCCTCTACCAAAATAGTAGATTATGAAAATGGCAGGAATAATTATTGATATTTTCCAAAGAAACACCAACAGAACCACTCCAAGTCAATTTAAGGAAAACTCACCCTGGGAACAAAATATATGCTTCTAAGCAACATGATAGCTATCCTCAAACATAAATATATGAAAAAGAAGACAATTACTTTACATTACGACAAAAGGCAGAATTAGAATCAGTAGATGAGCAAAAAGTTTGACTCTTTATTGAGGGAAAACTTTCTAATAGAACCAACAGTGAAGAAAAAAAAAGATGCCTCAAGAAGTTCAACTTGCAAATAATGGCAGTGATGAAGTAGAGATTAGATGACCTCCTGCCAAAAACACTTCATAAAGGATGCCTGCATGTGACTAGATAGGCTTCGTGTCCCTTTCAATGCTGAAATTCTATGGTTCTATTAATACACTGCTTTTTGCTCATGAGGCAAGCCTGGACTTTACGTAATAAAGCTAATTATTATAGAGGTGTGGCTATATAAAAGACCATGGGCTGTGAGGCATTTTCATAGCAATTAACGTATTAATAGTATACAAGGGGAAGAAGAAATTTTGTACAGTTTCTCTGTGTTAAGATTTAGGAGATTCCATAAACGTACATGTTTCTAGTCTTATTTTTTTAAATAAACACTTGCATTCATATTATTCTAAGACTGAAAAGAATGGTTTGTTTTTGCTCGGTCTCAGGATAACAGCCAATGAGAAATCAATTTCTAGAAGAATGATTTTTGAAAACTCCCCTATTGTGTCTAGACGGTGGGTTCTTATAACCTAAATGCTAATATACATCGATATTTATGCTTTAAAAATACAGAGCGATACTTAAGGCAACAATAACTATTCTCTATCTCCCTCCCTTTGGTTTTGCTTTCTGTGCACTGTATTTTGTAAATGAGGACATAACTCT
The DNA here is from genome assembly GCA_028627145.1 of Eidolon dupreanum. Taxonomy (NCBI): domain Eukaryota; kingdom Metazoa; phylum Chordata; class Mammalia; order Chiroptera; family Pteropodidae; genus Eidolon; species Eidolon dupreanum. Next base: position 16,916,600 of record CM053506.1, read on the forward strand.
GGGTACAAGGGAGTAGGCCATTATTTTATAAATACTATCTCCTCTCTTTTCAGCATGACCTCAAAGCAGGAAACTAAGAAATGTCAGGAATGATTACCACCTTTTTCCAGTGTATTTCACTATGTATTCATGATGGAGAATAGCTCCTGCCTTTCACAGCTTAGCTGTCCTTTAAAACCATTAATAAGAGTTAATTCAAATACTTTTAACACAAACTTACTTTTTCATACTTCAGAAGAAATGCAAAAGGACATTCTCATTTAAAACTTTACTTGTAGGTCTATGTCCTCAAAATGGATTAAGTACACATCTAACAATAGTGCTGTTTTCTTAGGAAGAAAACATTTTAAATGTTAAATATCTGTTGTTTTAAGATGTATACAACTTAAAGACTTGTTCTATCACTAGAAAATATTTTCCAAGAAATCTATGGTTTGGCTTTTTCAATGAAGATTTTCTATTCATGTGCCATTAAGCTGTAGTAATTACAAACATAATGGATGTTCCATATTACCTATTTACCGATCTTACTATAAATACAAATTTTACATATTTTTAAAAAGTTATTTTCTTGCCAACATTTTTAGTCTTTCATAATGAACCGCTTGCCAAAGACATTAGATAATTACAGCAATAAATAACTAGCTGGATTAATGTTGATTTAACTGGCAATACTGTCATACAGTAGGCTATCAGTTTAACAAACTATGTCACTCACAATCTCTTGTCTTATCTACTACTGCCTTCCCAACTGACTGTCTCCACAAAAACAGAACCAGAACCTAAACCGCTTCTTCCTTTAAATATGGTGTTCCATAAAATCCAATAAAAATGTACTAACTCAACTTTGGTCTCCTTTTGCCCACACCTCACAGTGTGCATTTATGTTCAAGTGTTAACTTTATTTGGCTCCATCAGCACCACTTCTCTTTAACATTGTCCCTTTTCATGCATTTAAGGCAACTACTTCCAACCCTATCAACGAAAGCAGACGAATGGGGGAGAAAGGAATGAACTGCAAACACCTCAAACAAGAAAGGTTGCTTAAAAAACCAAGTGTCACGTTCTGACAGTTCAATATTTCATAGCCAATATAAGGAATGTGCAACGACACTGCAACTTTAAATCTTTTCCTCCTATGTCAGTCTCTCTTTCTCTCATTGTAATGCCAAAGGGAACAGCAATCAGAGTGGAGATGTTCAACGTGATAGAGGTCAGGACACCAACGGATCAACGTACCAGAAACACGACCTTGTTTATTTTTTTTCCACTGTATTATTGTTTACAGGGTGCTTTGCTCGTGTACCTTGTGGTTCTTAGCTAAAAGATGAAATTACAGCCCAGGATGAAGCGCTCAGGCACACATCCAATTTGTGTTTCCATCTCAGAAAACAAAAAGCTTCTAAGGCCCTCAGGCTGCCATTCAAACTTGGAGGCTGACATTTTTAACAGCATGAACCAGAGACTGGCAGAGAGAATGATCTAATGCATTTCTGACTTGTCAATCAAAGATCTCACCTCTGCTGTCTTGTAAACAGTTGGGGGCCATCTAACTACATTCATAAACCTAGGGAGAGCTTACTGCCAGCTGGGGTGCTGGAGCCACATGCTCTGGCTTCTATTCACCAAAATCATGATTCAGTTTTATAATCTCACTGTAAATAGTCCATAGGCACATTTCCAGGACTACCGAAATAGAACCAGAGTGGGAATACAAAAGAGATTTTTTTTCAGACATGGCATTATTTTCAAGTATTCGGAATCCTGTACCCATTTTATCCTCATTTTACCAATTCCACACTACCCCCCAAAGGGCTGCACTATGCTGCAACTGAAATGCTTAAAAAATTAATGACCTACCAATTTAAAAATGTAGGGGAACTATACTAATATTTTACTAGAAATTTCTCTTATGTTTTATTACCAGCAAAGAAACAGGAACTCCCCAAAACATGGCTCATGCAAAAGGTGAAACTGCAATGAACAACAGCAACTATATTTTAGTAAAACTAATCATGTATAAAACTTCTGATGTTCATATAAAAAGCTTTATATTTACTAGATTGAAATAATGCAATATATATTTGTGTGTGAAACATGAAAACAAAATGAGTACTTATCTCTCTATTCTTTCTGTTTATGACCTCTAACACACACACACACGCGCGCTAGACCAAATGAGGCTAACACCTAAACTTTCTGCTAAAGGATCACATATGAAAATTAATATACTCTTTTTTTATGTCATTTTTACAGACAGAGAATTCCAATTTAATTCATACCAAGCCACAGATACTAGGTCTGTAACAAAGGTCTTGGGGATTGAATGGTACACCTGAGAACTTTAAAAGGCTGATGACAGATAACCCAGCAGGGGAGGGTACACTGCAAAGTCTCGTTTCATGAAGATGTACTACATCCTAGACCCAAATGACTTCTTCAAAATATAATAAACTTAGTCTCCAGAGGACTGGGCCAGAGAACATAGAAAAGCTCATTCAACATCACTCTTAGGAAAACAAAACTTGTGGATATCACCTCTCAATACTAAAGTATTGCAATTCTTAGAGGCAGGCTTATGCAGCTAAACGAGAGATTGGCCTTCCCCCCCGCCCCCAAAATGAGGCCATTGTAAATAACTTGAATTTCTCTCTTCATGAAAAATGACACAAAAAGTTTCCTAAATGCTGCCTATCTACCAAGATTCCAAATATTGACAGTCCACATAAAATATCAAGTATAGAAACTAACACAAGGAAGGACAGCAAGATAATAAAACACTACCACATAAAGCAGAATAAGTGAAAGAAGGTACAAATGGCTATGGCAATCACAAAACAACCAACAGTAATTCCTAACTAGAACAGAAAGAACTCCTATGGTACTTTGGCCTCTACTCAGCACAAAGATGGCAATAACAAGAAGGTAATCTTGGAATATAAAGAAAGTAATATGTACCTCTCCAGAAGATACAGGTGCGTCTTAACTGCTCACAGCAAGAATTTTCTGGTAAGGACAATGCATCCTCAGAGGCTCCCATCACCCTTAGAGTTTTCATCAGTTCCATTCTTCTGGTCTGTGTTTCTTACAGTGGGGCAAGTCCAGGCCCCCTGGGGTGCCTGTACTCTCCCTTCTGCCATTAGGGGTCATGTTGAAGTTAGGGCAATTAGAAAAATCCAACATCATTCAACATAAACAAAAGCAATAAACTCTCTTTGTGAAGAGTTTAATTTTTCAGATTCATCTATAAAAATACAAAAAAAAAAAAATTTAAGGAAATCTGATAGTCTCATAATAAGATGATGTGGTTTACTCTAAACATTAGATAATGTTGCACATTAGCCTATACGTGAACATTACCTGAATCACAGATATGTCAAAATACTCAGTGATGAAGGAATCTATTATTACAAAACCTGAGAAATAGAGTATTTAAATAACCAAGTAGGCATCCTGAAATACAAATAAGTTCAAATGATGTCATTTCTCCAAGATAGACTACTGTATTTTCAGGATAAGGTAAAATGCAGCAAATTCAGGTCATCTCTATTTTTCTTACTGAAACATATATAAAAGTTGAAAGACTAGAAGCTAAACAATAAATTCTAATGTTAGCTGAAACATTTTAAAATCCATAATTATACTTTAAGAAGCAATCTTCGGTAATATATTTCCAACATTTTGGACAAACATACTTTAATTTTATACCTAATCATGACTAAAGGGTCACTTTCACTGTGCCTAATGATTTCCATCTTTTCTCTAGACTATTGTTTATCACTACTATCATCATTTTAATTTCCCAGTATCTATTCTTTTATAGAATAAGGGTAAAATGCAATAAAATAGTAAAATAATTGCACAAACATACACTGCTGTGAAGATAAAGATATTGACATCATTGAAACTGAACTGTTAACTGGCTGGTAGTGCCACTATTTAATAGCTTGAAATGTGCATTTGTTCATCAACAAGAGTCCAAATTCAGCAAATAAAATCCAGTTGACAGGAGATTATCATGGTGTGAGTTGTATGAAAGCAAAATGTATAAAATTTGAAGACTGCCCATAAATCAAACTCGGATGTTTTTCTTTTTTCCATATAAATGTGTGGTCTTTGAAATAACTGTTTAATTATGACTTTTTCTGAATACAGAACACTTATGTGTATGTATGTGCAAATATCACCACTGAATCAAGGTTTTCTCTCCTTCCATGCCATATATGCTATTTGATAGTCTTCTTCAAATTATTTAAGTTCAGTCATTCATTCAGCAAAAATTTATAAAGCACATATTCTGTATCAAGAAGTACTAAACTTGACATTGGAAATATAAAATGAACAAAACACAGTCCTCGTCTCAGGGAATAGAAGAGTCTAGTGAGGGAACATTTACAATAGCTATCAGTGCTATCACAGAGGTATCTATTGTATGCCCTGGGTACAGATGTTCTGACTAGGTTAAGGGGGAGAGTGAAAGAATCTTTTTTCTAGAGGCAAAATAAGTTGAGCTGAATAGTGGAATTAACCAGGTAGATAAAGGTGGAAGCAGGGTGTAGGGAAGGACAGGTGTTTTCAGTAAGGTTCTCCAGGTAGGGAGAACAGGATATGCAAAGACACAGATGTATGAGAGAACACAGCATCTTTGGCGAACTATAAATTTAAAATGGCTAAGAATTTACATGAGATGGAAATGGTAGTAAGCCACTCAATTACATGAGAGGTAAACCAAGTTCAAACTTTGTTCAATTTAAAAACATGTGAACAACCAGCCATGCAAAAAAGAGTGACCAAAATCAATGTAACCAACAAATATATAATTTGGATGAGAATATATTGTAGTCCTCCCTTATCCTCGGGGGCAGGGAGGTTATGTTCCAAGACCCCAGTGGCTGTCTGAAACCAAAGATAGTACTGAACCCTATACATACTGTTTTTTCCTATACGTACATAACTATGATAAAGTTTAATTTATAAATTGGCACATTAAGAGATTAGGAGCAATATCTAAAAATAAAATAATAAAAAAATTATAACAATACACTATAATAAAAGTTATGTAACTGTGGTCTCTCTCTCTCTCAAAATATCTGCAATTTTCCATTTACTATTTTTGGACTGCAGTTGACCACGAGTAACTGAAACCATGGAAAGTGAAAAGGAAAATAAGAGGGGGCTACTGTAATCGAAATTCAGAAGGTATTAATATCAATAAAGTGGTAATCTCTGGTAGGACATTTAAAATACTTCTATTTTCTATGAGTAATAGTAAATGTTTTATTTTTATATTTTGTTAGAAAATGGTGATAATAAAAATATTCTGAAACAATTATATTTGTTTGGGTATACATACATCTGTGTGTGCATGTATGAATGGATGGATAAGTTATTCCAGACTAAGGGAAACCAAAATGTTGATGATTACCTGAAAGTGGGGAAGGATTATGGGTGATACTTTCTTGTTTATATATTTACCAAATGATTTACATATTCCATAATAAACAATATATTCATTTTATAAGCAGGGGAAAATATGAGAATTTTTTCCCCCACAAAACAAAAACATTTGATTTGTGACTGTAGTCAAACTTCTAATACAAGAGTATAGGTGGGACAAACAGTCAAAAGTCAACATATGTACACAAAAGAATTAAATATTTTATTATACAGAAGTTATGATTACTGAGATTATTCATATACAACAGGTAGGCCATTGGCTAGGGTTTGACAAGTGTTTTTGTCATGGAATACTTTTCTTTATGGTATTCTTTTGTAGTAACAGTTGAATGTTAATTTATAATCAATCTGATAATCCATAGTCCCCAAAACCTCAACTGCAAAGTGAAGTCATGTACATATTTACATATATCCTAAATAATGCTTAATTTTCCTATATTACTCCATTTTAACATTTTACTTAGTAGATGGTAAGATTTAGGAGACTTCTAAGTATTCTTGAACAATAAAACACATTCTCTCTCTTGAAGTCAACCTTCAACAACTTCAACCTTGGACAAGGGACCCTAACTAATAATCAAATATAATATGGTTCTTTTAGCTCAAGATTTCCCTAAAAGTACTAGCTATACTTGACACATGAAATACTCTAAGGTCATATAAATCTACTTATCTTCGTATTATTCAAATTTCTCTTTTATTTCACTGTCTAAAAAAATAAAGGACCTTAATTACTCAGCTATTTTTAAGCACTTTCTACTGATCATTGTTGTTCATTATATAAGATTACCATTTGATAATGATGAGCAAATGATTCCACAAAATACATCTACTATTAATCTACAGAAATCCTCTTAATCACCCATATACTTTCTAGGACAAAACAATAGAATGATGAAAATGAAAATATGTTCAAACTGAACATGTCCTCATAGAGTCTACTTAAACAATATTTTCAGCATCTTCTGTCACTAGTTTAAAATGTGTGGTTTGAAATGTGAATAATCAACCTATCCCAATGTTGCCATTTTCATCTGAGTTATTAAGGACACTAACAAATTCAACAATGACTTAATGGCTCTTTATTTTCTATTGTCACAAAATTTTGACTTCATAAGTTGCTTTGAACTTACTAAAGGAATGCAATAATTTAAAGAAAAAAAAATGGCATGAAGCTATTACTAAGGCACCTTCTTAAATATATTCAGCAATATTAGTAAAAATAAGTATTCCTACTGGGACAATCACTTTGGAGAATTACTTGACTCTTTTAAAGTTAAAAATACACTTACTCTATGGCCCAGCAATTCCACTCTTAGGTATCTATCCAAGAGAAATAAAAATGCATGTTCACAAAAAGACTTGCAAAAACTTTATATAGTAGCTTTATTCATAGTAAAAAAAAAAAAAAAATTCACATGTATATCAATAGATGTATAAATTGTGATATATTAATACAATGGAAGATATTCAGCAATAAAAAAGAATTTCTGATAAACACAACAAAATAGATAAATCTCAGAAACATTATGTTGAGCAAAATAAAACAGACACAAAAGAATGTACACTATATGAGTGCATTTACATGAAGTTCAAGAACAGGCAAAACTAACTATTGGTGACAAATCAGAAGAGTAATTGCATGTGGGGGATGGGTCCTATTTGGACAGGGGTACAAAAAACTTTTTCAGATTATGGAAATGTTCTCTATCTTGAGAATGAGGTTACACAAATGTGCACATTTCTCAAACTCATCCAGAGTTCACTTAAGATGAGTGTATTTCACTGTATATAAATTTTATGCAAACAAAACTCTAAAAAAGCCCAAACCAGAAGGATGTAAATATACTAAGATTGTTATAATTCTAGTAATGGCAACAGGAAAGATTAGATTTAAGTCATATATCTGCCAGTTAGTCAACCAACAATATTGAGCACCTGTGCACACTGAACCTGACAGGACAAATTTTGAATTAATAGAATAAAAATAACAAATAAACCTATTTCCTCCGTTTTTGCTATATAAAACATTGTAGATATCTCTGAAGATAAGAAAAAATAAACAAGCATACTTATAGTAATTTTGAGAAAAGCAAAATTTTCTTATCAATAACTGAACCAAGAGTAGGCTTCTCTATGATACAGAATTAGGCTGTATGGTATGAAAAATATAAGATTTTTTAAAATAGTATACTGTTTTATACCAAGGTGAAAAACAGTATTTGCTGAAAGACTACCAAACCTAGTCTTCTGTGCATTTTTCTAATAATATGAAACTCATTAACCCGCCAGGCACTGTTCTAAGGACTTAATATAAATCAACTAATTTAACTCTAACAGCAATTCTACAAGAGATACTATTATCACCCCCATTTTACTAATAAGGTAACTGAGGTTTAAAGAGGTCAAGTACTTGCCCAAGATCATACCTAGACAGAGCCAGGCTCAAATCTCAAGTAGTCTGGTGCTAGGGCCTATGCTCTTGATCACTGCACCATATACTGGCTTCTGGGCTTCTTTTCAAGGCCCAAACACTCAAATTTATTCCTGGATTTTTCAGCAAAATTTCTAAATCAACCTTTCTCCAAATATACTCTAGAAGTAGTAACTTATAAGAGGATTCGATAAATTTTTTTAAATAAATATTTATTGATTTTCGAATAAGACTAAATAGAAAAATGATGGTGAATTTGTTCGACATTCTTTCCTACTGACCTTAGATTTAAGATTGCTTTAAGCCAAATGAAAAATTGGAATTTTTCTTAGTATTTTGGTGTCCAAGTCAGATGATTTTAACTCATGCAATTTTTAATTGCATGTGATTATCTTTACCACTTACCTAATATAGTTCAAATCATCTGTTTTTATTACTACTAAAAAACACTATATGGCACTGTGGAAGTCAATGGATCTGTATAAGAATTCTGCTTTCAAGGAATTTCTCATACCTAGCACATTTCTCATATTATGCTAGGATATATTAATTACCTAGGGTCTACTGAATTCCCATACCCACATCCCAGGGTGGGAAGAGGTATGTGGATGGCAATTTAGTAGAATCTCACTACTAAACTGATTTTAATTTGCATTTCCCTGATGACTAAAAATACTGAGCATCTTTTCATATGCTTATTTGCCATTTGTATATCTTTTTTGGTAATGTATCCATTTAAATGTTTTTGCCCATTAATTGCCCATTATTTTATTGGGTAGTTTATCTTATTATTGTGTTATAAGAGTTCTTTATATACTCTGAAGATAAGCCTTTTATCAGAAATTTATTTTACAAAAGTTTTCTAACAGTCAATGCCTTAACTATTCATTTTCTAAACAGTGTCTTTTGAAAAGCAGTTTTAAACTGTGATAAGCTCAACTTATCACTGATTTCTTTTATGGTTCATATTTTTTGTGTCTTATTGAAGAACTCTTTGCCTAACCCAAAGTCGCAATGATTTTTTTCATCCCTCATTTTCTTATATTAAATAGTTTTATAATTTTAGCTCATATTTAGGTCTATGATCCAGTTTGAGTTAATTTTTGTATATGGTGTAGTATAACAATTGAGGTTCATTATTTTGCATTTAGATGTCCAACTGTTTCAACATGATTTGTTGAGAAGACTGAGACCAAAGCATTTTAATATAACAGAGCACAAGAAGTTCAGTGAGATGATTTCAGATTCTATACTACAACTAATCTTTAAGCAATTACGACTACCTGAAAAAGGTATTAAAATATCTCCCTCTTTTCAAACTATATAGCTGTGTTAGGCTGGATATTCTTCCTATATTTCAACCAAAACACCACATCACAACAGATTGAATGCAAAAGCAGAAATGAGAATCCAGCTGTCTTTTATTAATCCAGACGTTAAAGAGATTTGTAAAAATGTAATACATTGCCAATCTTGACTTTTTTGTTTTAAAAAAAATTATTTTACATAAAAAATATTTTATTTGCATGAATTTATAATGAGTTTATTATAGTTAGTTTATATAAATAAATTAAGTTTTTTTCTTAATTGTAATTTTGATTACAGTATATATCAATATATTTAATCAACATAAGCAAAAGCATTTTGGAGTCCTCAATAATTTTTAAGAATGCAAAGGAAACTGTTACCATCTTTCAACTACTGAAATTAGCCTTACTGTAGCTAGACTTATGTATCTAAATACATATTTGATAGGTCAAACTTGTTTTTAAATCTTTTCAACAGCTTTACTACCTTCTTAGAAGACTAAACTCCTTTCAATGGCCCACAAATCCTGCATCATCAAGCTTCCCTAATTTTTCCTAACTCCATTCTCGTTCTCTTAATTAAACAGCAGTCTTTTTTCAGGAGAGTCCTTAAATGCACCAAGCTCCACCTATACACAGGGCCTTGTAGTGCCTCTTCCTTAGGCCTGAAATGTTCCCCCCTCCTCCCTTTCGTTGAGTTCAGACCTCATCATTCTGATCTTACCTCAAACATTGATTACCTGATCTTCCTTACCCCCACCCTCAGGTTAGATCAGGTTCCTCTTTTATGTATTCTTATGACTCCCTGCACATTTCCTTCATAGAATTTATCAGTTTGGGAGATTATACTTTTAATATTATGTGACTTAAGAGTTCTTGCATCTCACAGTAAAAGATAAATATAATAATCATATATACATAACTATTAAATGAAATTTTGCCTATGTGTCATGTGCATTTTTCCAAAATCAGTAGTTCTCATCAGATCCTCAATGGTGTTCATAAGCCCTGTGTAGTGAAAAATTAACCTTACCCAAAGAGAGTTCCTTTGCTCTGGGCTACTGGGAGCTGGTATCTAGCCCCTCCAGAACTTCTTACCTAACAGGAGTGTCTTTGCTTGCCTGGGGACTAGACAAATGTGATTCATGAAGGAGGCTTTGAGTCACACTTGATCAGTTCCAATCCTGAGAGGAAATGGAGACTAAAAGCATTAATATGACTTACAAGAGGAGCTAGAAACTAAAGGTCAGTATGTGGGCAGTTTGTAACTGAGCTTCAATAAAAGCTCTGGACACTAAAACCTTGGGTGAGTGTCCGTGGTTGGCAATACCTGATGTATTGTCACATACTATGGCCCAAAAGCGGTAATGCCATCAATGATTCTATGGGGAAAGGCTGACAAGAAATTTTACATGTTGATCCCTCCAGTTTCTGCCCATATGTCTCTTCTTTTGGCTAATTTTAACCTGTATCCTCTTCCTGTAACCTGTAATAAACCGTAAGTACAATAGCTTTCAGTGAGTTCTGTGAGTTTTTTCCAGTGAATTATCAAACCTGAGGGTAGCTGTAGGGGTTCCTAAACTTGCAACAGGTAAGAGTAGTCTTGTATGGTCTATTCACTCAGACTCTGCAATTTGGCTAAACTCACTGCAACTAAAAAAAGGTTAAAAGCCAATAGGCTAGATAGACTATGAGTTTCTTAAGAGCAGTAACTTTATCAATATAATACATGGTAAAAAATGTAAGCTACTTGAAATAAACATACTCCCAGGATATCAATATTCTCTAACAATAATACCAATAATGCTAATGATGATAAAGATGAAGATAATAAAAACCACAACCATTTACTACATGTCCTTACTACAGTACTATTCACTGTGAATATTACTATTCATAGATAAGGTACATGAGGATTAGAGTAAAATGTCTTGCTCAAGATAATACCACTAGTGACAGACTGCATGTAAGCCCTGATTTAACTAATTTTAAGCCTACACACTTTACTATATTGTATTTCATAAGACAAGCAAAGGAAGTTTAATATTATATTTTGCAAAGGACAAACAAATATCTAGCACTATTATCACTTATAAAATAGTTATCATTAAAGAGTAGCAACTGTTAGAATTGTTCAGGAATGTGGAATACTTAAGTTCCTCTCTTTTAACTAAGACTTAGTCACAAGCATTCTGATGCTTACAGCTTGTCTTTGAAATTCTTCTAAATAAAATATAAGCTACAAAGGTTAAAAACAAATTTAAAAATTAATGTGTTATGTATTACTACCAAATGCTAAACACAAATTCCAAATACCTGAGATGGACAGATAACACTTCTGCCAAGAAAATCATATATGATACCCGAATCTGTAAACAATGGGCACAAAGCTCTTTCTTACATTTTCCTCTACAAATTTTCTGTCTCCTCCTCTCTAGTTTTCTCTCACATCCTGGAACTGTCCTAATGGCCTCTAAGAAAGGCTGAAAGGAACTGGAATCTATCAGTACATGCAAGACCAGATGTCTCTCAAGCTGAACACTGTACTCAAAGGTCTTAAAGGCCTTTCTACCTTGAAACTAGATTTGTTAATATATAAACATAGTTCTTACAAATATATATATATATATATATACGTGTATATGTATGTATATATAAACACATACATATACACGTATGTATATATAGTATATATAGTAGTACAGTAACCAGGAGCCACTCTGACACACTTTACATTTTTAGTAATCATAAGAAAAACATAAGGCATTTGGCAACTGGTTATAAATAATTACATTAATTATCTTTATGTAGGTCCAGAACAAATAACACATATTGAATGCTATTTGTTGAGATTACTTTAAAATTCACTATCATACTTCTAACAGATATGAAAACCAATAGTCAAGTTGTGCTGTGTCAATTTTAGCAAACCAATCATGATAATAAAAATGTCTTAAGAGTGTATCAGTCTGGATCTACATTAAAAATTAATCATTAAAGGAGGACTGAGTGACATGAAATATAGGCAATATGAAGGAGAAAAAGTGAACATAAGTAAAGCACGGAAAAGAAAGAGGGACACACTAATGAATTAGACACAAACACTAAAGCCCACAAAAAACCCACAGAGACAGAGAAAGTACCTGGAAAGCTGTGAGTGCGCCAGTCCCTGGGTTATACAGGCATCGCAGCGAAGGCATGCTGTCCGCCAGGCTGGAGCAGCCCAGCCACAGAGACCTGGGCATAGAGCACTGCAGAGAGAGGACAACTATGAGATGGGACAGTATGAAACAGGATGGTACAGATTACAGGAACTTTTAAGGCTTGACTTAATGTAATATTCCAATTGTACCTGGCATTTATGATAGAAACAGCTTCAAGAAACATACTATTTACTAGTTCTAATCCCAGAGAGAGACTCAAAAGGGGCACTAATGGCCAAAAAGCAGGGGGGAGGGAGGGATTATAGGCCAGAAAACAAAATATTTAGTAAAAATTTTTGTCCCTGTTCTTCTAAGTATGAGTCTAAAGGAAATCCACTTCTTAATCTAATTAATCAATTCTTTTCCTCTATGTACCTCAACTTATCTCCCATAAATTTACCACAGGGAACTATTGTGCAGACTAAGCAGAAAAAGAAATAGTTCATGTTAGCATTTCAATATTAGGAATGGCAAATTAGAAAACAAAAGGAAAGTTAACATTTTTTAGAAGTTGGGAAGAAGGAAAAGAAAAAGTATTATACCCCTATAGCTTTGACAGCAGCTAACTCTGCAGTTTGCTTACGGATGTTTTACATATCTTGTTAGTCTGCTATTTATTAACAAAAATGCATAATTACCATAGCAGCTGCCTCTTGATCTCTCCAAATGGATTGGGGGGGCTGGGGGAGTTGTACCCAAGAAACAACCCAAACAGAAGGGAAAACAGCAACAAAGAAAGGACAGAAAAAACAGAAAGAGGAAAAAAAAGAAAACCCCAAAAGCTGCTAGTATTAAAACCTTCTAAATAAAGTATGTGTGAATGTAAATAAATATATATATATATAGTGTATTCAAGAGGGAGCAAAAAAAGGTAGAAATTACGATTTCTAGTAATACTAATTAAACAATATTAGTGTTATCGCTCCTAGAGCTTTATAAAACACTTTTATCTTTTAGAAGAATTTTTATATTCTTCATGTTTCTCTAAAAGTATCCCAGGCTGAAGTTTTGTCCATCAACTTGGGAGCTATTATAGTCTAATAATACCAAAAAAATTAAAAACCTGATCACAGCACATATAAAAAAAGAATACATATTTTAAAATATAGCAATTAATGCACATAATACTAAACTTTACAAGTTTTGAAATATTAAATATCATTATGGGGCATTTTTTTCTTCTTAAAATACTTAGTTGTAAAAATTAATGTTAGGAAACAAAATATGGTATACATTGCTCATACTACCTATAACTGACATAAGAAGAGTATCCTGCAAAAGATTCCAAAAAATGACCTGGTTGGTCTAGACCCCTGCTTTCAGGTCATTATTTCCTCATTTTATAGTTAAGGTGATTGATGCCCAGGTGAAATTAAGTACTTCTCCATGATCATGAATTTAGAAAGTAGAGAAGTAGGAACTAGAATCCTGGCCTATTGCTTGTTGGTGCAGAACTCTTCCTCCTGCCTCCATCCATCCCTAGGCACTATAGTGGAGACATCAGACTTCAAGACAGGTACATGCTAAAGGTATCACTGGATAACACACTAACCAAAACAGCTAAACCAATTTGAACTCCTACAACAGTCATCTAACTTTGGTCACTGTTTCCAGTGCTTCTTCACCTCAAGCTGCAATCCATTTTACAAACAGCAGCTAAAGAGAATACTTGTGTTCACTTTGTTATCATATCGCTCCCATCAATAATTCATAATGGCTTCCTATATCTACTGTATGAAATCCAAGCATGGTATTAATCTGACTTTTCCCCACTGCCTACATTAATTCACCTTCTCTGTCTTTCTACTTGGCCTAACACTCTAGCTAACTAACTACCTTCATATTTTTTTTAAATATCCACTTTACCCACATACCTTTGTCATTTTCTTCTCTTCTTCACCTTACAAATGTACATCTATCATTTACTTTTATATCTCCTTAAAACTATTTATACTCATTTTAGTCTCATTCAGTTATTCTCAGTAGCAGACATTCTCATATTGTGAGAAGGCAGCAGGGAGAATAAGGAAGAGCAAGATAAAAAAGGTTTCCTTCCCCTTGAGAACCACTATTCTACTCACATTACTGCTATACACTGGAAGCATCAAGTTCTTCATGAAAATAATTTAAGTAAATGATATTTAAAATTTCTAAGTCTAATGTTTTAGTACTTTATTCAACGAGCATTTATTGAGCAAATCTTCCTTGTACTAACTAGATACTGTTCCAGGCACTAGGGACAGAACAATGAACAAAAGAAACAAAAATCCTTCACATTCCAGTGACATTCCCTCAACCTTAAATTTTTCCATATTTAAAGTCCTTAACGTCAAAGAAACTTGTTTGTGAGTTTCTCTCATTGTTAATGAGAGACAATGTACTATTAAGCAGTTGGTTCTGTGTATGCTGGGTAGAAGAAAGTCTCATTCTGAAGGAGGGACTGAATTTGAGAAAAACGGGAGAAAGAAAAGTAAAACAAAAAAGAGAAAATTAAAATACAGAAGAGGAAAAAGAAATAGTAGAAGAAAATGGAGTAGGCATTGGAAAATAGCTTGTTATTTCGCCCCATTCCCTTCTCAAGAGGAAGATGGCTCAAATACTTCCATTCATACTAAAGCCACCGCATGATCATCTCTATTTTTATTAAAATATGCATATTTTATTTGTATTTGTAAATGTTCTTCGGTAAGTTTTTAAGGCATTTCTTTTTTTAATGTCTCCATTTTATATTAGATCCTGTGTTATTTTTGTAGTATGTACTTTCCTTACTGTAACTCACTCTAATGCTCTTCCTCATTCACTCATCTCTATCTTTCATCAAACCTCCTAAGAACTAAGAACTCAAAAGGGCTTACCCCAACCCCTTAAACTAAAATTCCAAAATAAAATTATAATCAATAATAAGCCACATATATCCAGCAAAGCCACTAGATATACTGGTGTGATTTCTAAAATAGCATCAACTTGCAAACACCACACAGAGGATGCATTCCCAATTATGACAAGACAATTGGTGTGGGTATGAAAATTGCACTTGAATATAGTCAGATTTGCACATTATCATAAGATTTTATATATTATAGCTCAATTTAAAAACCAATTTTCAAATTTGTTTGTATTGTAACAATCTTACCCATACTGGTAAATGTCACTTAAAAACACTGAGGAAAAAATATATAATTACAAAATTAATGGAATCGGCTATACCATCTACTTCTTTTTCCCTTCTACCCTCATGTTCATGAGTATTTTCTAAATGAAGGGGAAAATCAAATCAAAGGAAATTTAGACAATAAGTAACAGAGTGGAAAGTAGTGCCATATTAGTTACTGTTCTTATGAATCTGCATACTCGGGGCCATCCTGATTGGTTAATTTCTGAGAGATTAAAGACTTAAATCTGTCCTTCAAAATGTAATAAACAATCCTCTTTAAAATGCCCAAAAAGCACACACAGGTTTCTACTTAACGTCTGGGCTGCAAAAGTTTGTTTTTCCTTGCAAATTACATTTAAATTTCTAAGGTTTTCTTTCTGCACTTAAAAAAATTTTTAATTAAAAAAAAAATGCAGATTCTAAACTAAACTGCAATCCAGCAATATTCTCACGTTTAAATATTTAACTTCCATTAACTGTTAAAGAACTTCTGAATTCCTTAAATGTTTCTCCTATGCAATCTCAAAAGCTATAACCAAGTTTGGATCATACATGTACCTCCATTCTAGAGAAATCCAGCCATACAAAGCACACATTTGTTTATTCAGCTCATTTCCCAATTAACTCTCCTTTGCAAAATCAAAGTAAGTTGAAGACTATAATTATTTCTTACAACTGAAGTTTGTTACCCAATTGAATGAGTTTACTAGCTTTTTAAAAGCATACAAGCCATTTTTTAAAATGCTGGAACTTTTTTTACTACTATAAAGAATCAGAAAAAGAGATTGAAATGTTGCAACAAAGGGCCACCAGGGAGAATATTATCTAGTGCTCATCAGGTTCAAAGAGAATATAGTATCTAGTGCCCATCAGGTTCAACAGCACAAATTAATTTTCAGAGAACACTAAAAACCTTGACTCCTCCTCCTATTTGGCTGCCTGGAGAAAAGTCAGTTTCTCTTCACTGACAGAGGGCCCTGCAGGCCAAAGACTGGCCACAGCATTTACTGTAGGAAAGCTGAATGACAAAATCTCCTAAACTCAGGTCCCTGTTGGTCAACTTCTAGGAGTAATAGAAGCTACAATAATCAACAATAAAAAGATTGCTGCATTGAGAGTTTATGTATCCTTAAGCCATGGAATAGAAGAACTCCCTTTTCACTACTATATCAACTAAAAAAATTCAGGCCAAGAAAACTACAGTATTCCATAGGCCATGTAATATATTCAGTCTCTACCTATACAAATTCGATGCCTGCCTCTTAGGAATCCCAATTTAGTTCACCCCAAAAATGAAACTCCCGCCTGTCACAAAGGATAATCATATCTGCCCAGCCTTACTGCACAAGGCTGTGGTAAAATTAAAATAAGAGATCTAAAAACTTCACGTACAAAGGAAAAAAATGGAAAGTGGCACCATTACTAAGAACAGGCTTTCATGAATACCGCTTGCATTTCAGAATGTTCTGGAAAGTCATTATGAACTACAGACCATGGAATCAATATATCCATCAATCAAATATTTATTATTCATTACAGAATGGATACAGGTGGAGTACAAGGGGAGGAGAACCAAAATTGATCAGGCATAAATTATTTTCCAGATAGTGTGCTAGATTCTTTAAATACATTATTTCACTTAATCATTACAACCTTGTCAAAGAGTTTTTAGTATTTTCATTTTAACAGGAGAATAAACTCAAGTTCAGAAAAGTTACAACGACTATAAGTGGCAATGGCAAAAATAAGACCCTAATATGTTTGTCTCCAAAAATGCAGACTTGCTATAAAGACCTGTTCTCAAGTAGTTTATACTTTATTAGGGAGATAAATGAACTAATACAAATAGTAATAAGGAAAAATACTATAATGTATTAAATTGTGTTAGACAATAGCTGCTATATAAGTTTAGTTAAAATTTGTAATTTTTTTAGAAGTTCAGATGCAGGCTTTAATTTTATTGTAGCACTTGTTACTGTATATAAATTGTGCATTCGCTTTCTACATTCCTCAGAGTTATGAGTCATGTCTCACTTTTTTTTTTTTTTTTAATCTCCAGTATTTGGTCATAGTAGATGCTCAATAAATGTGCACTTAATGGTGAGAGACCAGTGAGAGCTATATATCAAAGAGAAGAAGAAAGCATTTTTTGCTTACAAAATTGTGAGAATACTGATAAAATAACATTGGCTGCTTTCCTGTGACTAATCTTACTAGACTGGAAGGTTGATGTGTTAGATAAAGCTTTCACAATTTATTATCTTGCTCACCTATAAAACAATCTAATAAGGTAAATAAGATCCAGAGAGGTTAAACAGATTACTAAAAGTTGATGAGTACCTACAGTAGTAAAGATGAGTTTCAAAACTAGATATTCCAATGGCTTAGGACAGTGCTATATACAAATGGCACTTTAAAAGTCAGACTGGAGTTACCTCATTTATTAAGAAATGGGGAGGCAAAGGTAGTAAGGGGTACTGGGCTGACTACATAAACTAAAGAAAAGGAATCCCACCCAACAAGCTGTTGTAATCATCAAAGTAATGGCCATAGAGAAGACAAACTTACATCAAAAGGAAGATTAACAGGACTCAATGACTGACTGACTGTAAGGAAAGAAAGAGGATGAGTCAGAAACAATTCCAAGATTTCGAACTTGAATGACTGGAAGAATGGTGGTAGCAATGACAGACATAGGTAAATTGAAAATTACCTGGCGGGGGTGGAGGGACTGGATAAGCTCAGAAATCATGAATGTGATATAATAATAAACTTCTAATATGTGAGTAAAAATATGGCATGGGTATAAAGCCTGGGTATAAACCTGTAAAGATGACATAGATGTGGGAACAAGTGGTTTTTGTGTAGGTTGCAATGCACTAGGTTAAAAGCATTTCCTGTAAAAATACTAGTGAGGTTTTTGTTTTTTAAAATAACAAAATTGATTGATTGATTCCTCTTCCCTCATCTCCTTTCTCACCTGAACAATTCAGTTCAACAGCCAGTTAAGTGAGTATAGGCTAAGTAGGCAACAAGTTGAGTGGCAAAGTGGCTACAGTGGCCCAATACAGGCTTTAAGAATCCAAGTGGTGTGAGAAAGGCATCCCTGAAGCGGAAGCAGCCTAGCATAGAGTTTCAGTATATATAAAGACAGAACTCTCTAGGTAAATGATGTACACACACAATCATAACTTTATCAATGAAAAAACCCAGTAACAGCAACACTGTAAGAGCAATGAGTACATTTAATGATTCTAAATATCACACTCCACTAAAAGTACCAGAGTTCCATAGAACAGTGGCTGATTCTCCAGGGCTCTGGCAGGGAAAATTTAAGATGAGCTTAGAATATCTTGTGGAAACATGGCAAGATGACACATGGGCCAATGTGAAAGGCTCTCACAGACTAAATCTGGAACAAACTGAATACCAAAATAAATGATGATAATAATGGATCATAACTGTGGCAGGCAAAGTCTTCTCTTAACATGCTCCCCAATGGTTCCCACCTCCTGGTATTCATAATCCTGTCCCCTTGAATGTGAGACAGCCTAGTACTCTGCTTCTAGGTTATAATAGATTATGACTTCCTTCTATCTTGCTAATACTCTATTGCCTTCTTCTCCTGCATGCTGTTATGAAGCAAGCAGCATACAAGAGAGGTCTATGTGGCAAAGAACTGAGGGTAGCCTCCAGCCAACAGCCAGCCCTTAGGAATTGAGGCTCTAAGTTCAATAGCCCTTGAGGAAGAGGAAATCTGCCAAAAAAAAAAATATGTAAACTTGGAAGTGGATTTGCCCAAACCTTCAAATGAGACTTCAACCCTAGCCAATACCTTCATTAAGCCTTGTGAGAGATCTTGAAGCACAGGACCCAGGTAGCCACACCCAGACTCCTGACTCAAAGGAACTGTGAGATAATAAATATGTGTATTATGTTACTATGAGCCACCAAATTTGTGGTATTTTGGTTTGCAGCAAAAGATAACTAATATAATAAGCTTCTAAATAAAATAAAAATCCATGACTCTACTAGTGATATAAAGAATAAACTAGTTTGATAAGGAATATGATACTTGGTCTCAAAAAATCTACCCACATAATACTTATTACAAGGAGAAAACATTAACTTTAAAGTGGAAAAACATGACTGGCATCTTAATCAAGTGATCAGCATTAATACTGCCAATAATGAAACAAATTAAAATCACATGGTACCTGATAGAATGTAATACAAAAAACAGAGCATCGCCTCTGTGATATTCCTGCCAAAGATTTATTAGAAAAACTCAAATGAAAAACAATCTAAAAAATAACTGGCTTGTAATCCTCAAAAATGTCAATGTCATGAAAGTCAAGGAAAGACTGAAGAACTGTCCCAGACTGAAGGAGACTAATGAGACATGACAACAAAATGCAACATGTGATTCTGGACTAGGTCCTTTTGCTATAAAGGACATTCATTGGGACTGCTAGAAAAATTTGAATGGGGTCTATGGATTAGTTGGCAGTTGTATGTCAATATTAATTTTCTTATTTTTGATGACTGTTACTGGGTTACATAGGAGAATGTTATTGCTTGTTAGAAATACATATTAAAGAAGTCAGGAGTGATGGGACATCATACAGTAACTTACTCTCAAATAATTTATGGAAAAAATGTTATCTGCATTTTACTTACAACATTTCTGTGAGCTTGAGAATGTTTAAAAATAACATGAAAAATTAATAAAAATACATATTGGGATTTTGCTTTTTGCTATGGTGTATAATTGTTACCAAACTAAATTTCATGCAGAAAAAGATAACAATAGAAGACGAATAAAATATATAAAACTATATGAAGGCACCAGAGAAGTTTAGGCACCAAGATTTTAAGGGCCAAAATCCTGGGCAGGAGGAAAATGTATTGTGGTAAATCTGAGGCATCTGCTAACTCTTAGGTTTTGCATACAGAGTCAGATGCTAAAAAATTAAGTTTAAAGTGTATTTCAGCAATCTCGTGGTGCTAAGGTGAGAAAAATTAGAGTACAGAGCTCATTAAAAACAAGGTGCCTTGGTTTTTTTTTTTTTTTGGCTTTTTTTTTTTCACTTGATACCACGAAGGGCACCAGAAATAGAGCAGCCTCAATCAAACCAAAGGGATGTACCATGAAAAGAATATTAAACTCTCTCTGAAGGGAGACAGATGGCATCTAGAGTCTCTACCATTTTCATAAAAAATTGCAATAAAAAATTATTAAGAATTCAAGGAAAAGGAATCAAATGACCCAAAGCTAGAAAACAGAAACAATAAAAACAGACACCCAACTAGCCAAAAGGTGAAAAATGTCTACTGAGGAATGAATGGATAAATAAAATACAGTATACAAATATAATGGAATATTTTTCAGCCTTAAAAAGGAAAGGAATTCTAACATATGCTACAATATGAATAAACTTTGAGAACATTATGTTAAATTAAATAAGCAACTCACAAAAGACAAATACTGTATTATTCCACTTACATGAGGTACCAGAAGTAATCAAATTCAAAAAGAATACTGGTTGCCAGTAGCTGGTGGCGGGGACAGCAGGGGCAAGAAAAATGGGGGGTATAATGTGTACAGAATTTCAGCTTTGCAAGACGAAAAAGTTCTGGAGATTGGTTGCACAATAATGTGAATATAATGCTACTAGACTATACACTTACAATTATTAAGATGATAAATTTTATGTAATATATATTTTAACAACAACAACAAAAAAAGCCACAGTGATAAGCATTAGAATTTTTAGACATAGGCTTTATAAAATAAGCATGTTTAAGATAGTCAAGAAAATAGGTGAAAAAGTGAAGATGAAAAGTATTTAACTTAGAAATCCTATAATTAAATAAATATAAAAGATGAAATTAAGAATTCTTTAGATTTGTTTGAGGGCAGATTAGAAACAGAACAAGTGAGAATTAGTAAACAGGAAGATAGATCAGTAGAAAATCACTGAATTGAAAACAGATAAAAGGATAGAAAAATGCTGAAAAGAATGTAAAAGATATAAATGACACAGTAGAAAGTAAGTGTATGTGTATTTGGACTCCTAGAAGAAAAAGAGAGAAAATGGGGCAAAAGCAACCATTAAAAAGATACTAAAATTTTTTTAAAAACTGATTAAAATCATCAAGCCATAGAGTCAAGAATCTCTGCAAACATACAAAACAAGCATCTTTTCTATGCCTTGGCAAACTGTCATTCTAAGTTTGAATCATCTTTATCATTTGCACTTTCAATGTTGTGAAATATCTTTAGGAGTTCCTTTATTGTAAAATTTTTTGCCTTTAATGTGAAAATTTTCCTCTGGGACATCTTTGTCTTTTTTTGTCACAACTGTTTTTCCTCATTTATGTTAAGAAATTCACCTTCACTAAGTCACTAAGTTCTCTGCTGCATATCTAGAATCTATCAAATAGTACAGTATCAACATTTCTATGGTCAGCTATTTCTTCTATGATTCCATTTAACCTCAACTCAAATTTCAATCAAAGTATTATCATTTTACTTTGCTTCATCTGTCACGTGGACTTAATACTAGGAGTGAAGGAAACAACATAACTACACACCATGTTTTCTGTGCATAACTTAATGTGACTAATCACCAAAAGACTGAAAAAAGTGACTGATCATAATGTGCATCTGTTTCCACATAGTGATTTGCTGACTGGAGAGCTTTCAATGAAGTGTACTTAACAAAAATCATTCACAGCTAATATACTATAGTAACTGAAATCTGAACCATGTTTTGGGAGACTGATGGTATTTAAACTTTAGTGATTAAAGTTTATACACATCAGAACCATGTAAAGTGAGGAATTCCAGTACCTTAAATTTAATAAAATAGAAACTCTAAGTAAAAGAAAAACATTAGACTTCAGCTTCTACCGTAAGGGAGTAGCTGGTATCAAACTTGCCCTCCCATCATAAGACAAGAAAACTGGACAAAATATCTGAAACATATATTTGAAGACATCGACACCAGACAATACTAGACTATAAACCCTGAATGACCTTCAAAATCGTCCTAGTTTTATACCCTGAGGAATTTTCCAGTGGCATATGAAACAGGAATCCAAACAGAGCAAAATGGGACCACTTATTGAGAAAACAGAACATAATTTGGGGAGGATAAAGAGACTAGACTGGTGAGGCAGAATATTAGAAACTTATACAGAAAAAAAGCTCCAGATATCTGAACATGAGGTCCCTTAAGTCTGCTCCTGAACACTAAGTTCTGTTTGTACAGGGTGAAATTCTATAAAGGCCAGGCAAAGAACCGTGAGGAAGCTATAAACTCAACAACAACTAGAACCCACAAAGAGCTGGAGAACTTTTCTGTTCTGACCAGCCAGACTGCAGAAGGCTAATTTAACACTTGGGACATTCAGTAGAAGCCCCAGAAAACTTACACTAAACCTACTCGAATAAAGCTTAAAATCAAGCCACAACAGCATCAAGGTGATCTGCAAGAAACTTAACTGCTGGCTGAAACAAACACAAGATTCTTTTTAAAAGATAATAAAATACAAATATGGAATAATGTAACACAATGTCTAAAGCTAAAATTACTTGGTAAAAAGCAGTAAAATGTGACTCATAATCAGGGGAAATATTAGTCAATAGAAACAGATCCAGAAATGACAGAAGTGATGAAATTAGCACACCAAAACATTAAAATAGCTATTATAATATGAACACAGTGAAGAGAACTGTAGGATATAAAAAATAAATGAAATAAAACTTCCAGAAAAGAAAAATACAGTCTGAAATGATAATTTTAGCAGGTGAACGTAACAGCTGATTAAACACGGTAGAAGAAAAGATCAGTGAACTTGGAAAAACAGCAATATGCAAAATAAAGCACTAAAATAAAAAAGGCTGGAAAAAAATGAACAATGCCTCAGTGACCTAGAAGAAATAATCAAGTGGTCCAACATATGTATAATTGGTATTGCATTAAAAAAAATCATGAGGAGAGGGTTGGGAGGAAGCATAAAATATATTTGGAAAATATGTCTCAAAAAAATGATACTAGAGATAATTGCTACAAAAGTATGAGAAGTGCCAGAAATATAGATAGGTGGGTAAACATTTAAAAAAATTTCTCATTTTAAAACTTACTTTAAAAATAACAATTTAAGCAAAAATAATAATTGATATTTATAATATATTTGGAAATAAAGCACATGAAAATAACAAGATAGAGGAAATGGAAGTACATTATATGTGAAGTAAAATATTATTTCAAGGAAGACTGTGATAAGTTAAAGTACATATTGTTTTGCAAATCATGTATCTGATAAGGGTCTCATATCTAGAATACATAAAGAACTTTTACAACTCAATGACATGACAAACCACCTTAAAAAAATGGGCAAAGGATTTGAATGGGCATTTCTCCAAAGAAGACACAAATGGACAATAAGCATGTAAAAAAGGGTGCTCATCTTCAGTAGTCATTAGGGAAATGAAAATCAAAACCACAAGGAGGTTACCATCACACCCACTAGGACGACAACTGTTTAAAAATTCCCAGAGCCATCCAGGTATCTCAGGAGAGAAGTATGTCAGGAGAGCCAAATGGACCAAAAGGAGTTTTATCATCAGTGTCTTATCTAGTCTCAAAAGCTTTTGAAGCTACAATTTTAAAAAGCAAAACAAAAACAGAAATAAGTTGTGGTAAGGATGTGGAGAAAATGGAACCCTCATACATTGCTAGTGGGAATATAAAAAGGTTCAGTAACTATAGAAAACAGCTCGACAGTTCCTCAAGAAGTTAAACATAAACATGTGACCACTTCTAGTAACTCCACTCCTGGGTACACTCCCAAAGGAACTGAAAACAGGTACTCAAACAAATGTATGTACACACATTCACAGCAAACTTATTCACTAAAACCAAAAGGTAAAAACAGCTTAACTGTTCACCAACAAATGAATAAACAAATTGTGGTATATACATACAATTAAATATTTTTTGGCCATAAAAATTAATTAAATACTGATACAAGCTACTGATGAACCTCAAGTGAAAGAAGTGAAAGGGAAAGAAGAGAGACACAGAAGATCATGTATTGTATGATTCTATTTATATATAAAATATCCAGGATAGGTGAATGTAGATTGGTGATTGACAGAGCCTGGGGGGGGGGGTGGGAGAAGGGAATGGACAGAAATTGTTTAATAAGTAAGTTTTATTTGAAGTAATAGAAATGTTTTGGAACTAGAGAGAGGTGGTAATTGTACAACATTGGGAATGTACTAAATGCCACTAAATCGTTCACTTTAAATTGGTTAATTTTATGTTATGTAAATTTTACCTCAATAAATATTTTTAAATGCATATTGAACTCTCTAGGGGAACCACTAAATAAAACAAAAGTACCTAATAAGCCAAGAAAGGGGATAAAATGGAATACTAAAAAATAATTCAAGAGAGCGCAGGCAAATTTAAAACAAAAGAGAACAGTTGGGACAAATAGAAACAAATAGTAAAATGGTATATTTAAACTTAACCATATCAATAACTACTAAATATAAATGGTATAAACCTACATTTTCTAATATAGTGACCACTAGCCACATGTGGCTACTAAGCATGCTGGTCCAAACTGAGATGTGTTAAACTATAAAGTCACATTGGATTTTGAAGACAATACAAATAAAATAAAGTATCTCAATAATTTTATACAGATTACATGTTAAAATGATATTTAAATACACTGGGTTTTAAAAAGCATTTTTAAAAATTCAACAGTTTCTTTTAACTTTTTTGATATAAGAAAATTTTAAAATATATACTTGTTTAGGATCTGTAGCTAACACATTTCTACTGTACAGTATAAGTTCAAACACTGGAAGACGGATTGTTAGACTGGATTAAAAAGCAAGACACAGCTACATATAAATGTACGCAGATAAATTAA
Source organism: Eidolon dupreanum (assembly GCA_028627145.1). Classification (NCBI taxonomy): domain Eukaryota; kingdom Metazoa; phylum Chordata; class Mammalia; order Chiroptera; family Pteropodidae; genus Eidolon; species Eidolon dupreanum. The sequence goes on from CM053506.1 coordinate 16,942,112, forward strand.
AAGTAAAGCTTGAAAAGATGTCATAGAGCTATCATAAAGCTAAAATGGCTACATTAATGAACAAGGGATATTAACAGGGATAAAGAGGGCCTTTCATAATAATAAAGAGGTCAACTCATCAAGAACAACCTTAAAAGGGTATGTACTAATAAAATTTCAAAATAACAAAGAGAAAACAAATCTACAATCACAGTCTAAGGTGTTTAACACCCCTCTGTTAGCTATTTGACAGAATAAGCAAATAAGTGAAGAGCACAATTAATGGACTTGACTTAAGGACTTAACTGTACCCAACAACTGCAATTGTCTTCAAGCACACTTGCTACACTTATTAAAATAGAGTTTAAAATGGGCCCAAGCAAGTACCAACAAATTTCAAAGGACTAAACTTGCAGAGTATGTTGTTAATGAGCTATAAATTGGTGTAGAAAAGATACCTAGAAGAGGTTCTGGTTCTAGTTAAGATGGAATTAAGCACAGTCCCTTCTCCATCTCCCACTGAATGCAACTGCTAAAAAATGGACAGAGCATGGTGCAGCTATCTGAGGACTCTGAAAAGTGAACAGCAGTAGGTGGATTGGTGAAGAAGGCTTCAACACAGCACTGAACCAACAATAAATTTACCATTAAAAAAAAATTATTTCGGTCTACAGCCATGCCACCCTAAACAAGCCCGATCCCATCTGATCTCAGAAGCTAAGCAGGGTTGGGCCTGGTTAGTACTTGGATGGGAGATCACCTAAGACTAGGTGCTGTAGGTGTTAAAAAAAAAAAAATTATTTCAGTATCCACCAGCCTAGACTGCAGCATAAAACCCAAAAGTCGATATTTTGTGTAGGCAAAGAGAGATTCAGGAGAAGCCCTCTAGTTCTAGCTTAAGAAGGGGTATCCTAACTCTCAGAGAATAGTGAAAATCTTCCACTTTTCATTCTTAAAATTCTCTTTATTATCTACAAGAATCCCATGATGAAAGCCGCAATAGAAGCCTAGGCCCACAGGAGCCTAAAACTGAAGTAAGGAAACTCTCTTTGATCAGAGGAGTTGTGATCCTAAAATGCTGACGTGAAACCTTACTGCCTTTTTTTCTCTATCCTTCCATCCATTAGCCCCAGATGCAATAACATACTCAGGTGGAAAATGTTAAATAAAGCCCCAGGTGTCTGGCTGGAAGACTAAAAATTAGAGTCCCAGGGAACTAGAAAGTACTAGGGAGACTGTGGAAAAAGTGGAGCTCAGGAAAGCAAGCCCACAAGGTGATTTGTGAACTTCTGCGCTCACCTACAAGCTTCACAGATGTGGATATGACCCAAAACAGCAAGCCACAGACTTTGAGAACTGAACTACCAGACTACCATCTAGATCCCAGACTGGCCACTGAATGGCACACACATGGAACAAATTTCAGTAGTACTGCAAAGCCTTTAAAAATGGAATAGACATTGAAACCACAATCCCACAGAAAGCTATTTGAACTTGTAGGCTAAACTCCACTGGATTGAGAGCCCGATAAAACAAAAACATCAACATTTTCAACATAATTTAAACAAAACTCAGTTCTAGAGTATTAAAAATGTCCAGGATACAACCCATATATTACTTGGCATACATAAAAGGAGGGAGGGAGATATTTCAACTCACATCAGCAGATGCCAATACTAAATTGACACAGATGTTGGAATTAACTTTAGAGACAAAGACTTAAAAGTAACTAGTATTAAAAAAGGTTCCAATAACTAAGGGCAAACACTCTTGAAAAAGATGGAAAGATAGGAAGTCTCAGCAAAGAAATGACAGATATAAAGAAGAATCAAATGGAAGTAAAATAACTGGAAAAAAATGGAAATTTAAAAACTCATTGGACGAACTCAATAGTGGAATAGAGATAACAGACAAATACTCTTTATCAATATACAGGCAAAATTCATAAACAAAATACTAGCAAATAAAATCCAGTAACGTATAAAAAGGATTATACACAATGACCAAATAGGATTTATCCCAGCAATGCAAGGGTGGCTGCTTTGAGTCCTAGGGGTATTCCAATGCCTAGCTCCATGTCTTTGCGGTGCCTGACTACATACACTTCAACCCCTTTAGTTCTGTGAACTATCTCTGAACCCTTAAAATAGTTGCCCCTTCTTGCTTAAGGGAAGAATGAAGCAATCTGTTACTTGATACCAAAAGTACTTGAAGACAGATATATAATTCTAAAATAAGTATTATCCCCAAGGTAGACACATGGGAAGCTATGCTTATTTCATCATTGCCATCAATGCTAAAATATATATTTTTAAATTTAAGCTTTCCAAAATAAAACTGGATTAACTTTATGAGAACTAAACAAGTCTCTGCCTTTAAAGAGATTGAAATTTAGCAGAAAAATTAGATTTAAAGCTTTAGCCACCACAGGTTAACATTTATAAATGCTGACAAACACGACATAAATCACAAAATATTACTAATTCAATATCATTATTGTTAGACCATATAAACTCACACTATTCTTATAATCTCAGGATGCCTAGCTCACTGTTGTACACATAGCAGAAGAGTTAAGAAATTCCTGGTGAAACTATTATGACAACTGTGAGAAGATATGACACTAATCCAGGTGTTAAGACATCAGGTACTTGTACAGACTCATCCTCAAAACAACTGTAAGATCTTCTTGAGCAGTTAACTTAAAGTCTACACAACTCAGCTTCTTCTGGTAAAACTGAGCAGATTAAAATATTTCTAACAGTGTCTTGTAGTAATGTAATTCCACAATTCTGTGATTTACATCTATCTACAACACTTCCAATACGATTTTTTATAGAATTATTAGTTTCACCACAAAATCTAAACTAAAGGAATGGAAACCCCTTTAAACAATAAAGTGAAGAGAGAGAGAGGAGGAAGCTGCTCCTGATGCTTATTTAGAATAGTTAAAAACCAAATTTGGCTCCTTTCTAAAATAAATTTTTCTCATTATTATTTATTAAGTATTCAATTAGTCAAATATAACACTCCAATAAACTAGAATTTTGAACAAACAAATGCTTTAAAATTCTAATAACTATGCATAAGCAATAAATTATTCTTACTTGAATTTCTACTGCTATGTAGCGCAGGGTTACTAAGTACGTAATTACATAAGAGAGCCACCCAACTTCCCAAGGAGTCATTCCAGTGAATTGTGTAAATAATATGCTTAAAAAAAAAACACAGCCTCCTCACATATGAATTTAGATTTACCAGATATGGGTTAGCTGCGTACCTGTGAGACTAGAGCACAGTCTTAAAAAGGCCTTCCTAATTATGAATTTACCAGAGAGACTAGAATGACCCAAAGCAAATTAATACATAGACTTTTTTTCATAACTTTCTATAGAAACATTTTTACTGTTCTGCTTCAGTACAGAAAGCAAAGGTCTTAAAAGTCCCTGGCTTAAGATAAGAACTACAGAGTACAAGACTGACCAAATTTTTCTAAAACTGACATTCTGGTTTTCTTAAATACCAAACACTTGTGTTTTATTTTTATTTGTATCTACATAAGAAGTTCTAAATATTTGGTCTATGACTGATTTTACCATAAAATTGAATTTGAAAGAATAAGAATAATTTTCTTAAAAAAAAAAAAGTCAACATTAGCAGACAGCAGGGCATCATAATAATACCTAGATGCCACATGTTTCCTGTACCAAAAAAGTCATTTTTAATACCCATCTACAGGAAATCAACCAACGTAGTAAACAAATTTATGCATACAGCCAGGTGGTATCTTTATTCTCCCTATAACAGAACAAAAAGTAAGGATGTTCAGTTACATTTTCTTTGCTCTATTATTAAAAATCATCTTATGCTAAATAAAAAGAATACCTTTATTTCTGAAGTTCTCATTTACTTGGTATAAGAGTAAAACTGCAATCATCTTAGATTAAGTTTTACAAATTCAGTCTCCTATACCTGTACTTAAAGACCTTTTAAATCGTGCCACAAAGAAATTCTTTAGTTATACTGGAATTTCATTTTATTAAAATCAAGTCAAATCTTTTATTGTGTCCAAATTCTTTTATTGCCCTAGGATTTACTGCATTAAAAATTATTTGAAATAAACAGGCAACAAGCTGAGGGGTTATACAATATTTGATGATGTGGGTTTGGCCTATACACAAATTTCAAATGATCACAGTGCTCATTGGGAGGTTTACGCTTTATGTATTTCTGAAAGAGGGAGGGAAGGGAGAAAAAGGGAGCAAAAGAGATGTTAAGGAAAAGAGAGGGAGAAAATAAAAGAAATAAAAATAAAAGAAAGCTTCACTGTAATTAGAAGAGTAAACAGAAGTTGAAGCAGTCTTCCATTTTGATGAAAGACATTTGCAACACTTTTTTTCCCAGTATAGATTTACACATTTGTTCACAGCAGTTGCTACGACTCAACACAGGCGAGTGTCTAGTTAAGAATCCACATATTAAGGTAGGCTGGCTGCCAGATGAGCAATCAGAGCTCTTGTCCCTCACTACACAGGCAGAAAGAGCAAAAGAAGTCACAGAGTGAAATCCTTTGATTGGGAGGTGCAGGGAGAAGAGACGAATCCTCACGGCAGACTTGTGAATCATTCCCCTCTCTACAGATGTGTCTGCTCTAAAAATGAATTTAAAACAGAGAGCTATCTGGAGCTTTCTTCTTAACTGAGAAGGAAACTGCTCATGAAAGGATCCCCTGATATCAAACAGTATTTCAACAACTGCAAACCAAGTATCCCAGCCCTCTTGGGTACTCCTTAATTTAACTTTTGTGTAGGAGTAGAGAAAAGAAAATTACTTGCTCATTAGAAAGAGAATAAATGCCTACATAAATAAATGGAACCATATTACAGCTGACTTCCTGGGCACCACAGACCAACAGAGAAGAAACTCATTTTCAGCAGTGCAGTTTACTTCGCTATTTGCAAATGGCTGGCTGATCGGCAGCTATAATATGTGAAACAAATAACCATTTCAAAGATCAAGTGTCATGTTCCCTGGTAAGTAACAAAAAATAAACATTATGTACTTTCCCCATCCAGTTTATGGAATTTAACAGAAAAGGTTTACTGACTATTTCTTGGTATGTTGTGAGGACATTTTCTGTGATGGTGTGGTTATTATTCAGGTTAGATAAGAAATTCTCCTTTCTCTCAGGATATCAGTATTAAGAGTTACATATTCACAAGAAAAATCCAAAACAAATTATTTCTGAAGCAAGTGAATGTGACAACAAATTGTGAAATAGGGAGTGATGAGTATATCTAACAAATATGTTCTTATAAGAAAATAAAGTACCCGATCTTACAATACAATTTATCACAAGCCAAGATGCAAACTAGTAAATCTCAAATGCACAACCTGATGATAATGCCCACTTTTAGACACCCATCTAAAAACCAGTGCATTAAATTTTAATGTAAGAGTTTTTACAGATTTACAAACTAGCCTTAAAAACTCCAGTTCCAATGTAAGTTAGAAGGAAGAAGATTCAAATCCATGCATTGTTATATCCCAGTGGTGCTGCTACAACATCTAGGCAAAACCTGATATGGCCACTTAAGGTCAGCTTTCATTTTCAAACTCCTTTACAAAATATTAGCTAACTTGTAATGGAATTCTGAGGTGTCTGTTGGGTATTTGAACTATTGCATAGCTCAAGTTTGCCTGATCAGTGAGTCAGATAAGACCTATTTTCTACTAAGTAACAGTAAAAAGGGATAAATATTTTACAATATCTGTCAAAACAAACAAAAAACCAGAAAACCTCTAGTTCTCCCTTCTCTTCCCCCATCTTTTTCTGCTTTTTAAAAAAGAAGTTTCTTCCCTATGCCTTTATGAAAGAACAGAGTATAATTAGGAAAAATTGGGCAACGTTTAAAGTGCAGAGCCTATTCATAAAAATCAACTTATATTTAAACAAATCAACACTAATATTTGGATGTTGACTGAAAATATTCAAGGATTACTTTAAAACACTGTTCTTATGGACAGTCAATATTATCTCTCATAACTGACATATTCACACCATAGTTTTCAACTACAACACAAGAATATTAAATACAAAAACCTCTACTAAAGGGCAAAAGGTAATGGCATTAGTGTACTCGTGCTCTGGTAGGGTTTAACTCTTTGCAATTAAGTGTGGAAGAAATATGGAAGTTCACCACCACAGTTTTTAGATAAACCCCTCTGCCTTATGGATATTTATTTATAGCATGTGTCCAGTCTTGCAGAACTCTATCTGCCCTGACCCCATTTGTAACATAAACTGCTCTTAAACCATTTTAATACATTGTTACTGAGATACTTCTTTTACACAGAACCTACCAAGCAGTAGATCGATACTCTTTAATACAGAGCTGCCGATTCCATTACCACAAAAACCTGTGCAAGCCGCCAGATGCTGAACAAAGACCACGGCTTTCATCAGGTTTATTCCTAACATGTCTCCACTCCACTGGGATGAAATATTTTGCTTTGGTGGGCAAGTAGAATTTGGAAAAGAAATAATGGCATTTAAAAATAACAATTAAGAAGCTGTGATTACAGAGAAAGTTTAAATGATACAGCTAAAATAAATTTCTTCACATCTACTGGATGCTTATCATTTATCATCAAATCCATCTGTTCACCTGCAATCATATGCTGCACTTGATGCTTTCACAAACTACCATGACATTAGGTGTTTAAGTTGCAGTTCAACACTTAAGACAAAAATGATACAGAAAGAGGTTATGGAAAAGAAAAAAAATAAAGCACTGGGTGAGCAATGGGGCAGGGGGAGGAAAGAGGAGAAAAGGAATACATTGTACTGTTCTTTAAAAGCCATTTTCAGTAACAAAATTTTGCAACTTCAATTTTTTTCTAAATTTGCTAACAAAAAATCTTTATTCACAAGCTTTTCATATAGTTATTACAATTATCTTTCCTTCAAACCATCATTATGATCTGAGGCAATAAAACTGAATTGAAATATAAATAAAAAGGACAGAGATCTGTCTATATGCAGTGGTACCAGCAACTTGTGGCACCAGAGGGATTTAACTTTTGTCTAAAACCAATACTCTCTGTCTTTTCTTATACTATTTACTTTCAATGGACTAAGGCTGCAATTCATCCTTTCTCGACCAGCTTTAATCATTTTCACAACTATGGTTGCTATGACAACAGGATGCAGTTTATTTGTGCTGTTTTCATTTTCCCCCATTTGAGTTGCCATAACAACACTATCATTCTGCCTTTCTCTAACATGTAACAACTTTATTTTAGGATTGTATTCTTAAGGACACTGGCTTTCTCCATGAAGAAGGTAAATAATAGAATTTATACAAGAATTTATTTAAATAATATGATATCCAATTTTAAAATCTTTTGAGGGAAGAGTTATTTTAATGTTGTTCTAAAGAATCAGTAATATAAAATCTAAAAAATATTTTGGCTACTGGATCTCCACACCACATCCATTAGTAGGACCATTAAATAATGTTGAGATATGAAAGCATATTTTTTTAAAAAACTCTCAATTGTTACAACACTTTGTTGTACTAGTATCTGCTATAACAGAACTTTGTATATGCAAAAGGTTATCTTAATTTAATAGCTTAAATCACTAAGGTCAGATCCTTTAGCCCTTTGATCAGCTGACAGTTACATTAAAAAACCTCTTCACAGCATGAATATCTATGACTATATATACAAATTTATTGCTTACAAAGCATAGAAATCTTAATATTTGAAGAGAAAATATGCAAATATTATTAAATTCTCTCTTAGCTCCCTACAGGCATAAAAAATATTATTTATAATATTGTAGCATTTTTAAAGACTAGAACTAATTTTCACCCATTAATATAAGACAAATTTTAATTTTAATCACAGCTGAGATAATACATTTTTTGGTTGCAATGAACTGAAAAATATGAGTTAACCAAATCTGAGGACCAAAAGAAATTTAAGGTCTTTTAAAGCGTGATCAGTTTCTTAAATTCATTTTTTAAATAAAAAAATTCACTACTATTCAAAACTCTGAAATAGGAATTTAACAGTTTTTCTTTTGGCTACTTTTTTAAAGGACTGTTTGAAGAGAGGGTCTGCAAATGTTAAGAGCAAAAAATAATAACTGGCTCAAGATCTTTAGAATCCTTTCAATACATGAAAATTAAGAACTCTAAAACAATGACAATGAAAATAAAGCAGATGGAGGGTAATTACACTACTTAGCAAAGGGGCTGAGAGGGGAAACAGCAGCACATAAGATTATGCAAGACAAGGAGAGAGACTTGGACAAAACAGATTCCAATCCTAGGCAACCTGGCTAGGCCCTTACATCAAAATTAAACCAACAAACTGTGCTAAAATCATATACAAAAGTCCATCTCTCTCCAATCTGCTTTCTCCTTTCCTTAGTTTGTTGTACTTGTAGGGAACCTCAGGAAAATCCCCTTCTGTAAGGCCTAAACTGCTCAAGCAAATGCTACCTTGCAATGGCTTCTAAATGAGCCGAAGCCAGTAGGTCCTAGGCTGTAAGCAACATGATGCAATTTTATTACAGTGCAATAATGTGAATTTAGGTACTAATGCTGTTAGAATCATGTAAGTCTTGAGACTGGACTTCTGTGATGTACTCTGACAGGACTGGTGAATTATTTGTGCATGTGTAGTCTAACATTCTTGTTAACAGTTATGACTCATCCAGAACATCTCTTAAAAAAGAGCCTCTGGCTTCATCTATAGGGCAGTCTGCTGTGATCCAACATACATTCAGTTCTATGCTATTTCTGTTACACCTACTGGAACTCACTGATAAAACTGCTATTCCTGCCCTGATCTGACACATCTAGCCATATATTCCATAGGGATTTGCAGGCTACTGAACAAGCCCCCACCACTCTTATCATGAGCGTGTTATGCCCTGCCCAGGGTGGTAAGAATTTTAACCCTTACTGTCTGTTTCTGGGCTAGGGCCTTACTTATTTCTCCTCTCTATTCCTAAGGTAAGAGGTGGTTTGTGTTTGTTTCATTCTTAACTAGGGAATCTGTGTATTTTGTAGATAGGAGAGTGAGGGGAAAACCTACTTTTTGTTTTACCTTTGATACTAGGTATTTGAGTCTTTAAACAAACAAACAAACAAACAAAAAATCCTTATCTCAGGAATAAACTAGTGCCTCTAATAGAAAAAAAGTGAAATCCACAAGCCAGGCCAGCTGCATGCTGCAAAAGGTACTTTTTCAGTGATTTCGAGGGGTAAGGATTCTATATACACATATGAAATCTACATGTATTCTCAGACTCCAAGATACAGCATAGTGATTTTAAAAGATTCATTATATCAGTCACTGGCAATTGGATGTGAAAAGATCCAATTTCCAAGCTTTAAAAATAATTTTATTGCTATTTAAACCAATCTGAATAACTTTTCCAAAATGAAATATATTATCTTTTAAAATTATCAAAGAATCCTCTTCTTTAATAAGAAATGTTAACATACCTTTAGGCATAGACCTCCAACCCTACAAAAATATTATCTTCCAAATAAAATTGAAATAAAAAAATCTTTTGTCCAGTTAAACAATATCCATATTCTATGAAGTCTTTAATTTAGTTCCTAAAGCTCTGAAATGAAGACTTAGGTACGGATTTCTGAGCACATATTTAGTTTTAGTTTTATTACTGCATAATATACAGTATAAGAAGTTTGCGTTACACTGGTTATACTTGTTAGTATCTGTTTTCTCATTCAAGTGCCTTTCAGTGATATACGAAATTTGAAGATAATCTGAAAAAAGACAAAGAACTCAATTCTGCCTCAATGCATCTTCCAAAGAGGGGTGTGCACATGCCAGGAGGTGGGCAAGATGATCCTTTGGGGTACAACGGAAAAAATAAACTTTTATTCAAATTACTTTAATTTAAAAATTGATGTTTTCTAATTTTTATAACATAGATTGATACTGGTTCCCTCATTTGATCTGATGTTACGTGGTCAAATGTCACTTATGAACCAAGTGTTCGAATGGAAACCTGGAAGTTCCACAACACAAAAGGGTTGGCAGTGGTGCCCCTCCTGCCCAATATTTATTTGTTGCCTACCATGTGCCATGCACTGGGATATACTGGAGGACAAAACTGACAAAACTTTACCCTCAAGGAGTTTATTTTCTAGCAGAAATAACAGACAATGAAGAAAGGAGCATTTACTTTAGATAGAGTAGTCTTTAAGGAAGTGACATTTAAACTGAGATATAAAAGATATAAGAGGATTCAAGTAAGAAGCCAGGGTCAGAGAAAGTAGATGAAAAGGCCTTCCAGTGGTCTTGCAAGAGTCTGGCAAAAAGCTAAGGTAATTAGAGTGTAACTGGACAGTGGGAATATTAGCCTTAGATAGTGAAAGAAGTAGATAGGAAAGGACCAGATCTGCCTGACTGAACCAAAAAGTCAGAAGTTTTATCATGACATGTGCATAAGTGCAAAGAAAAGATACTGAAAGTTTTAAATTTAGATTTTTTGTAAGATCACTCTGACTCCTGTATAGAAATTGGATTTAACAAGAACAATAGTTAGAAAAGTATTATAAATATAAAATAAATTATAATAACCTATAGTAAGTTGATGACAATGGAAGCTGAGAAAGGTAGATGAATTTTAGATACATTTTGGAAGTAAAAGAATCCAATGATGGGCTGGGTATCAAGATAAGGAAAAATGGTAAGTCAAGGATGATCCCAGCAACCAGGTAAATGGTGTCATCATTTATTGGGATAAGAAGACCAACAACAACAACAAAAATCGAGATTTCTATTTTTGATATATTAAGTTTGAGATAACTATGCAACATTCAAGTGGATAGTAAATTAAATATAAAAATCTAGAGGTCAGAATAGAAGGATGAGTTGGAGATCATTGACACATTATGTACCATCAGCACACAGAAGGTATTTCACAGCCAAAGGAATAGATGAAATCACCTAGGAAGAAAGTACAGACAGGAAACAGAAGGTAGCCCAGGACCAAGGGCTAAGAAACCCCAGCATACAGAAAATTTGTCTAAGGGTCAAGTGCTTAGTAAATGATCTGGTTGAAAGGAGTGCTCTTTCATTATACCCCACTGCCTCTCAATATTAAGACGGAAAAAAGCCATCTTCGCTAGTCAAAGTTTCTCAAATTTTGTATTTAATCCATGACAGGTGTCTTCTGGTGGGTTCTAGAAAAACACCTTATGGAATCTAACTTAAAATAATCAAGAAACCAGAAACAAAAAAAATGCAGTGGCCTCCCAGGAGGGAAACAATGGTAAGATGGATGAGAGAGAGAGATTTTTCACTCTATGTCCTTTTGCACTTTTTGAATTTTGTACTGTGTTGAATGTTTTAAACATTCAAAAACAGATTTTTTTAAATAACTCCATATATTTTTATCAATAATTAACTTGAACCTCAGTAAGTTTATTATTGTTTGCCTTTAGATCTTTACTGAACTTGACAAGTTATTTGTAAAATTTTTATAAAGGTATAAAAAAAGCCGCAAAGAGCCAAGACACTCTTGAAGAAACACAACAAGGTATGAGAACTTAACTACTATACATCAAGGCTTATTATAAACCTACACGAGTGAGGCTGTGTGGTATTGATAGAAGGATCACTAAACAGATAAAGAGAATAGAATCATGAGTTCAAAAACAGACCGATGCATGTAAGGACATGATTTATGATGGAGGAAGCAACACAGATCCGTGGGGAACACATATTCTTCCAACAGATGACGCTGGAGGGCACTTGAAATTCACATGGAAAAAAATGAAACAGAATCCCTTCCTCACACGAAACACAAAAATCAATCCTATAGAGACTAAAGTTTGAAATGTAAAAGGCAAAACTATAGTTTCGAGCAATAAATGAGACTATTTTCATGACCTTAGAGTAGAAAAGGCTTAAGTCACAGAAGCACTAACACACACACACACACACACACACACACACTCTCTCTCTCTCTCTCTCTCTCACACTCTATCTTTCTCTCTCTCTCCCCTCCCCCCCTTCTCTCTCTCTTCAATTCACCTATCAATTACAAGCTCAACCACAAATAAAAGAGTCAAAAAGGCACCAACTAGGCTTGGATTTGGAAATGTGGGCTCTAATCTAAGCTGTCATCAACTGTAACCTTAGACAAGTCACATGATCTCTTTGGGTCTCAGTTTGCTCATTTTTAAAACAAGTCATGTTCTATGACCCAAACAGAGTCTTTTGCCCCAAGTGTACTACTGATCTAAAATGATCATAAACCACTGTTCTGAACAAGCTAATGAGGTAGACCACATTCCCAGTGTTGGTACCTTAAGATGATGAAGAAAACAAATACAATAAATGTTTCCCAGTCCTCCCGGAACTAGAGTCTAAATAACTGAACATGCTGACAGTATTTAAGGTTGACCTTGATAGAAGAGTGTATTCCAAATGCTCCTAGATGTAAAGTGCACTTGCTGGGGTAAAGTGACCTTGCTGGGCATCTTCTTGGTAGTACTATTTCTTTAATAAAACTGATAAAAGTAGAAAGATGCTGAAAATATCAGTAGAAATAGCAAAGGATTTAAGTGTGTCCATCCTTATATTCCTGACAAGTAAAATTTCATCATCATAGACAAGGATAAATTGTGGCTGCTTGCCTTGGGTGGCTAAGGGAATGAGAAAATTAAGAACAGAGCATTCCACTAGGATTTTCGATAAGTACCAGCCAAGTCATTTCTGTACCATTTTTCCTGCCACTACCAAATAACATACTCAACATTTCATTAGCTTCTCAAAATCACATTTTATGATGAAGCTCAGACCTAACAGTCATTCTCTTATTGAAACAGTCACAACTAGTTATACTAGAATGGCAATTATCAACAATAAAAGTTTTTAATTAAAATACATTATGTAACAACAGTAAAATAAGGCTAGATCAAGGATCTTAACCCAGTATCCATGGATAAGAATTCAAGTGTAAAAGTACATTTCAATAACATCTTCCATATTCACATCTCCCCTCTTTCTTCAGCCATGACTACTATGGAAAATATGTTGTTATGGGTTATTGGTATCAATTCCTCAGTAAGCTAGTCCCAAGGACAGGACAAAGAGTGATATCTTCAGGCGCCAGCTGCCTAGGAGAAAATAGCTCCCAAGAAGAGAAACAGAAACAATATTGCCGCCGCAGTACAGATAACCAAACTGTCCATTTAGACGCTGACAGCCAACATCTGCTTCTGTAATCTGCTTGCTTGCATAATCAAAGCCCACCAAGGCATAGTTTTAGGCTATATAAGCTGACCCCTATGGAGGTTCGGGACTGATTCTCTAGTGGGGAGAGTCAGTCGCCAGCTGGCTAATAGAGGCTCATAATTAATCTCAATTGGCTCCGTGGGTCTTAGATTTGAACACGCTGCAACATAAGTACCTCTGAACCTCTTGAAATTGTGTATAAAATGTATGTGCATGTGCATGTGCATGTCTGAGGAGAGTATCTCATGACATACAAGAGATTTTCCGTGAAGTCATAAAAAAAAATGTTTATGAAGCCTTGAATCAAATGATCCTTCCTGACTCTTAAAGCCGATGACCCCACACAAATTCAGTGACATTTTAGTTAAGGCAAATAACTGACCCATTTATTAAGGAAACAAGACTTTGCCTCCTTCTAATTCATCACATTTTCTCTTAATCCAAGTTCAATAAAAGTCAGTCTTGCTTTAAAATGAAAATTTCAGAATTTCATGACTTCAATTAGGCAATTAAAAATTGAGTTCAATAGCATCCTCCAATTTCAAAATCTTCCGTATCTTGCCCTTGGTTTATCTTCTTACTTTTTAAACCTCTTTAAACACTCGAATTTTAACTACAGTATATTCTCAATAAAAAAGAAAACCTTTCTTTGGTATTTTCAACCAGGAATCCTTCTTTCTAGATTCTGAGTACATTTTCATGTCAATTAAAAACAAGATCTCACTCTTTCCTTCCGTTTTATATAATTAATTGGGGCTATTAGTCCAAATTCATCAACTCCTGAGCCTTCGAAGAAAGTTATTAGTCAAATTCTACCCTGGCCAACATTTGGTGACTGACTTCCACTCCCACCTCATAAACACATACTTTAAAAAAACACACACACAAAACTTACTAATGAGAACTATAATTTACCACCAACTACTCATAAGAAATTATAGCTCTGCTGACTGGCAAAAAATTTGCAAAAACAGATCAGTTTAGCTGCATAAAATAAATATCCACCTGCACGTACTAGCACTAATCAGGGCGTGAAATTAAACTTTTTATTCGAAAAGAAATAACTGCTTCAAGGCTGTGATTTAATCTGGGAAGCAAATATTAAGGTCGAGGAGGGCCAACTAGCCAAATTCTGTAGAAGTGAAACTATATGGCATAACAAATGTGCCATTTGCTTTACTAACTGCAGACTTTACAGAACCAAGTTTCTGGAATGTATGCAGAGATCACTTAAGAGCTGAAAGCTCAAACTGGCCACTATGGACATCTAATTTGATCAAAACTAAGAGAACAGTGTTTCATTAAGTAAAGAAAATTCAATACATATAAATGCTATAATAAGTTTTAAAATAGCCTATAGCCATTTTCATTACAACACTGTTAATTTTGGATTAGCCAGGTTAATGAGATCCTATTCAGTAATTTAGCCAATTCTCACAATTTTTCCAACCTTTATAAAAATTAAGTAATACAAACTTCAACTTATTCCATTACAATATAGCCATACTACTTTCACGTCTACCAGAGAAAACACACAAGTAGAAAAAGGGCCCAAAAAAATCATGAACAAGATACTGGTTTGACAGGCCTAGAGAAACCACTCAAAGTATGGTCCCAGAACTAGCAGCATCTCCTTGAAACTAGTCAGAATGCAAATCTACAGGTCTCATCCCAGGACTAGAAAACACAGGCCCTCCAGGAACTTCTGACGCAGTGTTTACTATCATAATCTCTAAAAACTAAACTCAATTAGCAGTATTTTCCACTAAAGATAAAAATTATAAAGCACATAACTTTATATATAACTTGCAAATTAGAACGTAAAAATGAAATTTTAATTAGTCTAAGTTCAAAAGCAAAAATAAAAGAAAATAAAAACAAAGTCTATACTATGTCTTCCCCAAATCATAAACAGTCACCATTTCAAAGTCAAGGAGAAAGAAAAAAAATAATTTCAAACTGCTGAAAAATAAATGGGCTGATTTTACAACTATCACAAAAGAATCATCATTCATGCATGTTAAAACTATTGGGAGAAACAACGTTCAGAAACAAGATATTTACACAGTTTCCAAGTTTCACTTCACTGAGCACTTATTAATTACAAATATAGTTTCACAATGGAGAAATCTGGTAAATACAACCTGAGTAAAATGATCATACAGTATCACCAATAAAGGAACAAGCTGGCATGATGTAGCTTCTGATATAACGCACTGAGAAAGAAACCACAATATATATTCCTGCCTCATTTGTTTAACCTCAATCTAACCATGGAGAAACAATCAGATAAATCCAAATGAGAGATGTTCTGTAAAATTAGCCTATCCTCTTCAAAAACGTTAATTTCATGAATAAAAAGACTAGGGAACTGTTGTAAATTAAAGGAGACTAAAGAGACAAACATATCACATGTGATGGGATTGTGCATTAAAAATCTGTAAAGGACATCACTGAGACAATTGGAGAAATTCAAATATGGACTACATATTAAATAATAAAATGTTATCACTGTTACATTTCCTGAGTGGGATCTTCCCTTGTGGTTGTGAAAGACAATGCTCTTGTTCTTAGGAAATCCAAATGATATACAAAGAAGAGTATAGCTATATGGAAAGAGAAAAAAATCATATGTGGCAAAATGTTAACTACTGGCCAATCCAAGTGAGGGGTACATGAATAACCATTATGATTTTCTCACAATTTTTCTGTAGATTGGAAAAAGATACATCCATATCCCTCCTCAAAACCATATTTCTCTACCTGACAATCTTGAGAAAGT
Organism: Eidolon dupreanum; assembly: GCA_028627145.1. Classification (NCBI taxonomy): domain Eukaryota; kingdom Metazoa; phylum Chordata; class Mammalia; order Chiroptera; family Pteropodidae; genus Eidolon; species Eidolon dupreanum. Next base: position 16,958,169 of record CM053506.1, read on the forward strand.
AACTCTCTCTGTGCTTCAGTTTTCACATTTGAAAATCAGGGATAATAACAATATATACCTAATAAGCTGAGAGTATCAAATGAGTTAATATATGTAGAATGTCTAGACTCCTACATGCAACATACTGAGCTATAAGTGTTTGCTGTCATTATTATTGCTATTTTATTATTACTACTACTGCTACTGCCACCCAAGGTGAGATTAAAAAACAACATAGTTTGGATGCTTACAGTCCTACATAACTTCCAAAATATTTTCACTACTTATCATTTCACTCAGTACTCACATAGCTCTTTGAAGTAGGGAGAGGATTATTATCTTCATTTTCCAGCTGAGGAAAATGAGACTCAGAGAGGTTAAGCAACTTGCCTAATGTTTTATGACTTCTAGAAAGTAGCACAGCATAAGTGGGACAAGAACCAGGTCTTGTTTTCTCTATAGCGAAATATAAAATTTACATTCCAATCTAAAACGATTACAAGGAGTTTCAAAGAAAACAGGTAGAAGACAGGTAGAACTCCTGTTTTGTCAGTTACAGACAAAAGAGGTTATCACTAGTCCATCCAGCAAAACAGATGTCACTTTGCAGAGCTTTGATATTTTCCTTAAATACCCTTGAAAACAAGGATCAAAAAATATGAACTCTTATAAAAGGGGATTTATTGTATTTTTATAGCTTATTACATACCTTGTAACAATCATCTTGTGAAATGTGAATGTCAGTTTTATTTTCGGTCCCTTTTTTCCTGGCTATTTACAAGCTTTGTAAGAATCGTTTCTTAATTAAGTCTAAACATAGTTTTATATAAATGGATTCCTGGAAATAAAACGTTCAGACTTAAGAAATGATTGTTACAGAGACTGTAACAGGCCGTAAAAAAAGAATGCCGCTTTAAACAAAGATTTCCCATTTTAATTAAAAAGATAATCATCAGAACATTCTTACACTTAACAGAACCATTTAAAGAAGCTTCTTTGGGAAAAAAAAAAGTACTATCTTTTGCAGGCTTCCATGTATAATTTATAATATATTTAAATCAAAGTCTTAGTTGATCCTATAGTATGAATTCCTATATACTGTACCTACATTTTAATGGTGCATGAAAAGAGACATAGGCCCACATGAGACAAACATCATTTCTAATTCTTTTTAATATGAATGCTTTCAAAAGACAACAGAAATTTTTCCACACGATATTGTTAAAACACATTTAAGAATACTTAAGAAACACTTTTTAATATGACCACATATAAACATAACACAGATTATATAATTTCTTGATGCAGTCGGAATGTGTTGGGTAAAGGGACTGACTATATCCAGATGACTTATCATATAATCAATAACGACACATACCTAAATAAAAAGTTCCCCAAACTCTGATAAAAGCTCAAGCAATCATTCTGATTTTCAAAATGCCATACCTGGATATGACTAGAGGGTATGAAAAACCTTTAGAAGTTTGATCTGATAAAGCAGGATCCTTTTCAATTAATTCATTTGACTTTTAAATTGTCCATTTTTAACTCAAATCATGTAAAATTTGTAAAGTTAGGCAAAATTCCAAGAGAGAATAAAGTAGATCTTAGGCTGTCATTATAATTAACTGCAATTTGAAAAACAGATGCGTCAATGTTCTTCTACTTAAGTCACCTTTTCTAAATTACACTGAACACTAAACCTGACACACGACTTAACAGTCTATTTTTGCAACAATATATTATTGGAAATTGCTTCAAAGTGGACTATATTTTCCCAGGGAAACAAGTTATAATCCAGAGGCTATTTCTTGAGAACTTCGTATCAAAAAAAGTACTGACATGCCTAACAACATCAAAACAAAGTTTCAATAACAATAAACCTCCATGGTCATTAAAACGAAGAAAATTACATTCATAAAAATTAGCTTCATAAAATGGGAGTAACATATTAATGACTGGTATGTGTTCAAAGTATAAAAAAACAAAACTCTTCTATATTTACTCATTAAACAAATTTGACTTCAAGCTAATAACTAAAATAAACACTAAACATTTATTTAGCAATCATTTGGTCTGCTTTTTATAATACAGACTGCTGCGTGAGATGATTTATGAAGGAAGAAGTGAAAGGGGGCCAAACAAATATATTACTTAAGAGAATGCCCTCCTTTCCTCTATCTAAATTATTTCCCTAGTAAGCAAGTTATTCAAAATCATACCACTGACCTATGCTACGAGGAATAGGAGAGGAGTAAATGTTGATCGTGATCATGTCCATGAGTGTTTCTCAGTTTGCTTTATTTAAAAAAAAATTGTTGGATGACCAGATATTTTTTTAATTTGTCTATCTTTTCAGTTTATTAAAAGCCACAAGTGTTCTACATCAGACCAAAGACAATCAGAAAAAAAGTACTCTAAGTCATTCTCTCATTCTCACTGTTACAGAGCTTACTTGAAACTTTGTAGATAAGATTCAGAGTACCTCGCACTTCACTGAAAAACCATGAGCATTCATTAGCACAAACTCCTTTCAAAAATATTCACAAAAAGTCTTTCATAGAATGTTAAAGGCATGTCATTCTGATGACCATTCCTTCTGATTCTTCTGGTGATTATCTTTTGTGTTTGATCCCAACAGATAAAGTCATCAAGAACTGAGGCACGCATTAGGGAAATGCAAATTAAAACCACAATAAAATATTACATATACCTATTAGAATGGCTAAAATAAAAAAAATACTGACAATCTCAAGTGCTAGCAAGGATGCAGAGCAACTAGAACTCTCATATATTGCTTGTAGAAATGCAAAATGGTACAGCCACTCTGGAAAAGAGTTTGGCAGTTTCTTATAAAGGTAAACATAAACTTACCATATGACCCAGCAATTCCTCTCTTACGTATTTACCCTAGAGAAGTGAAAATTTATGTTTATACCAACCTCTACACAAGTATTCATAGTAGCTCTATTTATAATCACCAAAAACTGGAAACAACCCAAATGGATAAACAATATGCGATACAATCCATACAATGGTATATTAAACAAACAAAAAAAGGAACAGACTACTGATACATGCAACCTGGATGACTCTATCTCAAAGATATTATGCTGAGTAAAAGAAGTCAGAAGCAAAAAAGATTACATATTATATGATTCCATTTACAGGACATTCTCAAAAAGATAAAATTAAAGAGAGGGAGAAGAGATCACAGGTCCTAGGAGTTAGAGATGGGGGGATAGTATAAGGAAGTTTTTTTGGTGGGTGATTAAAAGTGTTCTGTATTCTGATTGTGGCTGTGGTTACATGAATCTATACATGTGTCAAAATTCTGAGACCTACACACTAAAAAAAGTTAATTTTACTGGTTGTTAATTTAAAAAAAAGAACTAAGACCAAAAACTTGTGCATGACAGGCATGAGTCAATATATGTTTAAAGGGTAAAAGGAAATAGGTGTGAAATACCTATTCAATAAACTTTGGGAGTGTGTGAATTATTTTGTTAGTTTTGTTACACAAATATCACCACCACTACATGCTTATGACCTAGAAAGTACCTTCACATTTACCTCAGTTTAATTATATCAAATTACATCTTCCTCTATTTTTAAAATGCTGTGGTTGATAGTGATTATAATCCAAGGAACAGAGATAAAAAGACCTTTTCAGATGGAATCTCTCACTACCCAGAAAGCCTGTGGCTATGTGTCTCATATGAGGTCTGCATGAGGCCCTTGCTCAAAAGAACAACTCCAGTCTATGTAATTGTACAAGAAACTAATTTTTCATCATAACTTTCCTTACTACTCAGTTATGTCTTATTGTTTTAAGCAACACTTCAGTGATTCCTCAAAATTCTTCCTTCATCCCTTGATATCACTTCCACTTAAGAGCCCAATAAAACAACTGTTGAGGTAGTCTGTTGTCATTTATTTTGACACATGTAATAAGGTCATAGAATAGTAACAATAAAAGTAATTTTAGAACTATCCACAACTTTTTCATAGCACCGGGAAGGACTACCAGTTGTAATGTAATGTGATTATAAAATACCCAGAGTGGCCAGATTTTGGAATGTTGTAATTGTTCCACTAGATATACCTCTTATAAATGGCATATTTTGCTAATTTTCCTGCTCCTATAATTCACCAAATTTCTCTAGCTGCAATCACAGCCCCCAGAAGTAAATTCTTTTTAGAAACCAACTTATTATTAATAAGTTGAAATTCAAAGAGATCCCAAGCCTCTGGCTTAAGGTTTGTCTCACTCTGCCTTCACTCTTTTTTCCAGCTTGAGATATAATTGACATTGTACAAGTTTAAGGTGTACAAATGTTGATTTAATATACTTATATACTGCAAAATGATTACCGCCTACCTTTACTCTTGATTCGTTAACTCAGCTCCTTCCTGCTATGTTCCCCATGTACAAGGCCTCACCCTTTACTCTGGTTCTAGGCACAGTATTTCCCCCATTCCCTCTGTGCTGGTACACTGGCCAGGACACAGTAGACTAAACAGTCTGTCAAAGCATCGATCTGAGAAATATCTGCATCAGAAACATTGAGATGTTTGTTAAACACACAGATTCTTGAGGCCCACCAAATTAAATGGAGGGAAGGAGCTAAGAACCTGCACTACCTTTTAACATGCTCTCCAATAATTCTTACACATAATAAAATATAGGACTATTGCAGTGGGTGCTAACGAATGCAGGCTGGATGAATGAATGAATTGAATGAGTAAATTCTTTAGTTTCTTGCTGAGTATTCCAGTTCCACTTTTGAGCCCAAACTTGAAACATGGGCAAGGCCACCTGTTTTTGGTAATCACTGGTACTCTCTATCTGGCTCTCCCCCATAATATCTGAACCCAGACTCTTTGTGGCTATCTTCCCCCCGAAAGTATATACTGCCCATACTGAACTTCCTTGAGTCCACAAATCTGCTTGAGTTGAAAGTAGATACCCTCGTTCCATCTGCCTGGCTAACCTTCCTCTCAACTCCTAGCCACACCTAAGCACTTGGCCTACCTCAGGTAGCCTCTGTAGCTTTATACCTCCTTATCTGGATGATCTTGATAAAAACAATGTTCCCAGTATAACGGACAGTGATTACAAGATTTCTCAAAAATCAAATGTAATGTTTAGATGAATCTTGATCTATCACTGAGAATTTTAAGTAGAGCTAATCCAGTGAACTTCAGAGCAGCTCACTCTCTGTGACAATAAATCTTTCTTTTTTAAACTATTATGGATACATTCACATATACAGAAAAGTATGGGATAGTATATAATGAATGAATCCTCATCACTCAGCTTTCCACCTTCTAAATCTCAAAGCAAATCTCAAATATTATATCATTTTGCCCATTTTTTCCTATGCCAATATATCATAAATTTAATACTCATTTTCCCATACTTGCTGCTACAGCAATCTTCCCTTTAACTAAATGCCCTGAAGCCTGACACTAGCCATGTTTAGTCTCTGTCTCTCTCTTCATTTCTCCTATCCTTCTCCAGGCAAATATATTCATTCTATCTCTAGAATATCCTTTAAATATCTTTCCTTCTTTCCATATCTACTGCCCCAGCTCAAGCCCGCATGGCTCCTTGACTAGACTATTATATAGCCTTTAAGTGGCCTCCCTGCCTCTGTCTATTATCCCCTGCCCAGTCCAATACACTCTAAATCAAACTACTAAAGTGGTCTTCAATCTTCTTTGTTGTTTCTGCCCCCAGTGGGAATCAGATTCAGATATAAATTACACACTTTCCAGAAAAAATTACTCCCATGTGTTTATACCTTGAATGGGGACCATGGCCATCAGATTTAAAACCTTTACACTATCAGCAACAAATAGAAAATTAAAATTTAAAAATAGCATTGAAAAAACACCAAGTACCTAGGAATAAATCTAACAAAAGATGTGCAAAGACCTCGGCATAAAGAAATTAAAGACCCACATAAAGAGAAAGATATACTATTTTCGTGGATTGTAAAATTCAATAGTGTTAAGATCTCAGTTCTCCCCAAATTTACTTACAGATCCAATGCAATTCCAATAAAAACCACAGCAGGATGTTTTGTGAAAATTAACAAGCCGATTCCAATATATATAGCCAAGAACAGCTAATGAAATTTGGGATGAGATGGGGTGGAGGATGGCATATACTCTCATACATATCAAGAAGTGGTATAAAATTTAGTAAATAAGAAAGTATGATATCGGCACAAGAATAAACAGAGCAATGGAACAGAACCCAGAGTTCCAGAAAGAGGCCTACACATATATACAAACAGGTGGTATATGACAAAAGTGACTTTGCAATGCAACACAGAACAATCTTTTCAATAAATGGTACTGAATCAATTGGATATAAAAGGGGGAGAAAAAAAAAACCAATTCTGTTGTCCATTAATTCCAGATGAACAGAAGATCTAAATGTAAAAGGTAAAACACTGACAGTTTTCAGGGTCTTGAAGAGATATTTGTAGACCCATGTTCATAGCAGCATTATTCATAACAGTCAAAAAAGTGGACATCCATACAGGAATATGGCAGTCTTGGTAGCCCCATACAGGGTGCTGGAGTCCAAATGGAATAAGGAGAGCAACTAGTACAGGGTATCATAGCCTGAGGTGAGGAAGGTATTCAAACAGGAGGGTAGGGGAAACAGCCTGATATAGGAGTCTGAATAAGGTGAGAATTCATAGTTTTTAAAAAGATGTAGATAAAATTAAAAGATATAAATGTACCTGTGCATGTGTGTGTGTATATATATGTGTGTGTGTGTGCACGCATATGTTTACATATCCAAATATTTCCTACCGCTGTCCAGTGAGAGGGCCTAGGAACAATGACATCTCAATAGCAACAACCACACCTGATACCCAGATCTTGACTTCTAAACATCATTCTCTATTAAAGAAACCATGGTTCATTGGAGAAATCACTGATTCCAGAACTGGAGCAAAAGAGTACAAGAGGAGCCTACAGTATTTTCTTATACCAGAAAATAAGAAAATGCTCCAAGAATAATGGGAATACGTCAAAAAGACAAAAGAAGTGGCTTGAAAGCACTCTCACTACCAAATAGAGAACAATTTAAGCAACAAAATAATGATAGTATTGGATAACCCACTGAATAAAACAGGAATTCATAAGTCCATTTTGTTAATAACTAGATTGAAAAGCTGATGAATAGTTACATGGTTTCAAAATACCTTCCCATAAAATACTTATCACAAAGAGAAAAACATTAATTTTAAAGGAAGAAACTGGTAGATGCCACCTTAATCAAGTAAACAATTCTAAGACAAAAAAAATCATGTGTCATCTGATAAGAGGCAAAAGTAAAACAGCATCCCGTCTGTGGTATTTCAGTCACCAATACATAACCTAGATTTAATCATGAGGAAACAGATAAATCAAAATTGAGGGACCATTCTACAAAATAACTAGCCTATAATCTTTAAAACTGCCATAGTCATGAAAGTCTAAGTAAGACCAAGGAACTATTTCAGACTGAAGGAGACTAAAGACACATGACAACTAAATTCAACACATGATTCTGGATTGTATCCTTTTGTTATAAAGAACATTACTGAACTGGCAAAGTTTTAAGAGGACCTGAAGGTTAGATCTGTAATTGTATTGCATATGTCAATTTCTAATTTTTTGATGGTTAGATTATAGTTATAGAATGTCCTTGTCTGTAGAAAATGCACACTAAAGCGTTTGGTGATGATATGACAACTTACTCAAATGATTCAGGAAAAATGCCACTTGTGTTGTGCCTTAAATCTTTCTGTAATTCTGAGACTGATTCAAAATTAAATATTAAGAGAAAGAACTGCATCGATACTTGCCAAACACTAAAAATAAAGATTGTGTGTGTGTGTGTGTGTGTGTGTGGCATGTGTGTGTGGTACATGTGTACATGCACACACACCACACACAAACACCTCAATTAGGTAGGGTACCTACCTTCTCTTGAGAAGGACTGTACATGTTAGTTTTCCATGGCTACTGTAACAAATTACCACATACTTAGTGGCTAAAAACAACACAAACTTATTATTTTACAGTTCTGTAGTTCAGAAGTCTGAAATGGGTCTCACTGAGCCAAAATCAAGGTGTCAGTGAAGCTGTGTTCTGTGCTGGAGACTCTAGCTTGCCCTTTTCAGCTTCTAGAGGCCTCTCACATTTCTTTGCTCATGCTCTCTTCCCCCATCTTCAAAGTCAGCGACAGCGGATTGAGTTCTTACATGGTATCATTCTGACCTCCTCTTCTGCCTCCCTCTTACACATTTCAGGTCCCTTGTGATTACACTGGGCACAGCTTGTATGATCCAGGATAACTTACCTATCTTAAATCAACTGATTAGCAACTTTAATTCCCGTCTACCATGTAATTTAACGTTCTCAGGTTCTAAAGACTAGACTGGACATCTTGGGGGGTGGGAGTACTTTAGTGTGCCTACCTCAAAGAGTTTCCTTTATTCTGAGATTATATCCTTTCTACTTTTGTGGCATTAACGTACTTTCTTTTATAAAATGATAGTGCTAATAGTGGTGATTCTTTTTAAGTACTGGGATGTAGGGGAAAAAAAAAACTTGCTACCCTGTAAATCCTGTGAAAGTAGTACAAAATTTTGTGACATTTTTTACTGACCTCAAGTGAAAATGTGAAAACAGTCTTCCTGCAAAAATACCATATACTTGGTGAAAGATTTATATTTTTAAAAATAGTTCTCCCTCATCTAGTTTCACTTTCTGCAGTTTCAGTTACCTGAGGTTAACCACAGTCTGAAAATATTAAATGGAAAATTCCAGAAATAAACAATTCATAAGTTTTAAATATCATGCCATTCTGAATATCTCACTTCATCCCTACATGTAGGCATTGTATCATCTCACATCACAAGAAGGATGAGTATAGTACAATATGATATTCTGAAGATAATATTCTTAACTTTTATTACAGTATATTGTTATATTTGTTTTATTATTAATAAATTAAACTTTATCATAGGTATGAATGTATAGGAAAAACCAGTATATATAGAGTTCAGTACTATCTGTGGTCTTGTATCTCCTGCAGATAAGGGGGGACTACTGTATAAGGAATGAATCAATAAGAAAAGGGAAGACAAATAGAAAAAATGACCAAGGCTTGAAGAGACAACTTTCTAAAAAGAGGATACATCTAAACAGCTAATAAACCTAAAAAGGTGCTTGATTACAGTAGTAATTAAGGAAATGCAAATTAAAACAGTAAGATAATATTATTCACCCACTAGTATGATTAAATGAAAAACACAATATCAAGTGCATGTTACAACAGAATGTGCAGCAATTAGAACTCTCATATGTTTCTGTAAGAAGTGTAAAATGGAAAATAGTTTCATAGTACCTGCTACCCTATGACCCAGCATTTGCACTCCTAGGTATACACCCAACCGAAATACGTATATACGCTCAAGAGAAGACATATATAAGATTATTCATAACAGCACAATTCACAGTAGCCAAGAACTGAAAATAACCTAAATGTTTATCAACAATAGAATGGCTAAAAATTTGAAGTATATTCACATAATGGAATACTACACAGCAGTAAGAATGAACATACCAAAACTAACACAACAAACCTGAATGAATCTTCTTAAAAACAATGTGGGACAAAAGATGCCAGACACTAAAGAATATATACTGGAATGATTTCATTTACATGAGGTTGAATACCAATAAAGTTAAAACTAATCTATAGATATTAGATAATGGTTACACAGAAATGATCACTGAGTAAAAATCCAATGAGCTGTATACTTATGATCTGCACCCTTTCTGTATATTTATTTTACTTCAATAAAAAGTTTACATACACATACATATAAAAAGTACACCAGAATATTATTTTTTAGATTATTCTTAAATACAGACTGGACTCAGTCCAAATTCTCCAGCCTTCCAACCTATATTCTTTCTTGTCTCCTATGAACTTTATAGTGAAGTCATACCTATGTGCTCACCCTGTGCCAGCCCACCTCCTGATCATCTGGCCTTTACCCAAACTACTCCCTTCCTGGAACTGCCTACCTCAGAAATAAATGTCAAAATTTATTCTACAAGATCCAATATGAGGCTTTCTTCTTCCACAAAACTTTCAAAGTTCTCTCCAGTTAAAATTAATTTCCCCTCCCTTAACTTCTACAGCACTTTGTGCCTCCATTTTGGCATTTACCAAAGTGTGACTTAGGAGATATTTATAAATGCCCATCTTCTCAACAGATTGTGAAGTTCTAAAGGAGAAAGAAGTTTTGCACTCAGTTTATGTACATATTTTTTCAAATCAAGTTTCATGCCAACTATTATGATCTCACCTTCAGTTCTCAGCCCACTGATTTTGTCAAAAACTATTTAACAGGAAAATGCAGTGCTCCAACACAATTTAGGTACATAAAGTCCTAAATTTCCAATGAAAACCTTGGATACATATAGGAGTTTTATGGTGCAAATTATTAATTAACTTATTACACATAGCAATTTACAATGAACTGAGAGGAGGAAAAAAAGAGAGCCTTTTTAAGAAGGTAAGGCTAACAATAGCCCATTTCCAGTTAAGAAAATGAGCTCAAAGTGAGGTGTTTGTTCAAGCCACCACTGTCAGTCCCCTGGCCAGTATATCTGCTACATTGCACTCCAAGATCAAGTGCAGGTGTTCATTCAGAGTACTTGTTTAATAAATGTATACACTCGGTATACTACATTTTAATTTTTGATTCAAAACATAGTCACTGTAGAAAAACCAGAAAACATTAAAGAATGTGAAGAAATGAAAAATCACCTAAGTAATCCTTTTGTGTTCACTAGAACATTTTCACATAAAATATTTTTAAATACCTCCAATAATTCAGCAATTCACAAATAACCACATTAACAATTTAGCTTAGCATAGTACCTCCTGAGTAAAAGGATTAATGCACCTGTACTGCAAAAACATTATCCACATGCTACAATTCCTGGATGTCTGTCTCCATATTTTTCAGTGAAAGCCTGAATGTCCCTGTATATCTGAAAATATCAGCACATACCTTTGCAGCCTTAGGTTTAGGTTCAGAGAAAGGACTGAAGAGCTCTAAACCTACTGCCAAAGGAGTTGTTACGGAATTATGTACTACCTTGGTTCAAATTCTATTACAGTTCAAATTCTGTTACAAATGCCATTGGAGTAACATCAACCTTATCTTTCCCAAGGAAAGAAGAACAGCACTCTGATACTGATGAACTTTTCAGGGCTTCACTGTGGATTAAAATCAAGATTCTAATTATTACTTTATGGGTTTTTTTTTCCCCTATGTAACATGATGCAAACATATCTGCTGTATTAAATTGTGATTCTTAGACTATCCAACCAACAGGCCAACAGGTGTCATTCAATAACCAAAATGAGAAAAAGCTAGTCAGGATAGTGCCAACAACCGAAAGCAGAAAAAAAGCATAACAGTTATCACAGTAAGCATTTTATCATTCTATCAATAAAGTATATTAGATTATTGTAACTATGGTAGATTATTGTGCAAATTACTCCCTCCCTTACTCCTTCTATGGTCAGTATACTTTCTTGCCCCTTGACCTCGGGCTTGACCAGGTGACCTGCTTTGGTTAATGGAATATTAGCAGGTGTGATTCAACCAATGATTGAAAGGTATCTGGACAACTAACTGGGCTTGCTTTCTTGTGCCTTTGCTGTAGCTATGAGAAGAGTTTTGCCAAGGAAGTCACTCTTTAGCCTGAGTCTGAGAATAACATGTTGAACAGTCCTGAGTAAGCAGCTAAGTCCAGTCACCAAACTAAGCCTAGTCAATATCATCCAATGCCCAGCAAATCCACATATTCATGCAAATAAATATCTATCATTGTATGACATATTTTGTGATTCTTTACAGGGGTCCCCAACCCCCGGACTGCATACCAGTATCAGTCTGTGGCCTGTTAGGAACTGGGCTGCACAGCAGGTGGTAAGCAGTGGGCGACAAAAGGAAGCTTCATCTGTACGTGCAGCTGTTCCCCAGCACTAGCATCACCACCTCAGCTCCATCTCAGGTCATCAGGCATTAAATTCTCATAGAAGCACCAATCCCTGGTGCCAAAAAGGATGGAGATCACCGCTTTATTACACAGCAATAGCTACCTGATACAGTGATACTGTGACAACTGTAAAGTCTTACTCCATTTCCTCAGTAATTCAAATGATCAGAAAATCTATATGGAAGTCTGCATAGTAACTCTTCCACTCCAGTCACCATTTGACTAGTAAAAAAACTGCCAACATATCACTGTTTCTTCGCTCTTCAAAGATGAAATACTATAGTGTCAGGGTCTCAAGTCAGACTGACTGGGTTTGATCTCTGGCTTCTCGATAGCAGAGTGACTTTGTACAAGTTACTTAACCTCTCTGGAATCAGTTTTCTCATCTGAAAAATGGGGTAACAATAGTATTGAATCTATCTTACAGATTAGGAGGATTAAATGAAATAAAATATGTAAAAAATTTAGAACAGTGCATTTAGAACATAGTAAACAATAAATAATGATAGCTGTTAGCTATTTATGGTTGACTATATTTAAAAAAGAAATTAAAAACATCACTCTGCCACTTCTACTGTGATTATCTTATTATTGACACAGTGTCAGGCCAGGTCAGGTCAAAAGCCTGGGAATAGAAGGCAAGTATACTAGAAGGGAGAACCACATCTCAGGAAGGAATAAGACCTCAGTAGGAAAGTCCAGCTTAAAAGTTGAGTCTTAGGCCGACAGGAATTTTCCACCAGTTGTGGCTTTTGCTCCCTTGCTCCCCACTCCCCAACTTGGCTACAAATAAAGACAATCTAGAAAGTAGGATAGTAGTGCCCCAGAGAACAAATCATATTTAGTTCAAAACACTCTTAAAATCTATTCCATTTTTATCTTGGAGTCTTTGGTAAAATGTTCTAGCTCTCTTAATTGGGCTTTCAGAAACTAAAGCGAATTATCCAGAGATCTTCCCCTATTCCCCACCTACAAGGTAAATCTTGTACAAGCTGAAACTATAAGATCTGGTGAGCTTTTCCCATAGAGATTTTTCCCGTCTCCATTGCCAATTTTAGAATGCTGGGATTGATTTACTAAGGAAAGAAGCAGTTTTCTTTATAGGAACCAAGCTGTTAAACTTTGGGAAATATTTGCTATTTCATCCTCAATGAATCTTATACACATTTAGAAAGCACTTCTGTGCTATATTAAAATATTGCTAGAAAATAGATGGGATTTTAAAATACTTTAATACCGCAAATTTTTTTCTTCATTCTCATTCTTTTTTTTATAGTAATGCTATTGACCATAATATAATTTTATCCATACATGATGAAGATCTTAGCCCAAGGACTTCTGAAAAGGAGAAATGGCTTCTGTTGCCCTTCTTACTTAGCTACCCCTTCCATCCTGGTTGAGTCCACTGTATTAACTCTCCATTGACAGACAAGTCCTATTAAGGGTTTCTGAGAATCTATAGGAATATATTTTGGATAGGGTCATATATATCCAGAGTTCCTAGTTCTATTCTAAATAGCTGACTGAAAGACAAAAGGTGAAGATAAAAATTAAGGCCTATTGCGGTATGAGGTGACAGGGTACCCTAGACTGAGGTGATTTGCTCTGCAGCATGAGTTATTAAGTTCAGCAAATATTTATTGGGTACCTGCTGCATGCCAGAAGTCATGCTGGCTTCTGGGGATACAAAGATGAATAAATTCTGTACCCACCCTACCACTGGGACTTGTGGTGAGGTCAGCTAGCAGTAACTGAGGTGAAAGCTATGATAAGAAAACTTTGAGTAGGATGTTGCACAACATGGGGTGGTCTGAGCTGACACAGGGGCTGGGTGGGGGAAGGCTGGGGACCAAGCTGTGAGTAGCCTTGATCTTATTCCGGGGCCTGGAGGATTGTGACCTAGGTTCTCGGCAGGCTCTGAGGATGGACTGGTGTCAGAATGACTGGTTGGGGGCTGTCAACAAATGTTGGTGAGTGGATGAGGGCTAGCCTAAGCACAACAGGAAAAGATAATGAAATGAGCTGCTAAGGGTTAGAGTGACTATGAAAAGGGAAATTTAATAAATAAAAGATCTTACATAATGCCCTGTCTCCCTTTAGTAAGAGGAAAAACATTCTTACCTGCTTGCTTTCTTTAAGGATTTAAACAGAATACGAATAATATAGAATAACAAGTGGTCTCTTGAAAGTTTTTTCTAATTTAGCAATAAAAAATTTCTGACAATCATTCAAAATAGTTTTACTCCACATCTATAACTCACTGCTAGTAATTTACTATGTGCGTCTATTACAAACACAAATGAAGAAAATTAGCACAAAGAAAAATTACTAACTTGTAAATTGATACCCCAATACCTATACTGCATAAAAGTATCCCAAAAAGAAACTGAAGGCTATACTGGGAACAGGGATTCACAGAAACTCTGACAACTTAAACTAAGAACTAGTTTCAAGCATTCATCCAGCCAGCTGGTAATCCATCTCACTGATTTAAAGAAAAGCCTATTACCATGAAAAATTTGAGTATTTTTAAATGCAATTCCTTGCTTTTAGATACATATGCTTCTCAAGCAAATAAGAAAAGTTACTGAATCATATTAATTCACCCAGTATTATCTCTACAGCAACATTATTAAGGCAAGTCATGCAGGAGATCACATTAGTTCTTTAAGTTAACCTCCAAAAAGAGATGTCTCCAAAAGCATTCCTAGTGTTATAAACCCACAAATATGACTGATCCCATTTGTATCTGTATCCTGAACATCCAATTAGAATAGCATCATCTATGGAAGACAGTCTCAAAAGCCATGATCCTCCACCGCAGCAATTTCTCCCTCTGTTTTTGCATGACTCTTCACGTCTATAGGTAGAGATTATTTTCCCTCCCTCTGACTCTGGGCTGGCCTTGACTATCTTTGACCAATAGCGACATTCTCAGAGTTTCAAACCTAGGACTTAAGACAATTAGCTCACTGGCTTCTATCTCCTGTCTCCTGGAATGCTCCTTCTTCAAACCCAGGCACCATGCTTCAAGGAAATCCAAAAGCCATGTGAAAAGAGAAGGCACACATAATGGAGGCCTGAAGTCCTTCAGAGCCAGCTGAAAACTCCGGCAGTGGCCAGCCATGTGAATATGGCCATTTTGAATATTCCAGCCATGCTGGCACCCCAGCTAATATCAAGTGAAGCAGAAACACCACTCAACCACAGATTTCAGAAAATAAATTGTTTCTTTTTAAGCTACTAAATTTGGGGGTGGTTTGTTACACAGCAAGTTACCTTTTATACAGTTTCACTTATCTATCAACTGCATAAAAGTCTTTTATATGCCCTAAAATTATTTCATCCCAGTTTCAAATGTTTCTCTAGTTCTAAGGACTTTATCTTGTCCATTTTCTTAAATAAATTTAAAAATTCACCCTTAACTGGTCTTTCTCTATATATATATATATTTAAATACATATATATCCTTATAAAATGATGCCTACATTCCCTCAGTCATTTCCATTTCTCTTCTCAGGTCTTCTTCCAGTTCTCATTTATCTTTTTTTGAGGAATTATAATACTGTTGACCAAGGAAGTATTAGGAAAAGTCCTTGAGGACCTGCTAAAGCTGAATGAGCAATATTAGCACATAGGTTATTTAATCTAAACAACTGCTTTAATATCATTTGTTTCAAGAAATTAAATTACTTTTCACAAGTATCCAAGGGTAAACTTTTAAGTCTAGACCATATATGAATTATGGTTAACTCTGTATTAGCAGTCTCATTAGTAAGATTTTATTGTAAAATTCCTCATTGGAGTACTACGTTAATGTGGTAGAGCAAAATTTACAAATGAGAATATCCATTTCATGTTGGCATTTTAACAGGCTACATTTTCTTAAACTATGGAAATCAGGGTATCTGTACAAAAACTGTCATTCGTAATTCACAACCGAGGGAAAGGTAAGGCCAAAACAAAGCCAAATACTACACAAAATTTTTAATTTAATTAAAAGTATAGCCCTTCCATGTGACTGTGCACTAAACATCTGGTGCAAGCACAAATAAAATAGCTTCCCATCTCAAAACTGACTTGGAGTAAACAGACATGTTATAGCAGGGTAAATGGGACCAAAGGCAAGTTGTGACTTACTCAGATTCATATTAAGATTGTTGTTACTGAACTGAAAAAGAATATCAAATCTCTAACTCTCCATTTCCTGCTTCAGTTATTAAGGTGCCATTCTTGGTGACCCTCTTCCAGTTGGCCTTTTCTCAAACAGCAGCCATAATAGCAGGCAAGGTCAAAAATGAAAGTAACTAAAATTAAAGAAAAAACTGGCTTCTCTCTATGGAAACTGATTCAACATTTAATAATGTGTGGTGCCCTAAAAGCTGCAAACTACTACATGGCCATCTCCAGGTCCACTTTAACTCAGTCAGGAGACCATTATCAAAATATAACTCACTGGTACAAAGCAGAGATCAAGTAGTTGAGAATGTTCCTAGGCTGAGGTCTGATGGGAGTAAAGAAGATGATCTCATAATGTCTCTTTATGATCTATAAATCACACTATTCCATAAAACTGAAGTTAAGTGTCAAGATTAGGATTAAGTCAACCTCTAAGTAGGAAAACAAAAATAAGCAGCTGCAACTTTTCTGACTTAAATCTAGAAGCTGGCTGTAGATATAAAGCAACTTCCTCTTACTTCTAAAATCCAAAAAATTTTCAAAGTCTTGTCTTAATATTTTAGAATTTCAACATTGGGCAGAAAGTCAAGAACCTCCTTCAAAATGGAATTTTGTTAGTGATATACATTCAAACTTTAGTTAGGTGTTTTTGAAAGCACTCATACAAAATAAAGTTTTAGTAAATCTGACCAGTCTCTGAAAATGTATTGTTATAAATAGGGCCGTTTAAAGCCTAAATTCAATTAGGTTCATGTCTATCTTAATTTAGATTCATTTTGGTATTTCAGGCAAAGACACAAAATAACAACTAACAAATAGATTTAGAGTGACAGGTTACAATTACTTCTGAAAAAGCAAGACTTGACTGCAAATAATATCCATGTCTCTAAGGCCACCTGTTAAGATGGAAGTCTATGCATCCCATCATTCTTTAGCTGTACCCCAAAGTCTGGTTTTACACCTATAATATACAAGAAGCATCAGATTAAAAGCTTCAAATATCAGACTATACAAAATTTCCAAACATAAACATAGCATAAGAAAAGCATGATACAAAGTTAAAGAACTGGGCTCCAAAGGATTTAAACACACCCACAAATTTCAATCCAAGCTCCTATGGTGCTTCAACCTAAAACTGGTAAGTAACAACCAATCGTGACATCTCCTATTTCCTTACCTACATTCCCCCTTTTAGCTCCTCCATTTCTCCACTGATCTCATCACTTCTCATGGGTCTTGTGATTCTAATCTCCACGGCCTCTCCTTTCCCAGAAAGTAATACCAGCACCTGGCCCCAATATTTTACTATCTCTACAATTTAACACTTCTGTTTTGTTTTACTCTACTAGATATTAATTTTGCCCCCAATCTCGTGTACCCAGGTTTCTCTGACCAATCAACCTCTTGCTTTTCATCATCCCATCCTTACCACAAATATTTAGCCTCTCTTTTCAAAATAGAGTATGTATCTCCTATTCTCGCATTTGTAATTCTGGCTCATACTCAACACCCCCTTCCTTCCCCAAGGGCTGTCACCATAGAGCTTGAGCCCCATCCCCAGCTGTTATCTTCCTAAGTAAGGCCTCTTCCTTTCCGGAGTTTGTCGACATTAGTTTGGCCAAGCTGGAATTGCACCATGAAGGTAAAAGCTATCTCTATCCCCTCATTCTACAAAACTATAAGTCACCCACCAGCCTTGGCTTTCCTCCACCCTTAGATCCACCTGCATCCAGCCCTGCGAGTCCCCCTCCCCCCTAATAGCTTTCCTCTCACTATTCGGTGCTCCCCTTCCCCACTCATGAATGCACCTCCTCTCCAGGGCCTTACCCGTAACCCTGGCACTGGGAAGGCCCGGCCCTCACCGCGTCTCTCCTCCGGGGTTCCTCCGCACTTCAGTAACTGTCCCCACGCCCCTTTCCCTCCAGGGCCCCGCGCGCCGCTCAGAACCCCCTCCCCGATTAAGCTCCCGCTGTCACTTGGCCTCTCATCCACAAGATGGCGGAGCTGCTGCCCCCACCCCCGGGTCCTCTCCGCAACCCCCTCCCGCCTCCCTGGAGCTCCTGTCCCGTCCCCTTCAGCAAACCCCGCTGCCGGCCTCGGCCCACAGTCCCGCTGCTCCTTCCTCTGGAGGACAGGCAGCCCAGGCCCGAGATACCGCAACGCCGCAAACGCCACCGCCTCCACCGTTTCCCGGCCTGCACCTTCTCACCATAAACTTGAGCGCTTTTTCCTGCAGCACCGCCTCGGCCGGGTCCATAATCGCCGGGAGCCACCGGGTCTGCACTCCGCTGGGGCCGCCCCCTTGGTGCCAGGCCGCAGCCAACGCAGCGCCCGGATCCCGCCTCCTCTTCCTTCCCCCGCCCTCTCGTATCTCTAGGCACCAGCAGGGGGGGTCGGGGAGGACCGACTGTTTTGTGCGCATGCGTGGGACCTCTGGCTCTCTGGATTTGTAGTTCTGGAGCTTCCCTCAGGAAAATGAGAGACCCCCACCATGAACTGCAACTCCCGCGGTTCACTGCGGCAGGGTCGCGGTAGCTGACAAACCAAATCTAGACAATTCGCCTTGAAGTAGAGAAAATCAGTTGCTGGGAATCGTAGTTTACAGCCTCTACGGAATGGAAAACGGGAGGGGCATGGGTGTCTCCGTGGTTACCGAGCGACGCCAGTGGCGGCTTGCCTGGTATTTGATAGCAAGATGGCGACTAGTGCCTCACTCGTAGCTCAAATACTGGAAAAAAACTGTGAGAGGACTCAGTTCCTAACACCTCCCTAACTGTGGTTTTAGAGACCTGGCCACCCCTCAGTTTCATTTATCTGACATCTGCAAGATGGATTTCGACCCAGGGGCGCTGGACCTATGAGCACCTGGCAGCCCTTCACAGACCAATGCAGAATTTCAAGGTCCTCCTAAACCACACCTCTCCCGAGGACCTTATTCGACCCCACAGCAGGCCAGGGCCCGATAGAACTCGGTTCCAGATATTCTCGGGTGTTTTAACACTCAAAATTGGCCAGCTACTGCTAACCCTGAGTTACTGTAAGCCCTGGATTAAGGGTCAAATAAGTACTTACCAAAGGCCTTCAATAATGGAATATAGTGGCCATCCAGCAAATAAAGCATATGTGTTTAGTTTGGCCTTCAAAGAAACAGTACAAATTTATTTTGGAAACTGAGTCTACTCTAGATGGAAAAAACACTAGGGTTAGGCTGAAAGTGATAGGCTTGTAAAAATATATCTGAATTTATAGAATAAGTGAATTGTCTTTTCACATATAAGAAAAAATTGCATTGTAAACTATTTTGTTCATTCGTTATTCAACAATAGTAAGCACATAACTGTGTGCAGACATCATCCCAAGAAATGGGAATTCATTAGTGAACAGGATAGACCCATTCTTTTAGACCTTACATTTCTAGTATGTTGATATTTTATCCTACTCATCCCTATGTCCACAGAACTAAGCACAATACCTAAGTGGCTCTCAGTTAATAAAAGGTTTACTCTTGAATTAAAAAAAAAAAAAATCTATACAAGAGCAAAATGGGGAAGACTCAAAACTCATGCATATGAAAACTACCTGGAGGTTTTCATAAGACTAAGGCAGTATGTGAGAGTGTTGCCAGAAAAGCTAAAGAAGTCCTAAGCAGCTTGAAGAGTGGTGTCTGGAGAATAGAGGCTAATGGTCTTATTCTGTTTCGAAGCACTCAGACTATACCTGAAGTACTTTGTTCAGTTACAGTCACCATGTTCTACACACATCATATGCAGGAGCATAGCGAAGGGCAGGATAAGAAAATATTGGTGGATGTTTACTCTGAAAAAAGAACACTTAGGGATAACATGACAACTAAACTCAAGTTTTCAAAAGAATTGAAAGGCATATATATGTAGCATCATAGGGGAAACTAGGACCAATGGATGGGATAATAATTATGATGGTGACAATAATAACAGCTATCACTTTATTAGCTCTTTCTGCCAGGCACAGTACTAGGCATTTTACATTCATAATTTCTGATATTCATAGTAACTGCATAAAATAAATATTATCTTTAATGTACAGATGAAGTAAATGAGACTGATAGAAGATAAATAACTTGCTCAAGTCATGCAGCAGATTACATAACTAGGATTCTAACTCAAGTCAGCTTGACTCCAAGGCCAATGCTATTTTCCCTGAATCACACTGCAGTGACATAGGACTCAGACTCAGAGCTCTCTAGTAATCAGACCTGTCCTGACAAAGGAATGGGCCACCCCATTCCTGAAAACATATAGAGGTAGGATGACCATCTGTCTGGGGTGTCATCTAGGAGGTTTCAGTTTGGATAGGAGGTTAAGATCTTTTAAACTCTAAGATTTTATTCTTTTTAGAAGTCATTTGTTTTACTTTTTTATCCTTAGAGGAGTATGAAAATATGGACTAATGAGGCTGGCAGTCAGTGACAGTCCTCAATTTGTCCAATCCTGTAGAGGTAAGGATTGGTAAAGCAAATACAAGTAGTTTTATTTTGGAAGCCCAGTCAGCTAGATAGTTCATATGCCTATGGATTGAAACTGAGTTGGTAAGGCCTGGGTGTACAAAAGTTAAGTCCTCTTTCTTGAAAATTGACCACTTAGGTCAAGCAAACTGAGAAATCCAAATGTGAATTGGCTTGATTTTCCAACCTCTCATATCCAATATAGTTTAGGAAAGTTCATTGGACTGGAAGTCAAGAGAACTGGTCCTAACCCTTCCTTTCTCCAGTTAATTGGTTGACTTTAGGCAATTCACTGAACCTCTCTTGTCCTCTCTTTTGTCATCTGGAAAACAAAGATCTCGGCCAACTCTGAAATGAGTGCACCTATGGGCCGGTTTATGGTGCTTGCTCAAGGAGAATACTGTATCATTAGAAACTTTAAAGCTCCACTTTACTGCAAAACTGGATTTCCAGCATAAGAAATTGTAGCTACCACTGGACTTAATTTCTTCCCCTAACTTTCTGGTTTAAGACCACAGAGTACTCTGACTTAACCTTGTCAATTCAGCCAGTAATCTATCAAAATGTCCCTTCCAGCCTTCACCTTCAAAGCTAGCCTGTCTAGACTACCTTTGTCTTTTTTGCTTAGTTCACTTTAGTATTCACTTCCAATCCAGTTCTCTGACTCTAGGCTCTCTCTATCTCCCTCACCTGACTTCACTTTCATCACGTCTTTCCTGCGCAATTATTTTATGGCTCTCTTATCTACTTTATCATTGTTTAAATTCCTTTGTCTAGCTTTTCAGATCTTTGAAATCTTATACAATCCTCTCTCTCTCTCTAACCTTACTTCCCACTTTGTTTTAATACACCCTTCTGCTCCAGACTGTTCTACTCTACTCTCTCAGCTCACTCCTGCCTCCTGGCCTTAGCTCATGGGATTCATTTTGCCATTCTAAAAGGCTTCTCTTCCCACCTCTTTCCTACTCATCTTTCAAGGTCTGATTTAAATCTTACTTTTAAAAATTAGTTATCTAGTTATTTATTCCTTTTAGCACTATAGCCTGCTCACTTTTCCCTTCCCCCATAGGTATGTTTATCTTTTAGTTTGTATAGTTTTTACGAAATAAATATTGTTTTATGTGCTACGTTTTTAGTGTGTGCTAACTTTTTAATTCATAAATGTAATATTGTTTTATATATCTCATTATGTTTCATACCTTTTACACCCAGTATCTATGATTTTAAGATCCATACATGTTGCTCTGTGTACATCTAACCTGTTGCTTCTGTGTATCCCCCACATTCGACCTATCCTCCTAGCAAAGCCTCAAGTTTTCAATCACCCCCAATAACACTGATTATGGTGCTGGGGTCAACCTCCTACTTTCCCTCTGAGAGAGACTATCTTTGAGATTATTTACCTAAAATCATAATTACTTGTTCATAGACAATTAAGGATACTTAATTGGTCTATGTAGTATCAAACTGCAGTACAGAAAGACCACAACAGTCTATACTTCCACCACACTTAGCATTATTGAGTGAGCTTTCCACTTTTTTTTTTTTTCCTGTTTATACATCTTACCTTCTCTGGCAACACCCAGCCAACGAGAATCATGCCTTTCTTTAATCACATAACTCTTCTAACCTCCTTCTCTGTAATGTGTGCTTATAACACATAGCAGGTTAGAGTCAGAAATATTCCACACATGCCTGCACTTCTTCCTCATCCCATGGCATTCCCCTCTCCTGTATCTGGTGGAATTCTCAACTCTGATTGCACATAAAAACCATTTGAGGAGCTTTAGGAAAAATATTGATGCCCAAGCTCTCCCCTCAAGGTGTTCCAATCTAATAGATCTGTGGTAGGCCCTTGGCAATGATAATGTTAAAAATATTCTGGGTGGTTCTAATTTACAGTTAGATTTAAGACCACTGCCTAGGAGTTTAGATATCCAGTGCCTTCTTGCTGATCTCTGGCTACCCAGAGTCCTCCCCCTCCACATCTAACCTGCCTTCCAAAGAGTTACTCCTCTCCACCTGCCTTCCTGCAAAAAAAAAAAAAAGTCTTCAATTTTCCAAGGACAGCCAATCAAAGCTCAGGGTTGAATGTAAGCAAAGCAGTTAGCTGATTAATAAACTACCAACTATTTGAATATCTGATAGGCTTAATCCCAGGGTCAAAGGGTCCAATGAAGGTAGGAAAGGTTATTTGTATTTCATTTGGCAGGAGAGATACTATTTTAGTTGGGACTAAATAAAGAATTTTTATCATTCTCCTCATTTCTTTGTCCTCATAAAAGGTCAAGAGTCAGTTACCTACTTCTAAAAGTTTGCTGACCTCATCGGGGCTCTGTGTTTTGTGCATAAGTGGAAGGAGTCATTAACAGTGAACTGTGTTCCAGATTAGGGTTCCTCAACAGATACTCTCACTGTCATAGACCAAGGTCATCCTTATCTGGATAGAACTGTCAGTCTCCTTCAAGGCAACTCTTTGGAATGGGGATTATGGGGTGGGGTGATGGTGGGACTTCCTGAAAGAGTGTGCCAGACAAAGGTAAGTGCATTTTTGTTGGTGCATTCCGAGAACCAAATCAAGGCTAGTGTGTCTTTAGGGGAAGAGTGGCACTAGATGAGACTGCAGAGGACAATAATATGGGATTCTATGCGCAAGCCATTATTCAGCTAGCACACTCTGGTCAGGTGAATCAGCTGACATCCTTTCTAAGCGGGCTCAGTGTCTGTGCCTTACCAGTTATAAAATATTTTGACTTTCACCCCAGTTTATAGGCCAAATTAAAGAATTTGGACTTTATCCTGAGGGCTATAAGACATTACTGAAAAATTTTAAGAAGGGCTGCATCATGGTCATATTTGTATTTTTAGAAAATCTCTTATGGCTGGAGGCTGGGAAAAGGATTATGAGCTTTCTGAAATCTTCACAGAAGAGATGATGGAGGTCTGATGAAGGAGGAGATGAGAACAGAAAGAAAATATATTCTGAAGACATTTAGGAGATAGAATCTGTAGGACTTGGTGATTGATTTGATAAGTCATGGATGATGTCAAAGGGATGCGTCAAAGATGACTTCTAGGTATCTGGCTCAGGAAACAGGATGAATGAGAAGTGTCATTTTTTAAGACAGGGAACACAGTAGAAGGCACGGTTGGTAGGTGGATAATTAGTTCTCTCTTGGACATATTGCTTCAAGGTGCCCATGAGACTTTCCCATGGATTCAGACGTTGAGGAGGCAGTTGAATATTGGGAACTGAAGCTGGAGAGAAAGACCTGGGCACAGATAGCAATCTTCAGCATATAGGTAATAACTGAAGCACTCCTAGGAAAGGATGAAATCACTCAGGGAAGTATAAGCAGTGTAGAGAATAGCAGGTTTAAGACAGAATCTTGAAAAACCTTAAGATTTATAGGATAAGCAGAAGAAGGGTCAGCAACCAAGCCCAAAAAGTGATGAGAGAGGCAGAAGGAATATCTGGCAAGTGTGCATCATGATGGGAGACAGATACCATATTGCAGTGAACAGAAGAGGGAAGGTGAGGAAATGAAGACTCCTGGTCTCTTCTTACAAAACATATGGCTGTCAAGAAAAGGAGAAGAGAGACATCACAGTGGTTAGAGGTAGTAGTTAGGAGTCTAGGGAAAATGTTCATTGTCTTGTTTGAAAGCAGGGAGACTTTAGCTCAAAGGAAATTGAAGAGGCATGACAACTAAATGCAATGACTGATCCCTGATTGGGCCCCAGAACAACACACAGACATACACTGATATACAGAAAAGTAAACAATTATAAAAGATACTAGTGGGACAATCTGAGAAAATTCAATATGGATTGTATATTAGAGAATAGTAGTTTATCAAAGTTAAAGTTCCTGAGTATGATAATTGTATTGTCAGAATAAGAGAACTAGAAGATACATGCTGGAGTGTTTAGGGTGAAATGTTATAATGCCAGCAACTAACTCTCAAATGGTTTAGGGAGAAAAAGTGTGTATGGAGAAAGAAAGATAGAAGGAAGACAACGAGAGAACTAAAGCAAAAAAAAAAAAAAGTGGCAAAGTATTAATAATTGGTGGATCTAGTGTTATGAATATCCATTGTGCCCTTCTTGCTATTTTTATGAGAGTTTGAAGTTTTTCAAAATAAAAACTTGGGG
This sequence comes from Eidolon dupreanum, assembly GCA_028627145.1. NCBI lineage: Eukaryota > Metazoa > Chordata > Mammalia > Chiroptera > Pteropodidae > Eidolon > Eidolon dupreanum. Next base: position 16,983,064 of record CM053506.1, read on the forward strand.
AGTAAAAAGAAGTGAGAAACTTGAGCCTATTTAAAGCTAGTGGAAAGGATCCATTAGTGAGAAAAAAGTTGAACATAAAAGCAAGAGACTGGAGATAATGATGGAGCCAAGCCCTGAGAAGATAAGACAGGATGAGATTCGGATGGAGGGATTAGTCTCCAATGACAGCGAGGAAAGAGGAAAGTATGGGTGCAAACACAGGTCAGGTATAGAGTTGGAGGAGAAAGGTTGAGAAAAATCTTCTTTTAATGGACACCAGAATAGACAACTAGCAATCTCTGCCACACAAAATTAGATTTTTGCATTTTCTGCTCTTCTGGATTATGTTTGTGTCCCCTCCCCACTTTTTTATTTTCCCAATCATTAACACAAATAATCAAAATTAGATTTCCTTAGATTAAATTAATGTTGTTCTAGACTACTGATTTTCAGTGGGAGCAGTTTGTCCCCAGAGTACATTTAGCAACATCTGTGCTCTAGGCCTATAGCAGAAGGATGCTAGGAAGGACACAGATACTTCCTCCTCTTTAAGGATGTGCGCTATAAGTTCAATAAAACATTTCTGCTATGTTTTGTACCACATGTTTGGCAACTATGTGACCTTAGGCAAGTTATTTAACCTCTTGATGCCTCATCAGCAAAACAAGTACCATAATAGTTCTCATATTATTGGGCTTCTCTGAAGATTCATGGAAAATCCTTGGAACATTACCTATTCCATAGTAAGTACTCAATAAATGTTAGCAATTAATAGTTCTAAATTTCACATAATTTACATATATAGTCAAGATAGGCTCAGTTTGCACCTACTTCCTGAACAATTTAGTCTTAAAATCATCATGTAGAGCAGAACAAGGATGATGTCCATACTGAGAGGTGGTCTGGCATGGGCTATTGAAGCCCATGTAGTGTGGTAAGGGCATTCATGTGGAGGAAGGAGCTCACATGAGAGATTGGTTACACGCATGCATGCATACATACATACGTAGAGTCCCTAGCTCTGCCACCGAGAAGGCCTTGGAGCAGCAATACCCAAAAGCGCTGAGTACAGTTAGTTTCCAGATCTTAGCTTCTAATACCATTCACTACTAAAAGGAATCAGTGTTCCTTGGAAAAGAGGCTGTTTCCAGGGCTGGGACAAAGAAGGTACAAGATGAGCCTAGAACATTTTGTGCCAAAATGCAACAAAGTGCTCAAAGAATAATGGAGATAAAAAACACATTTTACCTCCCAAAATATTTAATGATTTGAAAAAAGAAAGAGTAACTTCACAGTGGAGAAGGCTGGCAGATAAAACTTTAATCAAGTGAACAAAAATTTGTCCCATTATCAGTAATGGGGCAAACTAAAATTGTGTGCTTCTGACAGAAGGCAATAAGAAGAACACAAATATTATGGTAGCTACCTCCAAGGTGACACTCAATAATTTTTGCCTCCTGATATTCACATCCCTCCTATATTGACTAGGACCGATGTGTGTAGCCTTCAAGAAGTTTGGTGTTTTGTAAGGGAAATGAAACATGAAAATGTATACTAACCAGGGCTCTCTTAACAACAGTATGGGCCTGTATCAGTCAGGGTCCTGGCGCATGTAAACTTGATTAATGTGAGCTGGGTTTAACTAAGGATATGTTTACAAAGGTGTGGGCAAGACTTAGGGAGACCAACAGGGGTAGTGTATACCGTAGGCTACAACAGCAGGGAGCCATACCCTCCTGGGCCTGCAGGGTTAAGGGGAGGTAGTGGTTGCCAAGATCCAGGGAATAGCTATGGCCTTCAAAAGGAAATGCAGCCCTTTCCCAGTAACTCAACAGGGAGAGATCTAGAAGGATTTATACCCCAACATCACACTCTTTCTGCCTGCTAACCTTATATCTCCTGTTGGCCAAACAGAAGCTAAAGAGCAGGATGCAGTCCATATGGGTTGTTTGCCATGTCCAGAAAGGGTGGAAAATGATAGTGTCTCTGTAAGGACAAATGGAAGATTTCAGCATGGGACCAGCTTAGTGTTGGATTAGATCTTGAATCTGGACAGCCCTGAAGCGACTTTTGGCTGGAAGGAGCTTCCATGTGGGAGTACAGTAGTCAGTAGGAGAACAGAGGGAATTCAGACAGCCAGGGTATCAGCCTTAGACAGGTGTGGGAGCAGATTCGGGCAGGAGATAGGGGAAAGGCAGGACTTTAATGTCAGAGAATTACCCTTTAAATCAAACGCAATCTCCTCCACGTATCAAGAGACAATTTTTGAGGGGAACAACTCTGAGGAAGGGAAGCAGTGTAGAAGAGAGAGCCAGGACAGCTAGACAATAATGTTTGGATTCCCTATTTCAGAATATTTGCTTTCTTGGGGTTCTCCCACAATTGTCTCTTACTACTACTATCTCTGGATCCTGGGAGCTCTTTTCTCACTGGCCTGATTGTAAATGAAACTCATTTGATTTGGTTTGTCCTTACCACAGTTAAAACAGGCTGACATTTAAAAAATAAATAAAGGCACCTTACTTCAGAAACAATAACAAAACAACCAAGAAAAAAAAAAAAAACACCCAAAAATAAATACACACACAAAGAAAAAAAAAGGAAAAAAAAACATAGTGTGTGTGTTTAATTTTCAGTTATGCAAACTTTCAAACATATATAAAGATAAAGAGAAGAATATAATAAACCTCCTTTTACGCTTTCCTCAGCTTCAAAAATATTGACTTATGGCCACTTTTGTTTCACGTGTACACCTACCCACTTCTTTCCCTCACCCTCTGGATTATATTGATGCAAATCTCAGATATATCATTTCAGCCATGAATATGTCAGTAGCTCACAATATATAAGGCCATAAAGCTCTCTACTCACTTCTGATCTCAAAGCTTTCCTGAGCACAGAATTCCCTTATCCTAACCTAGTATCTTCCTACATTGTTAGTAAATGGACACACAACCAAATGCTGCTCTCTAGTCTCTAAGAGAAGTGTCCCAACCATGTCCTATCAGAGAGTAACCTATCTAAATTTTGTCCCCAGTCCTTGGGTTCTCCCTGCTGGTTCCTCATTCACAGCAGAGTGCTTGAAACTGACCCTCAGAACTACTGTCCTGGTTCAGGCTAAGAGTCCAGGTTTAGCAGGATCAGGAGGAAAAGATACATTTGAAGCACTTTGCCCAGGCCCCAGCTCATGGCAGAGACTCAGTAAATGTTAGATGATGGTGACAATGATGATACTGACAAGGACTTGACAGAATCCTGTCAAGGACTGGGGCCCAGAGAGGACATAAAAAAGATTCCTTTACCAAAATTTGACTTTCAGGACTGAACTTGAATCTAAGTATGGCAGTGTAGTTTTTTGTTTATTTATTTTAATTCATTTTCTCCAGAACATGGGGAATTTAATGGAATGAGACACTCTACCATATAACACTGGAAATGTGCAAAGGGTTGTAAATCTGGGCTTTTGAAAGATCTAATTATTTCATTACGATGGCTCACCTCCCAACATTCTCCTCAATTCCGTCACCTGTCAGGGAATCTGACTGAAGGAGTCCTTCAGAGAAGAGGCCAGACCATGGGAGATAGGAACGAAAGAGGATCTGAGCGTGGGATGGTGGGTGAAGGTAGAAAAGGGAGAAAAGAGGCAAGTGGAAGGACATGCTTGGCCTCCCTCTAAGGTCAGAGGGCACAAGGGATCCACACTGACATGGGCCGGACGAAAGTCAAAATACAGAGCCAACAATCGCCTTAAACACTTGGGTCTCTTTGTAGTTGTAACACTTTTATTTGAGTCATCAGTACTAAGTGAGAATTTGAATGGCTCATGACCAAACTCTTTGGGGCACAGACTGTGCTGCCCCCTCCTTTCAATGTCAGGGGTATCAGTGACAGTGTTATCTCAGAAACAAAACAGTGCAGCTGCTGAAACCACTGGTGAGACTTCTTAATTCTAAATCTCTGAGCTCCTGAACAGAGCTCCTCTGTGATTCTCTAAGTGATAACTGTAAGAAATCAGAGAAAGGAGAAAACTCAGAGGCTTCCTAGAGACCCTAGTTCAAGGACACCTACCTCCACTGAGGATGAAGTGAGGGTTGATTTCAAAAAGAAGGTGAATACATCCTATTCAAACATTTCTAGGACAAAAAAAAAGTTCACATTCTTTCACATTCTTTCCTTCTTCTCAACCTCACTAAGCAGTTGGGGGTTTGTGTTAATGAACCCTTCTTATGCTGCAAGAGAGAAAGTGGTAGATTGTTCTGTATACGTGGTGAGAGACAGAATTGAAAGCTTCTGGTGGGATAGAAGAGATTCTAAAGATGGGAGGAGGGGGCTGAAGAGAGGCCACTAAAGTCAGAGGAGAAGGAAAATATTTCTCCTATTATCCAAGGTATGTCCCACCTGAGGGTCTTTGCTCATGCTATTCATACTCTTACCTAAGCTGCTTTATCTCCTTTCCTGGTCAGTCCTCCTCCTGCTTCAGGCTCATCAGAGCCTCCCCAGTTAGTCCTCTAAGAGAATCCATCACAATACATAATCATTGTTCGCTTACTTGTGTTTCGTTTGTTTCTCCCATGAGACCGTAAATGCCATGAAAGCGGTACCCAAGTATAATTTGTTCATCATTATCCACCCAGAACCTAATGTGGTAGGTGCTCAATAAATATTTGTGAAAGGAATGAAAGGAGAGAGACTTGGGTGGGAAGAAGCTTCTATAAGGAGAATCTTTAATGAATGATGACCCTAGTGAAATTTCCCTTTTTTGCTGCCCCTTTAAGAGACTAAAGACAAATTATTCTTCAATGCTATTTAGAGTAAAATTTGTGTAATGAAAAAAAAAGACTTCATGCTAGCTACATGAGTATATTCACCTTTTTAAAAATTCAGTGATCTACAGGCTTCCACATGACCCACACGTGACCACCACATGAGTCCCTTGTGACTCATGTGGCAGCAATGTGACTCCCACATGACCTCACATGACCTACGCACGTGACTCCCAGTTCACCTTTTATTTGAAATTCTTTCTGTTCATTTTAATTATTTATTTATTTCAAGGTGCCAAAATTCTCTTCAGAGCATCTCATTAGACGAACTGTTTCTACCAAGGTTTAGCCAATGCTACTGTTCATTAGGTTTATAGTTCCTTTCCAAGGACTCGGCAAGATCGGCGATGCTGAGTTCATGTTATGTTTCACAGAAGAAAAAGTATTTCCAAGTGTTATACGGAAGCAGAATCTCCTAACTGCATATACAAATTGTCATTCTGTGCACTTTTTTATATGTATATTGTACTTTAATTAAAGTTACATTTAAAAAGAGAGGAGGGAGGACATGGTTCCATAGTATAGCAGTTAGCACGTCTGCTTTACACACAGAAGGTCCTGGGTTCATGCCCCAGTGGAGCCACGGTCCATGGTCTACGGCCATGCCACCCTGAACAAGCCCAATCCTGTCTGATCTCAGAAGCTAAGCAGGTTCGGGCCTGATTAGTACTTGGATGGGAGACTACCCAGGAAGACAATGTGCTATAGGTATAAATAAATAATAAATAAATAAATAAATAAATAAATAAAAATAAAAAAGGAGGAGAGAAAGAGGCCATATAGGTGCAGGTGTATAAAATACAAATACAAATGAGGAGTGGAGGGGAAAGCTTAGGTGAGGGCAGGGGCCAGAGTAAATTAGAACAAAGACAAGAGGAAGATATGCAGTTAGCATGTATGAAAGACTAAAGCAATCAAGGAGAGTGGAGATGAGGGCCACCTAGGATGCCATGGTGGGGAGTTTGGGCTTGATTAGAAACTATTTGAGGGCAGTGTTCATAGTTTATCCCAATGGTTTTCCAATTTTGCATGTGTAATAATCATCTGGAGAGCTTGTTAAACAGCAGACTCATGAGATCCATTTTCAGAGATTCTGATCAAGAAGATTGGGTGGGCCCATGAACCTGCAATTTAACAAGCTTCTCAGATGATTTAGTTAAAAAGATTGTCTACTGACCATAATTTGAAAAACACAAAAGAGTCCCTCACTCTTCCATTTGTCCCAGGAACCCAGGTTCTTGTCAGATATTTGTTGATTTTGATAAAGATCAAACATGGTATTAAAGTGAGCATGACTCTGAGGCTAGATTTCTTGGTTTTAGCTTAGATCAGAATTTAGATTTTGCTATAGAAAAAACACTTTTTGTACTGGAATTATTTGGCAGTTTTCACTGATTTTGTACTTAAGAGCAAAGACTCTGGAACTAAAACCTGGGTTCAATTCCTGGAGCCCTTTTTAATTTCTCTAAGCCTCAGTTTCTTCACTTGTAAAATGGGGTTAGATAATAAGGTCTACTTCATAGGATTATTATGAAGATTAAATGAATTACTGAGGGAAAATGCTTATGACAGTGCCTGGAACATAGTAAACTCTCATTTGATGATAACAATGATTCTTATTCCCTTTGTAGTCCTCTTCTCGCCCTTCCGCCTGCTGTCTTCTTCTCCAGCACTAATAGAAGTAACTGGACCCTATCTGCAAAGCTAAGGCTCAGTTACTTTGGAGATAGGGTCCAAAACATCTTCCAGCCTCCTGTTGTCCCCAGTGCCAGGACAGCCAGGCAGGGAGAAGTCTGGCCTCCATAGACCTCTATCAGCATTTGTGTGGGAGAGGTTTTCCATTGAGACGCTTGGTCTTACCTGCCCCAAAATTTTATTAATGGTAGGTCTAATTTATTTTAGGCCCTGGATTTGTGACTCCAGATTAGTTAACAAGTTGATATAGTTGTGCCTCATGAGATATAGATCCTCTTACCCTGGATTTTCTCTGGCAGGAAGTTGAGAAATCAGTGGAAACCAGAAAATTTTCTCAGAGGTGGCAGGAGAGCAAGAGTCAGGATTACTATCTTTTAAATTTTTTAAGAGCGAAGCCAGCAATCATTCCTCTTCGCCCCTCCACCCATGCAGCTTGGGTGACAATGCGTCAATGTGCTAGAACTCACAGACTGGACCGCAACAATCAGGCTGGCCAATCACTCAGCTATAGAACAACCCTCCCTTCCCACAGCAGGGCTTCAGCTAGCAGATCTGGCAGTTTATTTGCCAATATTATTTGTTGTTATCTTAATTGTAGGAAAATTGAAAAGTGTAATGCATAGCCATGAAACCCTTAAAGCTGGTTAATCTTTTTGGATTGTAACCAATGTAATTTATGTTAGTTAATCCCATCTTGATTACAATATGCAGAGCCCCGCAAAAGTTGCTGAAGGCTCCAAGTCATGGTGTATTCAGGGAAGAGATAGGCTTTATCATCTGTATTTTCTGCCAAGGAGAGTAAAAGGGCAGCAGGGGCTGGACTAAAAAACTGGGTTTGAGATGTCAGTGGGAGAGGAGTGCAGTCTCCAGGATGAACACAGAAATGACCCTGGCAACCCCATGAGGAGAGAGTTAGGTCCTATGACTTCTATGCTGGAGGTGCCCAGGCCCAGCAGTGTGCTGCAATGAAAACATTTGTATGAAGACAAAGCTCAAATTAGGCTTCAGTAGTGAAAACGAAGACAAATACAAAAGGCCAAGAAAACACATTGTTTTATTTATGGTTATTTGAAGAGTCCCTCTTCTTCGGTTTTACAGTTCAAGCATGGCAGCATCTGAAATCAGAATTGTATTTATAATTGAGAATTGGAAATGTATAAAATATGACTCTAACCATCTCTGGTCCTCTGTGGACTTTAATTTTCTGCACTAAAGAATGAAGAACAGACGTTCTCACCCATTTCACTGCCCCTTTCTTGGCTCTGGCATAGGAGAGGGCTTCCTTTTCCACTTTGGCATCTCCAGAGAAAGAAGGAGTTTTGCCTTCTCTTTGGTACCTCTAAACACCCAATCCAGCAATGAGTCCCTTTCAAAGAGTGAAGTTGGGGGCCAGAAACACTGGGATTCTGACACTTGACTGTTGCCCTTGACCCCCAACCATACACACTGGCAAATGTGTAGCAGCCTATTCTAGACAAATGGAGAGCCTAGAGGCAGCACATGAGCAATTTTTTTCCTTAGCCTTTTTATGAATATAAATATTTAGTGCATGGTGTTTTGCAGAATTAAATCTCTGAGCTTAGATTAGCCTGGTAATATTATTATGTAGATACCAGGGACAAGCTACCTGTGACTGCTGTGTGTCTTCTCATTCAAAGATTCCTGTGATGACTTGATGCACTTTCATTTGCCAGGGCAATCATTAATTGCACATGAAACAGTTGGTGTTTGGCTTTAAGGGAAGCTGATTGGGTCAGTCACCGAGTGTTTGGCTCAATGATCTACAGCTGGCTCTTTGCTCCTGAACTCCAGCTTTCTTTTCAAAGCCTTCTCACTCAGTGTTTTTGGGACCCCCTGAGGAAGAGGCTGTGAAACATAGGGCGTTTTAATCTGTGTTTTCCTTTGGGCATTATAGCTTTAATTTTAATATTTTGGATAATAAAGAATGATTTTAAATTAAATTTGCAAGTCTACCATCTGTGATTGTTTGGACTTTTTCCTCCTCTCTGGCAGATTTTTTTACTTAATTTTTTTCTGAACGTCAGCGAGAGTGGGCTGAGAGCAGGAGAAGCAAGGGGCAGCAGAGTAGGTCAATCCCAGGAACTTAGAGAAATGAAAAAAGGCTTTGATCCCTGGCCTTTGGCCCTGGGGTCGGTGGAATAAACTTGATGCCCTAAGTCAAATCACAAAAGTTAGCTCATATATAATTGCATCTGCTTGTCATCTCCTCTTGATTTGACTTTGGGAAAGTAATTTGCCAAGGTTATGCCTCAGTTTGCCCATCTGTCAAAGAGAAGTGATTTTCCCCACGGAAGAACCACTGCCATTTTGACATAGTTCTTCATCTAAGAACAGCTACAGGAACCCAAGACATCATTATCTACCAAAGGCTAAAAGGGTCTGTGGGCTTATGTATGTTTCCAGATCAAAGCTAAATCCAAGAAATCTCTGCCTAGAAATGTTCTTAACCTTGTCAGTGAAATCCAGGAAGAAGAATTTTCTACCCTTCCAAGGGAAGTGAAGACGCATCATCATCACCACTGTGGACCATGGCATTAATGAGTCAGACAGACAGAACGACTGAACACACAGACAAATGCTGAACAAATGCCAGAATAAAATGAAAAAGCACCTGCCAGCAGAAAGGTTGGTATGATGAGTGACTTAGCTAGGGAAGAAGTGGGCAGGGGCTTGCACAGCAAGTAACTCTCCTCTATTTAGTGAAAGGAGACTTCTTGGAGGGGTCAAATTTTGAATTTGGGAGGAGAGAGAGTTTGAGAAGCACTGCAGACAGAGAGTTCATGGCAGAGCATGTGGGCCATCTGAGCAGAAGCCTTACTCAGGAAAATGCAGTGGTTAGGGCCTGTGAGGCTAAGAGAGTGAGTGGAAGAGATAGACCAAGGGTCAGGGGATGAGGAAAACCATTTCAAATGCTCTCTGGAACTGGAATGGGGTATAAACAAAATCCTAGGAAGCTGTTGGAAGCCTGAAGTTGTGTATAGGTCAGGGGGCTTTGTTGGCCTTAGAGTGGTTTCCTTTAAATCACTAATGTTCCACTCTCTCTTCTCCTTCACCTCAAATTCTGCTTTTATCAAATCAGGGTGGAGCTCCCAAGCACCGCCCTATATAGAGAAAGGCCAAAATCATTGCTGCACAGATTAGAGGGAAAAGGTTCATGAAATGACCTTGAAAGTCGAAGAGACAATATCCATGACTCTGAGCAGGATAGAAGCTCAGGTAAACAAGTATTTATCATGTTTTTAAGACCTCATATCCTTTGTCTCACATTACTCTTGGAGATAAGCTTGGAATCTCAATTAATTTCTCTCTCTCTTTCTCTTTCTCTCTCTCTCTCACTCACTCACACACACACACACACAGAGACACACACACAGACACACACATGCACAGATTCTCTACTTCTTCTTCCTCTCTCTATAAAATCCCTAGTTCTCTTAAACAGAACCTTAGTATCCCCCCAATAGTAGAAAACAACCCCAACAAGTGCCTGTGAAAAAAAGCCTTTAAGACTCATGAATATTTAGCTCGTCCTCATGTAAAATATATGACTTTGTGTAAGGATCAGGCGAACGAGGTGCATGATTTTTTTCTGATTTATGGGCCTGGAGACGGATTATTCATAGCAGAGCAGCTGTGTGGAAAGATTCATCCGCTGCAAAATGTGATTGTACATCAGGCAGTGTGTGGGAACGGAGCTATGACTAATGGCTGCTTTACATATAAATGAGAAGGTTTGTGCTAGGAACTGTAAAAAAATACAATCACTCAGCTGACGGGCAGGCTCCTTATCAGGGGTACAGGAGAGGGACTACAGGAAAAGCAAGCAAATGAATGTCTCACCCCCAAACACTGAACCAGGTAGGGGTGAGAGTCAGGAAGCAGCAGGAGAGGGGATGGAGGGAATTTGGAGAAGCAGCCAGCTCTCCAGATCTGGCTATAGTCAGTATCTGTATTTGTAACACCATCTTCCAAGCCCCACTATGACCTCTGAGAGCCTGTCAGGGCAGAGATGTGGCCCAAAAGAAGGGGCCACATTGCCAACACATCTGTGGTGATGATCAGGCCCTGAACCCTCCAGAGCTTGGCACTGGGCTGCTGAAGATTCTGGTACATTTTAGAGGTCAGCACAAGATTCATTTGAGTAAACCTCTGAAGAGAAAAATTGTGCGAATCTGAGATTTCCCTCTACTACTCCTCACGTCTCCTTCGTTTTTTCCCCGTTCGTCTCTCTCCTCTCTTGTAGCTGAGACAGGCTGTCTAGACATTGCAGATGTGGACAGATGTTGGGTCTGTAATTTATAACAACGGCCTCCAGAAGGCAATTCCAATTTGTTTCGGTAAGGCTTTGAGTTACAGGCAGAAAAAATATCCTGTAAATACTGTTGACTTACATGGTAAGTACACCAAGAGTTTACTTAGTGAACAATCACTAACTACAGCATAATTACATATCCCTGCAGATTACCAGATAATTTAATGACACCAAGCAGATTATGACCACGAAACTGAGTTTCTGGCTTTGGGAGGGCCTGGAGAGCAAGAGAGTTGAGCCATATTTAATAGGAATTTATGCCTATTTCTTCAAGTCATTAATTAGCCTCTATTTTGAAGGCCTTTCATTTTTGTCTATACACTAGACATCCTTTCACCATCATATTGAACTCCAAGCAGGTTGGATGCTGGTTGTTGCTTTTTGCTGATACAGTTTAAAATATGTGGTATCTTAGGTATTCGCAAAGACCTCAGACAAGCCAGGAGGCTTGAAAATTATGTTTGCTGTCATCATCATAGGTCACATACTCAGCAGCAGGGCTGAGCCACACCAACCTACTCTCCCTCTGTCCTGCTGGCCAATGACCAAACAGATGTCCAAGCCAGTAGTGAAGAAGACTGGCCCACCCAAGACCAAGCTAATTCTCCCGGGGACTATATTCTGATCTGTTAATTATGATGAGAAAGGTGAATTTATGGAATAGTTTTTCAAGAAATTCAGGATGCTTCTTACTACGATCTGGGATAGTGTAAGTGGAGGGGGAGCAGGAGGCTAATGCTAAGGTCAATACACAGAGAAGTTAAGTGATCTGGCCAGTATCAGAGTTTGTTGGTTGCAGATGACAAATTTACACCTGGGATCTGCTATCCCTGAGAACTTTGACCAGTTGCTCCCTATGGGTTTAGGGGATCAGAGCTGGCCAGCAGCTGGGGAACTCAGACTTCTCTGGGTATATAAGGTTGCAGCTGAAATAGCCATCGGGGTATCATGTATGTCAGTCTGGGGGAAGGGGAAAGAGGAGTGGGAATAAAGGGGTTATAGAAAAATGTGGAAATCAGATAAACACATTGACAGTATTAGATTTCAATTTTTAATCCATCACCAACCTCTTCTAGTTTATCTGTTCCGCGGAATCTTCCATCCCCCTCTTGCCTGTCCAAAGACAATCAAACAAAACTTAATCTTAATATACCCCTAGGCAGAGACCCCTGGCTTTCCACAGACTCTGAAAAGAATGCCTGATGCCAATTTAAGAACAGATATTGTCTGGAGAATCCTGACTCTTGGATACAGTTGTTGTGTTCTCCCTTTCTCATTCCTCCCCTCCCCTGTCCCTGCTTACTGAATGCTCTGTATCTATCCAGCTTCAGTATCTTGCTTCACCTGAAGAAGTGGTTCTGGTTTAGAATGTCAGCTCCTGGCAGAGCCAGAAAACCGATCAGTAGCTGGGAGGGTAGGCCACCTGGGCCAAAGGAAAGGCGTTAGGATTATCAGCTGTCCTGACTGAAACTGCTCTTCTCTCATGGGCATTGGTCAGTGGGGTCTGGCCTCAGATCTGGCCTGAGAGAAAAGGTGTCAGCTGCAGAAGGATAGGTTTAGAAAACAATTTGTATCTTAGGAGTTTAAGGTTTTGGTTGCAATGTCTAAAGAGACTCCTGAGACTTATTTTATGGAGACTTTAAAAATATGAGTGAATCCTGCCTGCTAGGGTTGTGTGTGATTTTTGTCCTACTGAGAGATATGGATGACAATGGCCTGGAGCCCTGTAACCCCAGGAAATCCTTGTAAGTGCATCAAGCCTCCCACAGCTCCCTGGCAGGAGTAGATATTGGTACTTGTACTTCCAGTTCTAGAAGGGTTATGGGGAGAAGGAGGGATGCCTTCTGGTCAGGGAGGATGAATGAGCCATAATAATGTTAATAGCTTACATGAATTGAGAGATGACTGTATGCCAGGCATATATTATCTCTTTGATGATACATCTATGCATTAGCTCTTCGATAAAGAGAAAGTTATCCATTGCCAGGGAGCAGAACTTTCCTCAAAATAAGAGGAAGCATGTGCCACACAATCCCACTCTGGCCTGCCAGCATTAGCTAGAAGGTTGTGTACCATTTCTAGGAGTAGAGGATAGAAGCAAGAGGAAAAGGCAGCTACAGGGACACATATCCATAGATGTCTGCAGGGAGGGAACATCAGGGTGCAAACTCAGGTGCCTGAATATACAGACAGTATAAAACACTGGGATATGAGAGAGCTAATGAAAGGGTGAGTTTACTGACACATGTGTATATATACCTGAAGACATGTCCACATATATGTACACATAGATATATGTAAGTAAATATGAGTAAATATCTATGAATTCATGAGAATGGACCACATAACTTAAGCACAAGGGACATATTATAAAGTATGGTTGATTCTATGCACAAAGGAATAATGTTTCATCACGTGAATCTGTAGGAAAGTTATGGGTGAAAAGACTAAGATCCAGGTCAGGGGGAAGCATAGATCAAGAATCCAACGTCAGGTTATTTCTCCAATACTGACCAGACCCTGAAAGTCCAAAAATAGTTGCCTGAAAATAGTAGAAGGACCAGGAGCTTTGGAGCCAAAAAGCCTAGGTTTGATTCCTGTCCTTTCTATTTATTAGCTTCTTGTTCATTCACTCGCTCAATAAATATTGAGTATCCATTGTGGGCCAGGTATGTGACCTTTTCTGGACAAGCTATTTAAACTCACTTGGCTTTGGCTTTAGTTTCCTCATACATAGAACAGGGATAATAATACCTTGGTGTCACTATTTTTGTGAGGATGGCATGAAATGAGGAGCTTGGCACATAGTCGATTCTCAATTAATGCTTTTTGTGGTAATTATCACTAGCAAGAGACTTCAAATAATAGCTCTTTAACAAAATCTCTGTCTCTTGCTTGTTTTTTCCCACCACAGGTGGCTGAGCTATGTCTGGGGGAAGTTTGGGGTGAATTTTGTATGGACACAAAAGATCAGCCACATCTTGTTGATGACCCTGATGGTGGGCCTAAGGTGTGGCTTTTCTCTGGAGCGAAGCATCACAGGGCAGGTTTAGCACCATAGATGTCTTATATGCTTGTCTGTCTTCCTCCCTGGACTATGAGCTCCTCAGGGGCAGGAACTATGTCTTCACTTGTTTGGCATTGTGGCCACAGTGACTCTGACAATGCCTGGCAGACAGGAGGCATTCAGTCAGTGTTTACAGAATCAATGAAAGAAGAAAGGAGCAGTCCCCTTATTCCTTCATTCAACAGATATTTATAAACCACCTACAAGATTCCAAGGTACTGTACCAGGTGCAGGAGATATAATGGTGAGCAAAATAGACATGGTCCCTGGCCTTGTGGAGCTGAGTCCAGTGGGAGAATACAGACTGTAATGAAATAGTCACAAAAGGAAACATATTCTTGCAATGTGTGGTCTGTCTTGTAAAAGGAAGTAAATGATGCTAAGATAGCATATCAAAGGAGAGCTAATGAAATCTGGGTAGTCACAGAAGTCTTCCCCCCAGGATGCAACATTTCAGCTGACTTGTGAAGTGGGAGCAGGAGTTGAGGACAAGCTGGGGTGGAATCTTCCAAGGAGAAGAAACCACAAGTGCAAAGCTCCAGTGGCTGGTTAGAATATGGCACATTCAGACAACTGGAAAAGGCCAATGTGGCTGGAGCAGTTTGCAACTGGGAGTGTGGGGCAAAAAGTTGGTGACATGAGTTCTGGTCTTTATTCTAAGAGTAGGGGGACACCATAGCAAGATTTCAAGTTGAGGCATGGTGGTAGTGACATGGCCACCACATGGCTAAGTTGAGGGGGCAAGAGGGGACATGGATACACCAGGCAGAAGAGTATTGATGTAGCTAGATAACAGATGGCCTGGCCCTGGACTGGGGTTATAGAGATAGAGAGAAAAAGACTGATGAGAAAAATACTTAGAGTGGAGGTGAAGGGCTCACCAATGGTTGGGTCCTACAGTTGTGGACGAAGGGACAGGAGGACCTACGGATAATTCCTAGGTTTGTAGAACTGCTCCTAGCATCTATCTGCAACTTGATTACCCCTTTAAAAGGTCTCCTTTCTAGTCCGCCAGAGAGTTTGGTTCTGATAGCCTTCGGAGATGAATGAATTTCCACTTCCAGAGAAGGAGAGAGAATACCAGGGGCCCCACTGTATCTGACAAGCACCTAGAAGGTCATTTCCCCAACCAAGCCCCTTGCCACTTCAGCACTCATTTATCCTCCCAAACTCACCCAAACCCAAACACGCATACTCTCAGCCTCTCTGACTCCCCAGACTTACACAGATTTCCAAGTACTCCCTTCAGACCACTTCATCCTACCCTTATTTATCCTTGCCTCCCCAAAGCCCTCCTCCCCCGCCCCACACCTTTCCCACTTCTCTTCCTAGCCCGCCCCAGCCCCTGCCTCCCTCTGTCTCCACTTCACCCTATTAAGAAACAACCCCCCAGAACCCCTGCCCCTGGCTGCTGCTCCCTGAGCCCCGCCCGCACTCCCTCCTCCTGCTCCTCTCCCTGACAGATGCCTCAGAGCCCCGGGCCGCAGTTAAGGTGACGAGATGCAGCAATTCTTTATGAACATTTCATTCCTGCTCGCTACACGACGTAAATTAGATGGTGTGTTACATTCGGGCAATAAGAGAGATATGTCACCACGACGCTGGCCCATTGGATGGAGAGGGTAATCCTGCCGTGAATTTCATTACTGCTTTTATATAGACAGAATTAGCTCGGTGACAGCGAGCCTGATTGTCTTTCACTAGGGGTTTGGCGAAGAGCTGAAAGGATTTCACCCTGATGTGCACACTACTGAGTGACCCCGCTCACCAGCGGCTTCGCTGATTGCTTTGCACCTTGCAGACCCGCGATTGGCTCAGCCTCTCCGCCGCCTCGCCTCCCTCCCTGGTCCACAGCCCTCCCCGCCCGGCTTTTTCTTGAAGCAAGATGAAAGGAGACCTATTGGAGGAGTCACAAGGTCATGAAGGGAAATGTGTTTGAGGGGAGGGGCATGGTGGCAGAATTTAAAAAAAAAAAAATTCCTTTCTTATCTGAGTCTCTAGGATAGAAACTCTTGCCCACCACAAAAGGGGAGAATACTGGATCCCCGGGGCGCATATCCGTTGCCTTCGGGGCAAAGGAGAAACTGGGTGGGGGCTCGTAGATCTTGAGCCTCCCTGGTAGAGACTCCAGAGCCGAGTCTCTGAGTCTGAGGTTCCTGGCCCTTTGCCTCTTGCATCTAGGGGTCCTCCCTCTGTGGCAGTTTAGCTCTTTCCCACTTTCTAATCAGAGAAAGTTGAGAGAAAGGAAAGCAAGAACCAGTGTCACTCCTGACCTGCGGACCTAGCAATTCCAGTGAGAGAGGGGCGAGGATTCCCTTTATTCCATTTCCCACACTCATCTGCTCGTGTCATGGCGCCCACGTCAACCCCACCACACATGTACATAATCCTCTTCTGTGACTTCTGCAATTCTTAATAGGACCTAGATGGCCCAGCTTAACAGGCTGCAAACAAGCCCAAACCAGGGCCTGCCTTCCTTCAGTTTATTTCTGTGGGAGTGGCTGGTTCTCAGAGAGCCAGCCCCCTCCCTCCCTATTCTCCTGGTTTCTGCCTTGATATTTCTAGCCTTCTGTCACCTTGTCCACTCCTTTCCTCCCCTTTGTCAATCCCTCAACAAGTGTCTTCTGCCAGGCCTTCCTCAGGCAGCTGGTTGCCCCTGGGGCTGAACTCCTGCTGCCTGCTCTGCCTCCTTCCAGAGGGCTCAGGAGCCAGGCATCAAGCAGACAGAATAATCTCCTCAAAGCCCCTTATCTTTTGGTCAATCTGACACATCTGTCAGGAAATATTCTCTCCATACCTGGATCAGCCAGCTCTGTGGCCTCTGCCTGAGAGGGATTAAAGCCACAGTCTCCACTTTCCAGAAGGGGAGGAGGCTCCCTGGCAGAATGGGGCAGGCCCTCGGGAAGCCTGGCACAGGGTCTCTGCCGCCTGACTCTTTGCCAGAGGACAATGCATTGAGTTCCCCCTGCAGGACCCTGCCCAAAGCACCCTCGGCTCCAACTTCCTGTCCTCCATGGAACCCAGGATGAGGGTTCTCTTATCTATTTGTGCAGTCACAACAAAGGAGTTTTATACCAAAAGCACTTCTCTGTGAAGCCAAGACTAAGCCTGCCATGCTGAAAATATAGTCTAACCCTGTATGAGAGTTGTGTGATGACGCAGGTCATCATATCTCTCTGAATTTCAATTTCCTCCTCATCTTTGAAAGGAGAGTAATAATTGCTGTAGTGGAGGCCATAATGCAATGCTGCACTTCCCTTAGTTCTGAGGGAACTTTCTCAGCTGTTGTCCTGAACTGTCAGCTTTCCTTGGATTTGTCTCTGCTGAAACGAGCTGCTGAAGACAGCTTAACTCACCTAAGGTTATGTTCCTTTCTCTGGGCAGCCTGTAACCAATGCTCGGTCATGACGGGCATATGAAGGCCCAGCCACCTCTCCCCAACACAGGACCGTTCTGAAGGATGGTCTCAGCCTCAGTGCCCCCCTTGTGGTCGGCTAATGCCTTTTTTGAGACTGTATCACGGACCAACTTCTCTCTCTGCTTCTTACTAGTTCCTTCTCTTTCACTGGTGGTGATCCCAAGGGCCTGCTCCTATAAAGCTTTTAAAAAGAACTCTCTATCCCAGACCCAACCTGCAGACAATTCCTGCCCTATCTACCAATGGGGCTACTATGAGGATGTTCTGTAATGTGCCCTTGAAAAAAAACAGCTGCTGCTGTTTATCATAATCATCATCATCATTCTCTTCATCATCTTCATAGCAGAGCCGGCCCAGCTGGTGTGACGGGGTTAGTATCCTTTGTCCAGGAAGTCCAGTAAATGAATGCCCAGCCTTCTTTTTTCTCCTAAGGACAAAGTCCTTTGCATTCTGTCTTTTATCTTCTGATTAAAATGACCTTCCCAAATTAGCTAGATGGCCCCTCAGGTAGCCTAGCCATGGTCCCAAGGATTAGGGGTTCAAACTCCTAGAGTTCTGTTACCTACATCTCATTCTCTGCGTTATGGGATGTGTTCTTAGCTGGGGTCCCTACTCCTTTACTTTAAGCATGTACTTTCTTCCCATAAACTAAAGCATCCATCCTTTGTTGTGGAGGGTCAGGGGCAACAGTTCTTAAGTGAGGCCTGAGAGCAGAGTCTCCTCCCCTTTGAGCCAAGACTTCCTTCTGGGCCTTGTTTACAGCCTCCTCAGCCCCACCATCATCAAATAAAGAAAGCCTAGGATCCCTCTTTCCTAGAGGATAGGGAGGGACATGGGCTACAGTCCCAGACTATTATACCCTTCTAAGTGTGCTCACACTGTCTCACTCCTGGGCCCACAGCCTTGTCATCATTTTAGAATGGAGTGGCAGGTAGGGACACTGCTAGGTGAATCAGATGTACAACCCTGACCCAGAACTGTGTCCTGCATCTCTTCCGGAGCTTTCCTGCAAGGCTGCAGACCCTGATCAGGGAACCAGAAATGTGGGGGATGGAGATTTCTCACCCTGCCCCCATCCTGACGTCACAGCCCTCACTTGCTGACACTAATTGGTTGCCATAGAAACAAGTTACTTAAAGTGCATGATGGCTTGAGGTGATAGGAGAGCCATAGGAGTTAGCCCTGTTACAGGAATCCAGAATACATCAGAATCAAGCAAGGCTGCCCAGAGTCCCTTTCTTCTGATGATACATGTTCCTTGCACATAAGGAGAAAAGTTTACCAGCTCATGAAAATGCCCCAGGAGTGCACAAAGATAATCCTAACTCTCTATTGCTATTATTTCCCTCTTTATCTGGGAGTCTGTCTTGTCTTTGAGTGGGGAATATCTTGTTGCAAAGTTAGAAATAGTCCAAAACAAGAAAAGTCAGCCACACCCTGGAACAAATGGATATCAGATGTGATGTGGGCCTTTCTCTTCCAGTCCCAGATCAGTTCATCTCTTCTAAGAAACTGTCCTCAACTAGCCAATTTCCCATCCTTCTCCACCACTCTCTCTCTCTCTCTCTCTCTCTCTCTCTCTCTCTCCCCCCACCCCCCGCCCGCCCCCTTTCCCTTTATCACTTAGTCACTCTAGAGCTTACATATTCTTTCAACAAGTGTTTACAAGTCTCTGGCATGTTGTAGACCCTGTGCCAGGCCCTAGGCACAAAGCCAGGAACTGATAGGGCTCTGCCTTTATGGAGCTCACTATCAAAATCTTATATCATGTCCTTCTACACTCACATGCTCATCCCTTTAATAAGTATCTTCAGGTTTTCTTTTTTCATTCTAGTTCCCCAAATATGGTGAGCTATCTGGTTGCTGGTAAGGTGTAGGGAGATGGTATTTGCTTGTTATTCGCTTTTACCCATGAGCTTTCCAAAAGCCTGTTAGGGTACATCCTTTCCTGATGCTAAACTCCAAAATTTGGGGCCCCTCAGCCTCCCATTTTACCCCATTGCTCTCAGCACCAGCCTTTCAAAGACCCTGGATTCTTTTATTCCATTTACAGGCCAAGGAGCAGAGGAATAGACGGGACTTGATGATGGGAGCAGAAAGGTGTGTCTGCTTTGTATCCGCTAGAGCGCATGCACAGGCACCAAATACAGGGCTGTACTTTCATGCATCTGTGTCCTGCTGTCATGCATGTGTACTTATGTTAGCCAGTATCTGTGACTTCTCCCAAATTGGTTGGTCCAAGGGTGTGAGCATGTGTATGATTCCACTTACGAGCACGAGTGAGCATGTGTTTAGGGGAAGGGGAATTTAGGGGTATGTCTCTATGTGTGTTTTTTCCAAATGCTTGGCTTTTTTCAAAATGGCTTAGAGCACTACTGTCATTTATGGGGTTTAAAATGTCAGAACAGGGCCCGCGGGGAGGCAGGGGAGATTAAACTGCAAACAGTGAAGGTTATAGATGACGTTTCTGATAGGCTGACAGGCGGACTCAAATGATGCTGCACTTTAGCAATCATTTAAACACACACACACACACACACACACACACACACACACACACACATCATCTCTCCATATTTTAATGGCATATTCTGAAGGCTAAAAACAAAAAGGCCATGTCTAGAAAACTACAGCTCTGCTTTCAGAACCCAACCAGCAGCTGTCAGTCTGTGTGTGTGTGTGTGTGTGTGTCTGTGTGTACTCACTCAAGTGCACCTATCTATGCCAAGTGAACACATGTGCTTATTTGTATTTTAGTGTCTGTATTGGTTCATTTCACCTCACTTTTATATAGTGCCCTATATAATTAACAAAATATATGGCCTACCTAAGCATCATAATAACTTGTATAAAGTAGGGAGGGTCAAGATTACTACCCCCTTTTTAAAGATATAAGAAAAATGAGACATAAGGGGTCCAATGGGTTGCCCAAGACCACCTAGCTAGGAAGTGACAGCGCTAAGGTTTAAAGTAGGATCTTTTATACTTATCTAGAACTCTTTTCTTGAGGTTGTGGTTCTTGACTCTGGCTATGCATTAGAATCACCTGGAGAGCTTTTAAAACCCACCAATGCCTGGGTCCCAACCCCCAGAGATTCTGATCCAATTGTTCTGGAGGTGGCAGGATTTTTTAAAGCCCTCAGTAATTCTAATGTGCAGGCTGGTGGAGAACCGCTGCTCCAGGGCTTGGCGATGGCAGGCAGGAACGGTGCATGGGGGTGTCCTAGGCATCTGATAATGCTCACGTCCCCTCCATGTGAATGTAGGTTCTAGTCTTTTCTCTCTTCAAGGTCTGTCTCTATATCTACTTCCCAAGATCAGATCCTCTATTTCTGCTGGATATCTTTAACTGAGATGTACTCCAGAACCTCATCCTAAGTACATGTTCTAATCAGAACTCAATATTTTACACTCTCCACCTCTTCTATCCCCATTTCTGTCACTTCCGACCATTCGCCCAAGGTAAGAACATGGTAGTCATCCAGGAATCCTCTCCTTCATCATCTTCCACATTCCGTCAGGAGGCACAAAATCCTATCAGTTCCCTTGTAGGGCCCTCTTAAGTCTCACTTCTCTGTATCCCCACTGCCACTGCCATAACTCAGGTCCTCTTTGTCTCTTGCCTGCACAGTTAGTTGTAAGAGCTTCCTCGCTGGTCTCCCAGCCTCCAGCTTTTTTCAGCTGCCCTCTTTCCCCATTCTCTTCAACAATCTAAGAGCTAGTTTTCTGAAATGCAAATCACTTCACTGCTAA
Organism: Eidolon dupreanum; assembly: GCA_028627145.1. Taxonomy (NCBI): domain Eukaryota; kingdom Metazoa; phylum Chordata; class Mammalia; order Chiroptera; family Pteropodidae; genus Eidolon; species Eidolon dupreanum. The sequence goes on from CM053506.1 coordinate 17,004,132, forward strand.
AGCTCTTCAGGATAAAAGCACAACTTCAAATGGCTCTTTACTATAGTTCCATTAGCCAATCCCAAAGTGACCTCTCTATCCCACCCTCTGTACTTCAGTCCTCCCAATGCGCCAGGCTGTTTGACACCTCAAGGCTTTTGCATATGCTATTTCCCTGCCTTAAAAGCCTTTCCTTCTTTCTCCTCTCCTATTCAGCCCACATTTACAAATTAGCTGAAGCACTATCTCCTCTAGGAAGTGTTACCTGACTCCTCAAGTTGAACCGACCACTCTCTTTGTGTCCTCACTGCACCCTGTAGTTATCTCTATTAGGTTGTCTCTCACTCTGCATTTTACTTCTTTATTTTCATGCCTGTCTTCCCTCCTGAACTGTCATCACCTGGAAGGCATGGGCCATATCTTATTTGTCTTTGAGGAATGAGATGAGTAGGGAGGAGATCCGGACTCCAAGTCCTGTAGAGGGTTTACAGACTGTTGGGTTCCCTTGGCTGAAGTACTTGGTTAAGAATGCTTTGGTTTATGGCTCTGGATTTTGAAGGGTAACTTCCTCTTGCAGCCAAGCAGAGAGGCTTGGTATGAGTGAAGAGACCCAAATAAGCCAAGAACAGCCACTGTGCCCCTAGGTTTTCCCCCTGAGTATGCCTTCTAGGCCCTAGTACTGGAAGCTCTGACTGCCACAGCACCTGGTGCCACAGCACCTGGTGCCCCTTCATGGACCCACCGAGGAGAGTGTGGAGTCTTCTTTCCCCTCTTTGATTTGAGATCAGGCCGTAATGCCTCCAAAGGAACCTACAGAGAGAAAGCAAGCAAAATTAAAAGCAAGTAAGCAAGTAACCAAGCAATCATTTAGAAATATAGAAATGGATAGAATGCAGCGGTCTGATTCTAACTTGTCACCCCTGCCTAAGGGAGCACCTTTCCTCCCACCCTTGCTCAAAGAAGAGATGAGGCAAGAATCCTAGTCCCACCCTAGGCAGGTCGACAGCTGAAAAGGTAAAAGTCTTACAGCCAGGGAAATTAAAGCAAGCCCTCATCCTCCACAGAAGTGAAAGGTCAAGGCCATCAGTGGTCTTGAGTGACAGAAAAAGGTCAAGGGCCCAGAAAATAACCCATAGACAAAATGTGGTCTCCAAAACACCCAGGGCAATGTTGATCTCACTAACAGCTGGATCCCCCATGCCCAATCCTTACTAATATTCCTAGAGTCCTTGCCATATGTCAGCACTGTGCCAAGCACTAGATTAGCCTGAGTAACCCTCACAAGAACCCTATGAAGTAGGGACTATTATTATTCTTGTTACAAATGAGGAAACTGAGTCTCAGCCAGGCCAAGTGCTTCGTCCAAGATGACAAAGCTGGTAAGTGGGTAAACTAGGATTCAAACTCAGACAGTTGACTCCAAGACCCCAGGCTCTTAACTTCCATGGTGTACTGCCTAACACACTTAGCAGGTGGTCATTCAATATTTGTGAAAGGTAATAATAATAGCTAACACTTATTGAACATTTAACAATGTGCCAAGCACTTCTAAGCACTTTACATACATTATTTTAGTCACTAGATAGGTACTATTATTCCCATTTTATAGATGAGGACACTGAGACTTAGAGAAGTTAAGAGCATTGTCCATGGTCCCAAAGCTAGTAGGAGAAAGAACTGGGATGTAGACCTAGGGGATGGATAAATGAATGACCAGAGGCACAGAAACACCTCCCTCCCCCCAACACCCTAGCACAACTACCATGAAGGCAAGAAAAGGCCTTCTCAGGAGCTCTGACAGAGGTGGCTGACACCTTGATTAAGGCTGTGGGCTTTTATTTCATGTCCTGGCAAAGGCAGCTCCAGCATGGATAGTTCTGCCAAGTTCAGGGCCCAGGGTACTCAAGGTGACCCTAGAAAGCTGAGCTAGTTCCTCTTTTCTTCCAGGCCTCCCCAAAGCACCCTCTTACCAGCTGTATCTACTCACAATAGTCTAGCACTTGGAATCTGGTTGGGCTTGGGGGCCCCAATATCCAGAACACCAGAGCCTCCTGGACATTCCCTCAAGCAGGCAGTTTTCAGCTCTCCCTGCTGATTCCTTTGGTTCTTGATTATCCAGCTTGGCATTCCTGATGGGAATCCTTGCAGAGAGCCATCCTGGCACCTAAGGAAAGAAAGAAAAGAAGGACAGAGCCAATTCCTAGCCTCCCTCCCCATCTCCTCACCTTCCCCAAAACCTTGCATGCTGCCCCACCACATCCAACCCAGCAGTTTCTCACCTTTAGGCAAAGGAGGATGATGACAGAGCTGGAGAGCAGAACTTAACTGAACCCTCAGGGCACTGCAAATCCCTGTCATTAGTATTTAGGGAATGCGAGTCCCAGAGGATGAGGGAGAGACTCAGAGGGGAAGGCCAAGATGCTCAGAGATGCAGAGATAGAGATGAATACGCATACCAGGAGGGGTTGCAGAGAGGGACAGAAGAGGAGGGAGTAAGGGAGGAAAAGAAAGGAGACTGAGAAGGGCGGGAGAGAGGCAGAGAAAGCGGGGAGGGAGGAGAGAGACAGAAAGAGCCAGTTGCTTTATTCATGGCTGGTGATATTATAGACTGAGTGAAAATCACATTATCGTAATGGGAAAGTTAGAGTTGCTGAGATGATGCCCTGAAGCCTCAGTGCTGATTGGGGTGTGATTGCTATCTGTATTTATATGTAGAAAGCAAAGTTCACTGCCAGTTCAAGATGGTGGCGGCTGCTTTATGCAACATAATTCTTCAGTAGGGAGACGCCCCAAGCAAGCTGAGCAAGCCGTGCAAGATTGGGAAAGACAGTCCCAGTTCAAGCTGACGCCTGAGCAGCGCTGGAGCAGGTGATGGAGCCTGGGGTGAAACCGCACGGAGCTCAGCCTAAACAGAAGGTGGGGGACCATGGAACAGAGTGGGAGTGGGATCTCTGGCAGGACCAAGGCCTGGGTCCAGCAGAGGCTTGATGGAGGTGCGGGGAGAGCCTGGGGATTAGGAGATAAGAAAGAGTTGCTCTCACCATTTCCCGCTCTGGTGGGCCATCCCAGAGTTAAGCCTACCCTTAAGGTAGGGCTGGGCTAGACCTCCAGAGGTCAGAATCCTTGAATAGGTTATGCATTTGATTCAACACACACCCATTTCAGTGCTAAGCCATACAATAAATGTCAGGAAGCTTTAGTCCCCGCCTCCCCCCCCCACATCCCCCCATGATGATTTTTTTGTTTGTTTTTGTTTTGTTTTATTTTTTGACATCTCCAATTTCTTGATTTCTGTTCTTTAACTTTTAATTAATTTCTTTTTCAGGGACCTCTGCTGTGCTGGTACCCCATGCCCAAGTGTGGTCTGCCACTGCCTGCTGTTCATTGAGCAGCTCAATGCTGGGATGAAAAAGGACCCATCCCTACTGATTGGTGAATGGATGTGATCTCTCACCTTCAGTGCACAGCTGGGGCCAAGCAGGTCAGCCCAGACTCCAAGCCCTGTCCCACCCTTGGAGGCACCAGCTACAATCTAGAAGAGAGAAAACGGCTGTCAGTGCAGCCTGAGCAGTCTGTTGAACTCAGGCTGCCTTTTATTTAAGGCCCATTTTCCTCAGGGATTTCTAGGGAAATAGGGAAGGCTGGAGTCCCCACTAGAATTGCCAGATAAAATGTAGAATGCCCAATTAAATTTGAATTTCAGATCCTCATTTAACTATTTTAGCATAATTATATCCCATGCAATATTTGAGATATACTTACACTAAAACAATAGCAAGAACAACAAGTACTTCTTGGATCTCAAGGTCCACCGAGAGTTCTGGAAAGCTGATTACAAGGGTGAAGCGGGGACTAAGAACAAGCCCTATCCCCAGCCCCAAATCAAACCCCACATATTCTCCACATTTTCTAAGCTTCCATAACAAAATAGAATCTTCCTTCCTTCAAGCCCCCAAGTTTCCCTTTCTATCAGAAACATGGAGGGCGGAGTTATGATGCTAGACAAGAAGGGGGCCCTGCCTATCTGAGGCCACAGAATGGGCTGTTTGAGCAATCAGTCTAGCTAACAGCCATTTCATCAGTGCAGCAGATCAAACCCCTGTCCATCCTCTGGTAGAGGCCCATGTTCAGGACACAGCAGCATGAAATTAATGAGTCCCTCAAGGTCTCTGTGTTGCTCTCTCTCTATCTCTCAAATCTCTGCCTCAGCTCAGAACTGACTTGGTAAAGGAGGAGGCAGTATGCAAAGAGTTCTGAGTTCCACTGAGGCAGCCAAGGTTCTAGTCTCACCTGTATGATCTTAAACCTCTCTCTCATAGAAGGATGGGACCCCTCAGTACAGGTGTTCCTAACTGACTAGAAAAAAAAATGGATTTCAGTACCCCTCAGTCCCAGAGAATGTGGTGGTTGAACTTTAGCCTTTGCCTCTGGAGGAGGCTAATTATCTAAGAGCCAATTCAAGGGCAGATAGGAACATATCTCCTTTTCTTCAGAAGTCACAGACTCAAGACTTAAGTGCCCAACAGATCACATAAACACAAAGCAACCAGTGAGATCCAATAGGGAGCGGTGTGGTCTGTGGCTACCTCAGAAGCACATACCTCCCTAAAGGCGTTCAATTTCATGTTTGTCTGTTTGTTTTAAATTCTGTGCTCAGCAAACCAAAGAACCAGGTGGGCCTGGTTTTGGTGTATTGGGTAACTCCCTATTTTATTGATCCCTAGCCATAAAGTCACAAAGTATTAACACAGAGTAGAGGTACAACACATGCAGAGACGCACTGACCCAGAAAGATGCATGGAGCCGTCTGTGTATACACCAATATCAGACCCCAAAGAAGTAGAGAGTCTGTAAGAAAACCTAAGGACACTACAAAGGAGCTGCGCACCCACAGTTTGCCTTGCTGTCTACCTCTTTCCAGCCTCCCACCTCTCTGCCTCCTCCTCCTTATTTGTTCAGTGAGACCCATGCCTGCTGCTCATACTCTCATCCCTTCTCCCTTCTTCCTGGTAGTGGAATTTTGTAAAGCCCAAAGGGTGTAAAGGAAATGGGATGCAGGAGGAGCATTCTGTACATTTGACCCATATAATAGAGCCATCATACATGCATCTTGGGCCTCTGGAATGCCCCTCCTGCTTTTAATTCTCACAAGTCTGTATCAGGTCAGGGGACTGGTAAGGAGTGTCCACACATTCCTTGGCCTCGATATGAGGAAATCGAATTCTAATCCCAGTGGTTTAAGTCCATACTTGTTATGAACTCCATCAATGTGTGATGACCCTTTCCCAAGGATCACCCAGATATCCCTCCTTGGGTCCCACCCCTGAGAACCAGACCATAAAACAGAGTTAGTTCCCAGGCACTCAAGCCACTGACCCTAGAAGGATCCAGAGAAGAGCTGCAGTCTACGGCTTTTTCATGCTCCTCTGATCCATTCTATTTTGGCCATCAGGGATAGAACTTAGGCAACCTCTTCCTGGGCTCAGTCATTTCAGCAAAACAGAATAGATCAATTGGTTTCAATAAATAAATTAAATTAAAATCCAGTACTCTTTCAAGTATTCCTGAGTACTGATTTTTGAATGATTCACTGTGTGGAATTGTCTGTGCTCCTGTCCCCTTCCTTTTCATGATTATAAGTAACGTTGGTTATCACCAGCATCTTATCAAAGCTGCAATGTCCACACCTTAGGGAATGACTAACCAAACTGCACAGAAGATAGGAGAAAACCTATTGAATAAGGATTGGTCATCTTAGAGGTATAGGGGAGAGTTCAAGGAGATGACTTCTGTCTTGTATTGGAGACATGAGTCTTTGAGGACGAAAATGAGATATCTCCAAGGCAGGAAGCTCGGCTGGTGGCTCATTTTTTAAGATTCCTCTGAAGTTTCTATTTTATTTCCCTTTGGGCTTGTGTCTGTACAGCTCTGTTGGGGGATTGTGCATATGTCCCCACTCCCTCAAATTATCCACAAGGGAAACAGAGGTTTGGCAGAGAATGTTTTGCTTGTGATAGAGGAAAGAGAGATGAGGCACTTGCCTTCAAAACTCCCTTTTATCAGGGAAGAGAGAACAGAAAATCACCCAGTGCCCCTGAGATAGAGGAAGGGGCTAATCTGCTCAAAAGGTGGAGGCTGGATAAAATGACCCATGCCTGGGATGGCTGTGGAAGGAATGTCTCTAAGGAAATGTCACTTCACTCCCCTGGAGGGCCCTGTGGGTGGCTGGTAATCCACCCACCTCCCCCCAGTCCTGTCCCTCCCCCTCAAAACACATACACACACGCATGCACATAAATCTTAATTGTGTCCGGGGCTTTTTACAGCTTTAATTAATCATATTTAGGGCTGTTTCCAGCTGTTGCTGAGGGGAAAGAAGGTCCCACACGCCTGTGACTTAGGGTAAATCCAATCAGGCAAAGGAATTCTTTGATTCTGGAGAAGCCAAGCATGGGAAAGACACCTCTAATCCCTGTGCCTCTTGGACCCCTGCCCACCACCTCCCCCATAACAGCCCTTGGAAACTGATCTGGCCTAGTGAAGGGGAGGGGCTGGGGCTAGAGAGGAGAGGGGAGGGGTGCAGGCCCTTGTTTTTTAGATGGCCTAGGGTTAACTGAAATCAGGACCTAGGCCTGCCCCGCTGAATAGGAGCTTCTGCCCTGTGCTTGGGCCATTTAGTGGGCTCGGGAGAGCCTGATTCCTGAATAGCCACTGGGCCCAAGAGTTATTACAAGAGCCTGGGCCTGGACTAGTCAGACCAGTGGGTGGGCAGCATTGACCTAATTACAGTTCTACACAGCCTGTGTGGTCGGAGAAAGGGCCTCGCCCAAGCCTTTCTGTTTTTCTGTGACTTCTCCAGAAGCCCAGGCAGCATTTCTCTCAGCTCCCTCAGGCTCTCATGTGTCTCTGTGTTTCTCTCTTCCTAAAACTCTGTAGCTTGAATATCTTTCACTGATGTCTACTTCTCTCTGCTACTGTCTCTGAAATCCTAGCCCACCATTTAAAATCTTCACAGAGGGGCACTTTAAGATAGACATCTTAAGGGGAGGGGACCAGCCTGGCTGGTGCTAATGACATTTTCTTTGGTTTATGCTGGTAGCCATTAGGTATTCATGTGGAGCAAATACAGGATGGGGGTGATGAGGAAGACCAGTGGGGGGAAAGGAGCTGCTGCAGAGGTTGGAGCAGGAAGGGACTGTTTCACCTCTTGGAGACCAGATGAGAAAGGGAGGGTTGCTCAGGGTGGAAAGGAGGGTGCCAGGCTATAAGAAGGCCAAACAGAGACCAAGCAGTGACTACCCTATCCTCCCTGCTACAATGACCTCACCTCAGCCTACTCCCTTGTCGAGGCCTTCTGTGTCCTGGCCTAACTGGGCCTAAATAATTGAGAAGCCCATTACAGCCTTACTGTTTCCTCACTGTCAAGTGTAAACGCTGCACTGGTCGGGTGGGGAAATGGGGCTAATTTGAATTGATAATAGGAAACGCAGGGAAAAGTCATCTATAGTGAGTGAGGAGCGAGCGATCCCCGAGCAGATGCTAAATCTTGTATAATGAAAGAATCTGCCGATGTCAATTATGTACGAGCGTCTTTGCAGTGGTTGGAGGCGGTGGGCGGGTGAGGGAACGGAGGGCTGGGTGCATCCCATAAACCCAAACACCCATCAAAGGCTCATACATATGGAGTGGCAGAGATTACGGCATAAATTTGAATGTTATGAATGTGCATGAGGGACAGACAGAAAGCCCACCTCATAAGAGGGTAAGAAAGGGACTGTTTTTCAGTGCATGTATACAAGGGAGCTTTTGTCCTCTTGGTCCCTCAGCTAGATCTCCTCTGTCTTAGCTGTACTCCCTTTGAGCCCAAGATGAAGAAGAAAGTCAGGGTCTGGGGGTACTGGGGCAGGATAAGGTCAACTGTTCTTCTGAGGCCTGAACGTGGGTCCCTTGGGGGCTTTGGACTTGAGCTGCCCTTGACCCATTTATAGTGCTCCCCAGATGAGATCTAGAGAGAGATTGATGTGGCCAGAGATCCAGAGGAATATCTTGAAATACCTGTAATGTGAACACAGCTTTTCCTCCTACCCGATGGAAGAGACAGGAGAGACCAATGGAGACAGCGATGCCCACTAAGGGATGGGCAGGGTGATCCTGGAAGACAGCCTGGAGGAAGAAGTTACAAACTGTGCTATAAAGAGCTCAGAATCACAACACGAAGGGCACATCTTACTGTTCCTGGGTGTAAGCCCACAACACAGATGGGAGTGTGTGCTTGTAAGTGTGTGCACACACACACATCCTGTCACAGGGCCCAGACCCCTCCATCAGTTCCCAACCTGCAGCCGCTCCCTGAGCAGACTCTGTGATTTGTGGTGCAGGCCACCCAGGGACTTTAATCTTCACCGTGACAAATGCAATAAAAGGAACAATTTGGAGATCAGAGCTAAGGAAGACACATTTACAAACCCTTCCCCAAAGGTTGGATGGGGCTGTCACCATGTGATTTGTGCCAGAAATGAAGCAGGGAGGGGGAGAGGGGAAGACAGAGAGCTGAGGAAGGCAGGCTGGAGAAGAGGAAGCGTCCCCACCTCTCTCCTCCTCACCCTCTCTGCTGGATCTCAGTGGGGTAGGAGGGTAAGCCAGAGGGAGGAGGACCAGACCACAGGCAGCCACTGTTCCCCCTCCCCCATCACAACCAGGGAACACAACTCAATTACCAGGAACACAGGCCAGAACCATGAGCTTCAGAGATTCATCTCAGCAATTCAGAGGCTCTATCTAGAGGAGCGATTGGTGGGGGTTGGGGGAGAGTTGGAGAAGAGAGAAAGAGGGAGAGGCAGAGGCAGAGTGGGGAAGACATTTTAATAGAAAGACAATGACATGTCAAGCTGGAAAGGGAGCCCCTAGGATGCCCCAATCTGGAATTGAAAATGAAAGGAAGGTTTTCCAACCAGGCATCCTCAATCAGGCAGATCTGGAGGGGTCTAAACAGAGCAGCAACTGGGGCAGTGGATGGTGGCACTTAATCTGGGAACGAATCTAAAGGGCAGGCAGATTTGCCTGGAGTTCCATAACATGAGGTCAAATTGGGGTCCAAGGACTCGGTTGGAGGATGACCAAGCAGGATTCAAGATGGTCTATGGTCTGGGATTTATGGTTTTCTTTCCTTCCCTGAGCATCCCCTTCCCCACCTATAAAATGGGTGCTATGCTACATGATCTGAAAGGTGCCTGCTGCCTTACATCGTGGATACTCTGCGTCCCAGAACAGGAGACTGGGTAAGAGAAGTGCCTTCTTGCCACTCCCCACCCCCACCCCCACTTCTCTCTATCTGTAGCCAGTAATAACTAGGAGGTTACTAACATGTGGGTGCCCTTCTGTTGGGATCTCAGCACTGCTTCCCAAGGTTCAGGTCTTTAGTTCTCTCAGCCACTCACACCCTGACTAGGATTGCAAAGGAACTCCTTGACCCTCTTTCTTCTCAAAAACTTGGTTGCTCTTACCTTCCTTTTGGATAAGATCATCCTTTAACCACTAGCTCCCTCTACCCCATGTCCAGGTAGCCCCTCAGGAGATATTCTCTCAGGTCCAGGGTCTAAATTTGAAGCCTCTCGGTTCCTTCTAGTTTCTCAACTTTGAGCTGCCAGAAACTGAGATGCTAGTTTCCTTGACCAGTGCCCTCCCCTCCCCTCTGTTATCCATTCTCCTCACATGCCTATGGTCCCCCGCCACCACCACCACACACACATTTCCAGCTAGGCTGAGGGACCATGGAGATGCCATGCTGGCAGGGCAGAGAATGTTTCAAGACTAAGAGGAATTGATTTTCATCTCACTCAAGGCCACACCTCAGATCTCCACCCAGCGGCAGCCCCTGCACCAGCCTGATCCATAGCATGGAAACTGTCTTCCTATACACCTCTAGGTCCACGCCTGGTCCTCATACCCAGATAAGGGGCCTGGTGAATGCCTAAATGGAGGTAGGAGGAGGGAGACATCAGGATTATGTGGGCGTGGGCCTGATTCTCATTCAAAACTTCCCAGGGGAGATTGGGGATCAACTAAACTAAGTCTAGTTGTCACAGTCATGGACCAGCAGACACAGAGTAGCTCCCCTCGATAGGCTGGGCCTCTTCAGGGTAGTGACTCACCTGGATCATGGCCTCCAAGGGGATGTGGGAGGTCTGGAGCTGAGGAGGTTGAGGGTGAGGAATGAAAGGAGATGGTGGGAGTAAACAAAAGTATGTTTTCCAAGCTCTAGACATGAAGGAGAGGATCCTTTGCTTAGGTATAAATAGAGGGTCTTGTGGGGGCCAAGTCAAGAACAGGCTGACTTCTCTAAGGTCTCTCTCCAGCAGAGGGGCAGGGGCTGGAAGTGTAAAAACTTCAAACCAGCTGAGTTCTTTCCGTGGGCTCCATGGTGGACAGTGGCCACACAAAGGGAACTGAACTGCTAACTACCAGATGGGGCAATTCCCATGGTCCTCTGCTGCCTCCCTCTGGGAAAGGGCAAGAGGGTGAGCTCTGTCCTTCACTCAGCCCTGTGAATTCTCTCCTGTTCTTCTCCACTGTACCCCAGCCCTACCCAGGTCCCTGATTTCTCTCCAGGTCCTCATACACCTGACCTACATCCCAGATCCCCTCCCTCTACCCCATAGAAAATGTTAGATAAAAATTGGACTAGTAAGTAAGTGAAGGGGACTCTCTGGAATCTGGAATTTTCTCTATTTCCTGTCACCCCTCCTCTGAGAAGGAAAGGGTTTTGACTTAGCTAATTCATTTGTACCTCCAACCCCAAAGATGAGCTGGGCTGGAAAAGAGGGGGGGAGGAGTGAGCCTGAGAATCATTTCATTGCCTGGGACCTTCTCTTTTCCCTAAAGTATACTTTACACAGAGCCTAATCTCTCTCTGAGGCCAAGACCAAAGTCAAGCTCAGGCTGAGTCTATGTTGACTAATAAATAGTTCAGTGTCCTCTCATGCCCTTTCCCCTAAGAGAGGATTAATGCCAACCAACCATCCCCTGACTCCTAGCTCTGTCTGCCTCCCATCAGGTTTAGTCAAGTCCTGAGGGCCCTGAGACCCAAATGCTGGTGGAGAGGGGAGGGTCAAAGAAGGGCCAGAAATGGTCAATGGGTAACACAAGCTCTAAGAGAGGCATTTCCTCTCTGCAAG
>CM053506.1:17015384-17237792 GCA_028627145.1 Eidolon dupreanum
ACACACACACACACACACACACACACACACAGAACTGAGCTATGTCCAGCTTTAATGTTCATGTGATAAATCATGGGGTACAGACCAGAGCAGAGAATTTAGGGGGGAGTACACAGCAGGAGGCTGAGTTAGTCAGCAGAGGGAGCAGAGACAGCAGGCAGTGTGGGTCACTTTGTGGGGAATAGTGGGGTGAGAACACATTGGGGGATAAAGGGCAAGAGGTAATAGAGTAGGACATAAAATAGAGGATCAGCCAGAGGCTGAGGAGGAAAGGATTTGGGCAATGAGCTATTCTTGGGGGCCCAGGCACTGGATAACCAGCATACACTGTCCTGAGTGAGAGATGGGCCAGCTCAGTCCTGCAAAGGTACCCCCAGAAGGCAGTCAGAGCCCAGGAATGCTTCAGATACAATTATTCTTCCCTTCTGCTGGTAAGTGAATGGGCAGGTGGGAGTTGGGTTGCAGATCTCCATTCTCCTCTCCCCCTCAAAAAGCTGGATTCACCCACTCTCTCCAAATTCAATCATCTCCTGTTGAGATTCATCCTCCCACACTGAGCTTCCCTACCTCCTCCCAAAGGAGAAAACAAAAAACAAAACAAAACAAAACAAAAAAACAGATCCTCTGTAACTTGCTCCAAATCTTAAGCTGGAAAGCTTAGGGTAGGAAGAGCTGAAGAGGTGATTGTAGCTTCCAGTTGATCTCTTCTTTGCTTGAGCTTGGCCTTATGACCTCTTGTCCTGTAGTAGGGTAGAAGGTCAACAGGGGTGGGAGGATGGCCATTTTGACCTTGAGAAGCCTGCCTGTGGCTTTATCCATACCCTGCCAGCTCTCAGTGCCCTTTGGAGGTTTATAGTCATATAAATCTTAGAGTCCCATGCCAGGCTTGGCGCCTGCAGCTATAAATAGGCACGAGGTAAACAAGGTGGCAGATGCAGGGGCTTGGGACAAGACAGAAAATCTGCTCCTCTTTGCCTGGGCAGGGGCCAAGGCACATCCGTGGAAAGGGATATCTTTCCTCCCTTCTCCTCCCTTCTGCTCCCCTGCCCGCTGGCTTCTAGCTGCTTGTGCTCTGGGCTTCTAGTCTTTTCCCCTTGGACATTATCTCTAATGCAGCTCTCTGCAGCAAGACTTCCCTGGTCACCTGCCTTGTTGCTTCTCAGACAAGAAGGGAGGGAGTGGCAATGTCTTCATTACCCACAGTGGCCCCCACTGCCTCCCTCCAGCTGCTATACACTCCATTCCCAGCAACAGGCAAGCAAGTCTAGAGTAGGTGCTGAGGCTGCCAACCATCAGGCTCTGCCACTAGGGGAGCCCTGATGCCTTCTCCATGCTAATAGTCTAGGGAATACTAACCTTCTCAACTAGGAAAGAAACTTCACTAAGAAACTCTGGAAAAAAAGCAAAGGCCATCACCTTCCACCCATTCCCTTCCAAAGCATATCAGAGGGCACAGATTTCCAAGTACAGATTTCCTGTCTTTTGGATTGATTGACAGCTTCCAGTTTGGATTGATTGACAGTTTCAGCTTCTTGGGGGAAGTTTCAGCTTCTTGGGGGAAGTTTCTCCTCAAGATCTCTGGGCCATGTGAGCTGGATTCTGAGCAGAGATCTTGGGCTTGAGATAGTTTAGTTGGCACTCCTTTCCAGATTCATCCCTGCCTTCCCTCTGCTCCAGAGCTGTGCTGCTTTCCTCTTCTGACCTTGTCCTGGCTCCAGCAGGTTTCCAGCCTCCAAGAGTCCTCTCAGCAATTTCAAGCCCCATTGACCCCACAATTACTTTTTTTTTTTTTTAATCCCTATTAAAAAACTCCAGATCTTCAGCCCTGAGGTTCCTTCTTTCATCTAAAGTTGGGCTCTCCAAACGTATTTACTCACCAATTTAGAATCACAGAAATTAGAGCTGAAAAGATCTTAATTTTTTCATTTTGCAGTTGAGGAATCTGAAGCCCAGAGAGGTTAGGTGACTCTCACCATAGTCACACAGCTACTATTGGCTTTGTTGCTCAGGCTGGGCTTCTCCAACCAGAGAAGCTTGGCTTGGTGAAGCTTGGCCTCCCACTTCCAGTTCCTAATGGCTTCCTTGTGCGTTCCCACCTTGAAACAGGCCTTCTATCTTTCAAAGGTCCATTCTACTATGTCCCACATCCATCTGTCCTCTAATGTAGGGAGAGGGAATGGACAGGCTCTGAATCTCAATGAATGGTTGAGCTTTACATGGCTTTGTTTCTAATACCTTTAACTCCCCATTTCCCTGGGTCCTCTCTGATGGCTTACTGGGCAGATGATCCTGAAGGAATACCTTTCCAGAATCCCATCGTGATAAGGCCTAGAAGAATGAAAGGTATCGTTCCCACTGTGGTAAGTGACTTCTCTGGCTGCTCTTTCATTTTATTTCTGAATGTCAATTTCCTAATTTGGAAGGTAGGGTAGGACCAAGTCTGGCTCCATAAATGGTGTCCCCTGTGCCCAGGGCATGCAATGCCCAAGTGAGCACAGGTACATGCACACACACATAAACTCATATTCTCATCACCAACCTGTTCAAGTGTTCTAGACCAGAAGTGAGACCAGAATCTCAGGGTCCATATGTCAAGTGAGTCACAAGGAAGGGAAGACAAATCTAGGATCTGGATTTGGGGGGTAGAAAGTGAAGACATGAGTCCCTGTGGTCCTCTGAAGGCAGAGGTGAGCAGGAGGCACAGGTAACTAAGGTGATTGTGAGTGTCTGGGCTCCTGGATAGCTGGGAAGCATCTTCCAGACCACGGGGTCATTAGGGTGAATATAATCTTTAGGAGACAGGGAGGATGCTGATGGAAGTCACACCCGGAGTCTAGTTACCCCAGAATACTCCCATTCTACAGCTGGATTAGAGGTCCCAGATGGTATCTGGGAGTGCCTGGGATGTGGGAGATGGCTATGATCCATCTAGCACCTGTCCTGCCCCAGCAGGCTGATGATGTAACAGTATAACAATGCAGCAGAGGACAAGGGGGGCTTTAGAATCTGAGGGAGGACTGGACCAGTCTTCAGTGATGTGGCCGAGGTAAGGCAGCTGTTGTCTCTGCTCTGAACTCAGAGGAGCCCCTGCCCCTTCAATGAGCAGTCTGACTAATTACGCATACCTTAATTCCACTCTTTCAATCATGAGGTGGTTCATAAGGAGTTCTCCTTCCAAAATGATTTGGAAACAAAAATGATTTGGGCTGCAGCTGTCAGCCACATCAATTCTAATCAGAAATCAGACACAGCACAGAAAAGACCTTGACATGACTAAAATGGAGGTCTTCCTATGAGGACAAGAGCATTCAGACACTGCAGGATTCTTTACCCTAGGCCCCAAGCAACTACTCCCTCCTTCCCACACCTACATTCCATCTCCCTGGTCTTCTGATGCTCCTCACTTGCCCATGTGCCTTCAGTTGAGGCCTCCAAAGGGTTCCTGACCTCTTCAACTTTGTACCTGATCTCTCTAAAAGTCCTCATCTTGGTCCTTGATTATCCATCACCCTAGCTCTCTAGAGACTCTAAGAATCCTTACGAACACCTTAGATATGAACTTGCCTGTAGATTTGGTGGTTATGTTTGTCTGCATGCTCTTTAGATGCTCTGGTAACCAGATCCAATAGGGAAGGACTGGAGGGTTGGTAGGACCAACCCCAACCTGACTAATTTCCCATCTGCCTCTTTAGCCAAGCTCCCCAGCTAGTTAGGTGCTAGGGAAGTAATCTCAGCACCCATTACCCTAACTTTCCTCTTTCTTTTTTCTAACCCAAGGTTGTCATTTTCCAAACTGTCCTGGAAAGCAGCAGCCATGTCTAACTTATTCTGTGCTCCAAACACAAGATCTTATAAGTTAAGGGTTCAATAAATATTTATTGAAAGAATAAGTCCTCAAACGTCTCCAGTATAGTTCCTTTTCTCAGTATACAGCCCTGCCAACAATCCCCAACAATTGCATGTTTTTTTATTCCCATGGTAGTTTTCAAAGAGCTGTTCAGAGGCATTAACCTCTTTTAGTCCTAGACGATGAGGGGGAAATGCACTAATGTCCAGGTCTGGGACCCAGAGCTGAGCACATGGCCTGCCTACTTCCCCTGAGCCTCCAGACCCCAGGCGAGATTGTCTCGCCTCACTCATCCTTGCCACCAAGGCCTCCTCGCCTGTATTTATATACACTAAAGCTTCTGCCCGAATAAAACATCCATGTAAAATCCAATTTCCTCAGAATCTCTTTTGGAGTCTGAGCCTTGAGATGGAGTAGGTAACCCCAGCGGTAACTGCCTGAACCACTCCTGCTGGCTGCAAAGGTGAGGCCCATTTTTCAATTATCTATCTGCTGTGACAGCAGCGGTCCAGCCACCGAGCCAAGGAAGGAGGAGGGGGGAGGCAGAGCTGGGGAGGAAGAGAAAGAGGGCAAGGGCATGGTGGGGGAGAAGGAGAGAAACCTAGAGAGAGAGGCATGGGGGAGAGACCTCTGCAAGTGGCACCCAGTAGGTGCTCAAGGATTATTTGGAAAATGAGTGACTGGAAGAGTGAATAGGAGATAAGGGGGTAAGGCGAGGAGAGGGGGAGAGCTGGAGAGACAGAGTGGGTGGAGAGAGGGAGGGAGGGAGAGAGAGAGGGGGAGGGGAGGCGAGCGTGGATGGAGCCAACAAGAGGCTCCTGTGTCAATCCGTGGAAACGGGAGGCAGAGTGATGCGGTCACAGCTCCTGCCATCAATATCCTCTAATATAAATGTCAGTGATGCTATTTTCCGCGCAGTCATTTCGCACACTGCTGATTACATTAACGTATAATGGAGGGGCGCCGGCTCCACTGCTTTCTCCCCTAACCCTCCCCCCGGTGATGTGTCAATAGCCGCCTCCATGAACAAGTCAATTTTCTGCAGGCTTGGCAGCGGAATAAATCTGCCCGGCTATGGGGAGAGCTGGAGATATTTATATACCCAGCTCCTGCCTCGCGTGTGCACGCGTGCGTGTGCGCGACGGGCGCGGGCTGGGGGCGGGCGCGCGCCGCCGCTGAGCTGAATGATTTCCAGCCCCGACTCAATAAGAGGAGAATTTAGAGCGGTCCCTGAGCTGGGCTCCCAGAAACAGCCTTACACGTTTATTTTCCTTAGCTGAACAGGAAAGGCGAGAATTATATGTGGATTTATAGGACAGGCGCAGCTCAACCCAAATGCTCCAGCTCGGGGGGGCGGGGAGCGCGGGGGCGGGGCGGGAGGGAGGCGGCGGGCGGAAAACAGGCCGTTGGGACCCCGGCTCGCGCCTGTGCTGGCAGGGGCGCACCCCCCTCGCCTGTCGCCTTAATTACATTTGTTCTTGTCCTTCGTGAGGGCGAGACTTCGGTGAGGCCCTCAGGGGGGGTGAGGGGAAGGCGCAGGCCGGGACTGCTTGGAGATGGAGGTGGGGGTCGCCGGGCATAGGGACAAGGGAGACCTGGAAGGGGGGCTGTCAGCTTCGGCTCAGAAGCGGATCAATAGTACGAGATCTAATGGGCTAACTGCCAAGCGGGCGCACCGAGGCGCTGCCCCGCGGGGGCGGGAGGGGGTGAGGGAAGGACGAGAGGAAGGGAGAGGGTAGGAGAAGGAGTGAGGACAAGGGGAGGGAGGAAGGGCAAGAAAATGGGAGAGATGGGGGGAGGAAAAAGAGAGAAAAACGGAGAAAGGGACAGAAGGAGAACGGAAAGGAAGGGACAGGACAGGACAGTCTTCGAAGGGGCGTCTCTTAACATCCTTCCCCCGCATCAACGCTGGGAAGGAGGAACCAGTCCCGGAACAGCTAGACCCCGCAGCCGCCCGCCTTTCTGGCCTTAACTCTGCGATTGAGCCGCCAGGGGGCGGCGCGACCCTGTGTTGTCCCCGCGGATCTCGCGCCTCCAAGCTGGGGCTCAAGTGACCCCGTCGCCTCTGACACCTAGTTCCTGCTCGATTCCCTCTGCCCTCTCTCGGAGGCTTCCCGGCGTGGCAGGGGTGGGGGTGGGGCAGCTCGCCCGGAATAGAAGGAACCTTCTGGCTTTAATAGTGTAGAGCACAGCACCGGAGGACCTTGGTGCGAGGAAGTGCCCCACGGGCTGGATCACCCGGTCTGAGGCTGGCCAGTACTCCCCAAAGATACCAAAGATACCTAAGGCTGCAGCATCCGCGGCTTTGGAGGCTGTGTGGGATTTAGTTTTGTGCTTCCTGGCAGCGGAGCGAAGGCGAGTCTCCGGGACCGTCCCCATGTGAAGGGTCCTTCTCGGTGTGCTGTGGGGGAACTAACTAGGCCAGCCAAGGTTGGGGGGAAGGGGAATCAATGCCCAGTTTTAACACCGTTGGTTCTAGGCCATTGTCTGACCCCTAATCTCCTGGCCACAGACATCCTTTTTCTCAGGTCCTGCCTGTTTCTTACCGAATTGAGTGAGAAAATAAAATACGGCCCAACACCCCTGCTGGCAAATTCTGCCATCCAGCAGAGGGGAGCCTGGTGGTGTCCTTTAAAGGTTCTCAACCTAGGGGCATGACAGAGTTACTCGAGGGAGCTTTTGGACATAAACCTGTCTTCCCACAAACACTCATATTGTAAGGGGTATGTATGGGTTGGCAGGGGTTCCTGGAAACATGCATTTTGTCAAAGCTCCGCAGGTAATTCTGATATAGTCCTACATGGGCATTACCTAAAGAAAGGTATTACTATTGCACATTTTTTCTTGTTGGGTTTGTTAGCTCAGCCTGGGTTATTTGCTCTCATGAATATGTCTGTGTGGGAATCATTATGTGTATGTCATTGGGTACTTGTGTCATTGGGTAAGCATTGTTTTATGCATCTCTTTGTGTCTTGTGTGTGTAGATGTCACATGCATTGTCCTGAGTGACATTGGTTTTATCATCAGCATTTATTGAGAGCGCCTATTGTGTGTGCGTTGTTGTACATGCTTGTCCTGATGAGAGCGAGTATGGGTCCCGTGGTGTGTTTGTGTACTGTCGAGCACGTCTCTGTGGGCTCCATTGTGGGGCACAGCCATTGTCTCCATGTCATTGAGAGTATGTGTTGGTGAGAGCTCGACACAAATGGAACGAAGCTGATCTGCCCCAGAAGCAAAGGCAGCAATGACCTTCTTTTTCCAATTATATCCTGGTCAGAGGTGAGCGACCTTTCCCCACTGAGGCCGCTTCTTGTCATGCAAACTGAGCAGAAGGATGGAGATTAGAGGAATGTGACCCGAGTCACGTGTGAAAACAATCAGCTATCAATGGGCTCCAGATCAATGCCCCAGATTACAGATGAGCCCAGGGCAAGGAGTCACTTTGGAGTTTTTTCGGAGGAAGAGAAAACACACAGTACACACCATTCACAGCACATTCTCACATACATGTCCCACAACCCCAAGAGACCCATATGCACTTATACAGCCTGGGAACAGGTAGGAAGTGGGTTGGGAAGAGCTGTGTAAATGAATGGCTGGCCACTCATTCTGAATTGGTGGGCAACTATTATTAGTAGTACGTGGTTGTTTTGTTTTCGCTAAAGATGCAACCCTTATTCAGCTGATAGCAGAAGTGTAAAAGCTTGTGTTGAGTGTTTTCTATTTTAAGTCTGGAGAGTTAGGATTCTAAGTGGGTCACAGAAGGCAGTATGGGGATTTGGAGGAAACTATCATGTCAGGAACAGCATTAGAGGACTTGTGTTAAGGGGTGGCAAAGGAAAGTCTTTGGTCAGCTGTGGGCAAGGGGCAGATTGTGCAGCTAAGGGGCTCCTGAGGCCAGGGCATCTGTCCTCAGGACAACTAACTCAAAGCCAGGCTATGGGGTGAGGGAGCTGAGCTTCTGAAAGGCAAGGCAGCCCTAACCACAAATACATTCCTGGATAATAGGCAGAGCAGTGAGAATTGGGCTGGGGAAGCCAGGACCTTTGAAGGACAGGGCCATGAAGGGCCCTCATAAAAGGTTGACTAGTCTTTGGAGGGAGGTAGAGGCAGGAATTTGTGGTGGTGGTGGTGGGGTGCTATAATGAGCAGCTGAAAAGCCAAGACTGGGTTAGTACCTACAGGGTCAAGGGAAACCAATGACAAGATGGGAAGAATCTGGAAAGGCCTGAGGACCTTATTAGATCTGACTCTCATATCAGCTGAGCCTACCAATGGCCAAGAATCAGTGTGGCTGGTTCTAACACCCAAGCCAGCCAGGGTTGAGACAAGGAGAAACACCATGTTGTCTGTGCCCGTGGGGTGTGACAGGTGGCCTATAGTTGTCTTAGAATTGCTTCAGTGTACATTTATAGATGTCCCACTCTGCCTTACCCTATAGGAATAAAATGAGGAGCATTTAGGGAGCTTACAGTCTAATTCAGAATAAAGAATTCGAACACTAGATTTTTTCTTTCTCTCTTTCTTTCTCTCTCTCTCTCTCTCTCTCTCTCTCTCTCTCTCTCTCTCTCTCTCTCCTTCCTTCCTTCCTCCCTCCCTCCCTCCCTCCCTCCCTTCTTCCTTTCCTTCTTTCTTTCTTCCTTCCCTTCCTTCCTTCTTTGGAAAAAGTAGTGTTACGTAAGGGCAGACTGCTTGAATTCAAATCCCAGCTGTGCCATGTATCAGCTTATGAATTTTTTGGTCCTCTGTTCCTCCATCTGTAGAATAGGGGTACCTATTTCTTAGGATTGTTGTGCAAATTTTAGGCAACACCCTTAGAATAGTACCTGGACACAAGAACATAAGTGTTGCTTTTCCTTCAGTTTTCCTGTACAGTGCTTTTGGAAAAGTCCCATTTTTGTGTCAGCAGAATTAAAGTAAAAAAGGACAAGATAATGGACAATTAGAAGACCCTGAGAGGCTGGAGAGGGGAGGCAGGGTGGGGATAGTATTGAGGCTTGCTGGAGGATGTGGGAATCCTTGTGTGGGCCCATAGGGTAGCTGAAATAGACTCTTTCTAGGTGGTGCTGAGGAGGTGTTGGGCAGAAAAGGAAGGACGAGGAGAGACGTCCTCTGTGTAAGAGCCCAGTAATCTTAGGTCAGTTCAGTGGTGCAAGCTCTGGCCCCTCTCCCTGGAAGGGCACCCCTTTCTGGGGCTGCTAGCCCATAGACATCCGGAGGGGGACGTGGGGGCGCTGCATGGGGAGACCTGTTTAACACCACAGGATCATCAGCACCTTTGCTTTTCTGGGACAGCCCACCCAGCTTCCCTCTCCCACCACTTGACCTCAGCTACAGCAGCCCCCTCTGCTGGCCTCTGCCAGACTAGAACTGGGCTCTGCCTCTGCTGATCTCCCTTCCAGACAGTTCTGAGGTGAGATCTGAGGTCACAGGAGGCCCATTCTATAGCCTGAGAGGGCCAGAAGATTCCTGAACTGGGTCTACTTGTTTAACCAGACTTCAGTAACACTAGGGAAAAATCTGTTCAGACAGCTCAGCAAGATGCTTAAGTTGTAGGCTGTGAAAATAGTCCTGAGTTCGAGTTTGGAGCCTGATTGTGCCACTTACTAGCTGATACAAACTTGGGCAAGCCATTTAACTTGTTCAGCTTCAGTTTCCTCATCTGAAAAACAGAAACAACAATAATACCTATTTTGTGGGGCTGTCGTGAGGATCAAATTAGGTAGTGCACTTTATAAAGTATTTAGCACTAAGTAAAAGATCAACCAATTCTCCAGGAATTTGCCCAAGGAGGAACTTCCTGCTGTGATAGCACTGGCATCCTCTAGGGTCTTAGCCCTTGACTGTGGGCTGCTGGGGACCTCACCATCCCACATTTGTTTTCAAATCCCAAAGCACTGAATGACTGTGCAGCTGCCAGAAGCTGCTGCTTCTTTATAGGACGGGGTGAGAGGGATGGGATGGGGAAGTCCTGGTACTATTCAGGGGCAGGGATAAAGGGTTAAGTCGGGAGGGGAGGGCGTATGGGGGTGTTGGCATGCGAATGGGTCACCCCTCCCCTTCCATTGATTATTCTCCTCTCCAGGTGTTTTTGTGGCTTTTTTTCTCCCTTGGGGTGGGAGTGGGGGCTGCTGGGTCCACTTCGGGCTTAGTTATTGTTTTAATTTTGGTGCTGGCTCCCTGGTGCCCAGAGCAGATAATGAAAGAGGAAAAGAGAGGTCAGGGTGGTGCCCAGGCAGCAGATTTCTACCCATCAGACTGGGCTGGGGCCGGTGGGGAAGTGGGGGCGTGTGTGTTAAGTTAATAGCAATAAAGCAACCGGAGTCTCAGAAGTGAAAAGCTGCAGAGCCAAGCACAATGTGTTTGTGCTCTGGGAGCCTAAAGGGGCACTTTGTCCACAATGGATCCTCAGAATGAGGCTGAGCATGGAGATAGGGGGACAGTGAGCACACAAGTTGGGTGGGTACAGATCAGTGGCAGCAAGTAGTGACGATGGAACATGTGAGGAGCTAGGCAAAGAGGAAGGATCTCAATGCTGTCTCCCATTGCCCTGCATGTGTCCAATCCCATGGGGGTGGGCTTGGGGGGAATGCTGTGGGGCTGCTGGAGACGGAGAAAAAATAGAGAAAGGAGGCAGGAAAGTGTAGGGGTTAAGATCACAAGCTTTGCTGTCAGAAAGACCTGAATTCCTAGCCAAGTTCAGCTTACTGGCTGTGTGACTTTAGGCAAGTTACTGAACCTCTCTGAGCTTCAGTTTCCTTGACTGTAAAATAGCACTAATAGTGGTACTAACTGATAGGTTCATTGACATTGTATATAGAGAACGCAGCACAGGACCCGGCATGCAGTGAGCACTCAGTACATGCGAGCTATCCTTATTAAGCCTGTTTTCCTCAGCTGTAAAATGGGGATATCAGTTGTAACTTCCCCATAGGGGCCTTATAGGGAACAAATTAGATAAAGCCTGTAAAGTGCTTAGCACAGTGCCTGGTACATAAATAAGCCCTCAATACATGTTAGCTGTTGTTATTATATTATTTTTATCTTTATTATTCCCCACTGTCTTGGAACTGATGATTTAGTTGAGGAGACTGAGGCCAGGCCACTCCCTTAGCCATCTGAGGTATTTGTCTCCTTTCATAAGGGCTTTCTGAAGCCCTGCCCCACTTGGAGAACTTTTCTGGTTTGTCTTTTATAATCTGGAAGGACAGGCAGATAAACAGTCCCCAGGAACTGAGATGATAGCTGGACTATAAGAGAATGGGACCCTTAGGGGCACCTCTGTCCTCAGGAGAAACATGCCAGCAACATGGCTATCTGTGAGAGAGGCAAAGGATTCTTATTCTGGCCCCCCTGGAGTTGAAGAGGCCCATGGGCTGGATGAGGGTGCTCACCTGAGTCTCTCTGGGGAGGCTCAGTGGGCATGTCAAAGAACTTGGGTCTCAGGACACCCCCACCCTTATTCCATCCATGTTCCTCCAATTCTTCTCCCTCTCCTAAGCCTGGAGGTGGGGATGGGGGCTAAGCAGATCAAAAAAGAAGGTAATGTTTCCCACTTGACCTTTCTTTCCCTACCCCCCTACCCCACCCCCAGTGGGTGGGCAGGCTGAGGGGGATGAATGGAGAAGAGGGCACGATTTTCACATTAATGGTAGCATATGTTGTGTTTATTGACACCGCAGGGTCGGTGCTTGTGGTACTTGGGCGGGGGCTCCTAGGAGGCCACAGGCAGGAGGGGGCTAGGGGAAAAGGAGGCAGTAGGGAAGGCTGCCTGCGGGTGAGGAGGGGGAGGAAGAGGGGAGCCTGGGGCCTGGGGGAGGGAGGCAGAAACAATATTGTTGCTGGAGCACACCAGGTGCTTGCTGTCAGCCTGAACAAAAAGGAAGAGTCAGCAACTTGGGGGGGGGGGGGAGGTGGGAGCCACCGCCTGCTCCAGACTTGCAGCCTCTCCCTGTTAACCCCTGCTCTGCCATGCAGCTGAAGAGGGAGGGGCATCTGGGGCTGTCCACAAGCCCAGGATCTCCCCTTAGCCCTGGTCTATTCAGATACCACATCCCCTTAGTCATCTGGGAAATGTGGTTCCTCTGGGGCCGGCAGTAGCAGGACTTTCCTTTCCCTTCCTCATAACCAGAAGGAAAAGAAGCCTCTTCCTGTTCCACCCTTTCCATAATGGAGGGGCTTATGTGATCCCTGAAGCTGTCAAACCAGAGTGGTAGAAGTCAATGATCTTGAGTTTTGTAAACATTTGCAGGTGAGGGTCTGTGTGAAGAGGGAATTTAAAAAGGGGATTATGAGCCCTCCGATGGAGCAGGTAAGGTTGCAAAGACCCCCACAATTCCCTTCTCCCTGCCCTGGTGGCAGATTTCTTGCCTCCTGGAAGTCTTTCCAGGGTCCTCTGGCCTGGGGCAGAGGGAATAGGGGAAGGGGACTCTGTTTTGAAGAGACGGCTGGTCTTACTCCTTAGTCCAAAAAGCACTAGGGACTCACTCTGGAATACCCAGCGGTGAGAAGGGTAAATAGCAAAATGAAATCTCCACCCTGGACCCCCATTCTGGAGGTCTGGGAGGGGCTCCTGGGTTCCTGGCTGGGGAGCAGAGCTGCAGGTGTCTCCAGCTGTCACTGTCATCCTCCCTGCCTCCCTTCCCCTTCCTGCAAAGCCCTGAATGAAAGCAAGGTGCTTAGAGCTGCTCATATTCAGCTTCCAGCATTCTAAGTGCTTGGGACCCTCCCCTAAGGTTGAGGATGGGGGAAGGTGCAGGGGAAAACACAGGGATGCAGACAGGGAAAGACAACCTGTGAGAGGAGGAGAGGAACTGGCCTTTCACCCCAAGCAGGCAAGAGTTAGGGCATATACTTCCACTCCTGAACATGGGTCTCCTCCAGAGTCTGTGACCTGACATTCTGAAGCCTTACATCTGGGCATTATCTTTCGTCCTGGCTCTTTATTCTGGAGTCCACAGTCTTGATCACTCTGTATAAGTGTCTTAGATGCCCAGACACAGGGGTGGGTTTGTACTAGAAGAGAAGCGTGTCCTTTCCATATCCCCACCCTCAGGCCCCATCTCTGTCTGACCACCAGGGGTCTCTGAATTAGGCGCAGAGGCCCCGGTGGATGTCCTCACCCAAGGCTGCACCCGAGAAGGGCATGCCAGCCTGGAACCCTCCTGGACAACTTTCTCTTGCAGATAGAGCCAGCCCTAACACCTCGTCCTCCCCGGTACCCTTTCCCGCGTGGGGGTACGAAGGTCCAGGGCAGACCCAGATGCTCGGCGCCCGTCGTCACTCTCACCCCGGCTCCTCCCTGGGCTGCGGGCTGGGTCCGTGCCCCCCTTCCCTGGCCCTCTTGCCGGGCTCCAGCTGCGCGCGGAGCGGTCCCGGCTCGGCTCCAGCTCCTCAATGGCCCTGCTCCCCCATTACCCTGATGTCGGCCCCTCTCCCCCTCGGCTTTATCGGCTCTCAGCCGGCTCTGCCAGGGTAATGAGGGCCCTCCTAATTACCATTGCAGAAACTCCACTTACATTAACAGCTCCATGCGAGGAGCGGCAACATCTGCTGTGCACAGGCAGGCGCCCCGCCCCCGCCCCTCACTCCCCTTCCCTCGCCGCTCCCCTCTTTCCTGGTCCTCTCCCCCAACCTACCTTTCCATCCTCTCCTGGTTCCTCTCGCCAGCCCTCTCCTTCTAATCTCTTCTGGTTTTATGCCTTCAACACCACCCTAACAGCCAGACCCTTCTCAACTTCCCCTGTCCCAGGATGAGAGACATGCAGGTAGAGACAGGGCCCCAGACATACTGAGAGATGGAGACACACTCAGAGAGTCCAGACCAGAGCTTCAAGAGACCCCAAAACTCAAGACTCCAGAAACATAGCCAGGGAACCCAGAAACAAATAGAAAGTAGGAGCAGCATAGATTATGAAAGAGATAGAGGGTTGGGAAGGGCAGACTGCCTATGTGGAGGGGGCCAGGGGCTCTCATGTCCAAGGGTGTGCAGAGGTATGTGCATGGTATGCATATGTGTATATGCACGTGTGTCATGTATTGTGCATGCTCATTTATTTGTCATGTACATGAGTATATGTGTGCATGTCAGTGTTTCTTTATATGTGTGTATCTATGTGCATTTATGAGCACATCGATTATGCATTTGCATCACACATGTAATTATATTTGTCTATATGTATATCTGCTTGCATTTTGCAAATGCGTTATCTCTGTGTACGTGCATATATTTGTCTATCATATGTGTAGTATCTAGTGTGACTTTGTATATCTGTATGATCCGTGGTCAAGTCATATATGTGCCCTGTGTAGGTTTGGGTGAGGACGCATACATGCCTCTGGGTGTGTTTGCATCTCTGCATGCATGCCTATGCATGTGTGTATCATCTGAGTAATTATTTGATGAGGGTGGGAGCATGTGTGTGTTCCTGCTCCATGGGGGATGACAGGCAGTTGGGAAGACGCTGAGCCCATTTTATCTGAGGTTAACAGGGGTCACATTTCACTCCTGGAAGTCCCCCACCCTCTTCCCCCGCCAACCCCATACAATTAAGCCTCAGTGTGGTGGAAAGACAGCCAGCAGACATTAAGAAAGGTCAACAATATTATCAGCTCCTAATCCAATTAGTTACTGTTTATTTGGGAATCCAGCTCCAGGTCAAATTCTAGGGAGGAGGCCTGGGAGAAAGAACGGAAAGGGAGGGGGACAGCCTGAAAAAAACTGTGGAAGGTGGACAGGGCTGTGGCCTCATGGCAGGGTGGAAGGTGATCCCCAAAGCCCCATCCAATAATGACCTCTTACTGGCTATTTGCAAGCTAGGTAGCTCTGGGAAAGGGCCTGTGATTTATAAAAGGGGCTGAGATCTAGGAGTTTCATCTCCAGAGGTTGGGGTGTAAGAGAAGAGGGGTTGTTTTCCTCACATGAGGGACGTTCTGCCTCTTTCCAGCTCTGGGATCCCTAAGAAGTAGACTGGGAGCTGGACAGGCTGCCTCAGGGCTGTGGCCAGATTCCCCTGGCTGGGAGTCAGAGGAGGAGAATGTCGGTAAATGCACTATTAGCTCTTGAAACCACTTCATTAATCCTGCCCTCTATTTTATTTCTTCTTTTCTCTCCCACGTCCTTTTCTGAGCTTTGGCAGGACCTCTATTCCCTCCCACTGCAGGACATGCAGGGGCACTAGCTTAGCCTCATAGTGTCCCCAGGGCCCCTCTCTTGAGCATAAACAGTGCAAGAGACCCAAAACTTGGCCTTCTGTTCTTGGACAGGGACTGGCCCAGTGGGGGAGGAATGGGGCTAGGTGGGATGGTCTTTGTCCTGCTCTGACACTGTGATGAAGTCAGACCCCACCTGTGGCCAAATCGGAGGGACAGAAACAGCCAGGCTTCTCCAGGAACCAAGCCTGGGGTCGCTTTTGCTTGTTTCTTGAGGATAGGGCCATAGGCCTGAGCCCCCAAGAATTAGACTGCTGGTTCTTTCTGTCACCAGTTCCTTCCTCTCAATATAGAACCCCTGCATAATTGGCTTTCTTCTCACTGCCCTTTCTAGGCACGTATTTATTCTTACACACACACACACACACACACACACACACACACACACACACACTTGCATACACACCCATCACAAACCTGCCTTTGAGACTCCAGGTCAGAGATGGCCAGAGTATGAAGACATTGGCAGTGGTCCTTATCTAAGCACTTACAGTGGTTCTATGTGCTTTACAGAAAACTTCCCTGAAAGGTGTTTTCCCATTTCTGCCCCCTTCCTCAAAAGAGAACAATGACCATAATACTTTAATGGTTGATGGTAGTCCTATCTGGGAAAGGGCCTGTGCTTTACCCTAGCAGTTTTCATTCTTAGCTGAGCCTTGGAGTCACCTTGAGAAGCTCTTTAAACATACATGCCCAGGCCCACCCTGGATCGAGCCAATCTGCATCTCCAGGGTTTGGCTTCTGGAATCCATAGATGAGGGCTATGATTAAAAAATTCTGTTAATTAAAAAAAAATGACAATTTACAAAATAAAAGCATTGCCTCTCATTCTGTCATTAGCCAATTATTATTATCTACACTACTAATGTGGAAACTGAGGCCCAACTTAATTAAGGGTAGTAGACTGACCTTCCTCCTTCCCTCCCTTCTTCCTTTCTTCTCTCCTTCCCTCCTTTCCTCCCTTCCTTCCTTCCTTCCTTCCTTCCTTCCTTCCTTTCTTTCTTTTTCTTTCTTTCTTTCTTTCTTTCTTTCTTTCTTTCTTTCTTTCTTTCTTTCTTTCTTTCTTTCTTTCTTTCTTTCTTTCCTCCTTTTTCCTTCCTTCCTTCCTTCCTTCCTTTCTTCCTTCCTTCCTTCCTTCCTTCCTTCCTTCCTTCCTTCCTTCCTTCCTTCCTTCCTTCCTTCCTTCTTTCCCCCTTCCTTCCTTTCTTTCTCTCTCTTTTTTTCTTTCTTCCTTTCTTTCTTCCTTCCTTCCTGGGAACAAGGCCCCTAATTCCAAGGGCAGACTGCCAGATTCCACCTGATTCTAGTCAGTCACTGAGATTTAGAACAACTAGATAGGTACCTCCCTTTGTGACATCTGCTTCCAAGTGCAGACTCTTCATGAACATCGATTCATTTAATTTAACAATCTTTTACCGAGCTTTTACTTAGGAACTGTAGAAGATCTCAGAAGGAATAAGATAATGGTCTTGCTCTATATTATGTGGCAGGAGAGAGGCAATGTGGTGTATTTGGACAAACTGGGCCTTTGGTTTCATGTCAGACAGTTCTGCATTTGTATTCAAGTTCTCCTACTTATTATTCATATCACCCTGTTCAACTTGTAAGCTGCTCAGAGCCTCATCTGTAAAATGGAGATAATAAGATCTATTTTCTAGAGTTGTTCCTAGTGCCATGTCTGATCAATAGATGGTAATTATTATTATTATTTATTTATTTTTAAATATAAAGAAGTAACTATAACACCTGCTGGAATGGTTATTATGAAAAACGCTGACAACACTGGAGCACCTAGAACTCACATATATTGCTGAGAGTGTAAGTTGGTAGAATCATTTTGGACTAGTGTCTGGCAGTACCTACTGAAGCTATGTATAACCCACATCTGAGCAAAGCTACTCCAGATCTTCTCATGGGCAAAGTTATGCCCATGAGAAATGAATGTTTCTGTCCAGCCAAAGTCATGTACAAGAATGTTCACAGCTGCTGATTTTATAATAGTCCCAAATAGGAACAACCTAAATGTCCATCCCCAAGAGATTAAGTAAATAAATTTTGGTAATTCACACAATGAAATACTACAAAGCAAGGAAAAAGAATGGACTACTGAAACATATGAGAATGTAGGTAAATCACATAGATATGTTGCATGACATAAGTTGGACACAAGAAAATGTAGTGTATAATCTAGGATGATAGTAGCTAGAATAGAAGGTACTAGGGAAAGGAGTACAAAGGATGCTTTTGAGGTGCTAAAATGCACTATACCTGGTTAGAGGTTACTTGTGCATGTGAAAATTCATTTAAAATTCACTTATTATTTCGCCACTGTATATATTATACTTCAATTAAAAAAAATTATGTTATCAGGCAGCCTAAGGTCGATGCCTTGAGAGGACTAAAAAGGACTATTGAACTCAAATGAAGAGGTAGTCATTGTGCTCAGGGAGGGTGATCATGAAAGGTTTTGTAAGAAGAGGCATCTATTACAGGACTTGAAGAAAATATGGGGCATCGATAGGTTGTGAAGAACAGAGCTATTGAAAAGGCGTTTTCCAGTTGGGGCATTATTGTGTGACAGGTGGGCAGGAGGAAGAAGGATGCAAAGGCATTTTAAGATTAGATCAGCATGACAGTCCCCAAATGCCAGCCAGGAAATTTGTACTTAACTGGGCACCACAGTTTTTGAGCAGGATGGGGACAAAATGGAGTGTGCTTAAATAATTCATCTGGTGACAAACAAATTGGCTGGATGAAGAGGGGAGAGGTAGGTTGTCCCTTTGAGATAACCTGTGGACCTTCTGCAGTCCCCAGGCCTTTGGGTGGCAAAATCATGCATACTGCAGGAGAAGCCAGAGTACCATGATGGGAGTCAGGAGAAGTGGACATTAGGAGGTGGCTCAGCTGAGATGGAGTCTTCAGGGAGACAGGCTCCTCCCCAACCCCACTGGAGGCATCTGTTGCTGCATCCTCTACATTTCTTCATACTGTGCTCTGGTCTTTGCCCTACATGGCTGCTGGAAGCAGGGCCTGAAAGTGCTTCTCTGTACCTGCCTCCTGCCTTCTAGCAGAGCCTAGCACTTTGCTGGGGATGGAGGAGATAAGTAATAAATACTTGTAAAGTGAAGGTTAAAGGTCTAGCTCCACTAAGACAGCAGTGGCTACAGAAAGCCAGCAGAAGGTCCTCAGAAAACATAATAGTGGAAAGACTAAAAGGAAAGTGTACTCTGCCTGAGTTTGCATCCTTCCTATAACCACTTACTATCTGTGTAGTCTTGAGCAAGTTGCCTTCTGTGCCTCAACTCCTTCTGGTTAAATGGGGATAATGTTGATGCCTGTTTCTGAGTTATTGTGAGGATGAAATGAAATAAAGCATCCAAAACGATTAGAATAACTCCAGAAATAGCAGCACTCCAAAAATGTTAGTGACTTATATAATTGCTTCTGATGGTGGGATTGATTAAAGGCTTCTTTCTCCTGCTTCTTTAAACTTACTTTCTGCAATAACCATGCATTACTTGGCTAAGCAGGGAAAAATTAAAGAAGGAAGAAAAAAAGAAACCAGTTATAGAAACATGCTTGAAGGGGCAGCCAGAGAAACAGACACACTTATTTAGAAACATTACTGCAGCTTCAAGTGGGGAGAAGGGGCTGTCCCCACAGGTCTGGCTCAGCTCGGAGGCCAAGTACAGAACAAGGCTGTGTTTGAACCTTAAAGAGTGGAAAAGATATAAATTGATTAGCACATAGATGTTGGACAAAACCAACATCTTTAATAAAAAGCCATCACTCATTGAGTGCTTACTAGGTGACAGAGTTTTTATATATTACTACTGATCCATCACAACCCTGTGAGGTAAATACCACCCCAATTTTTACACCACTCTGAGAAATAACTTGGCAAAAATTCTACTGCAAAGCTGAGATTTGAACCCAAACTTGAGATGACTTCTTTTCACTAACCCTCCAGGCCATTTTGCACACATGATACAGAAACTGCCCCTCAAAGAGGGGAGGCCCTGTAGCCAGGCCCTCACAACTGAACCTCGTCCCCACCCCAAGCAGGACTGGGCTGGGCTGGGCATTCCTTCTCCCATCCCTTCTCTTCACTTAGGTTATTGCAGGGAATTGGCAGTCATTGGATTTGTCCCCAGACCTCCTCCCTGAAGGTAGGCACCAACACTGGCTCATTCCCGGCCCAGTCAGCAAGGCCCTCATCTCCTGCCCTCCTAGACCAATGACTCCCCTACCACCAACATCCTATTCCCCTCACCCACGACTCCCCTGCATTCTCTCTCTGTCTCTGGCGAACACCACCTCCCCTCCCCTGCCTGCCAACACCATCCATCAGCAGCACTTGAAGCTCTGCCACAACCTCTCAAAGTTGCTAAATCCCCTATTTAGTTTAGTTCCACTCCAGCTCCCCCTGCACAGAGGGACGCAATGGGACACAGGGAAATTATACATGTAATAAAGAGCTGGTTTGCTCTGATAATTCTGATAATGATACACACCTCACAACTTCTCACGCACACACACTGACATACACACATGCACATATTACACCCTACACCCCCCAATTCACATCCCCACCAAAACACATCCCAACCTACTGACATGCTGCTCAATCCTGTAGACACTCCCCAGACCTGCGTCTGTACTCACACCACTACAACAACATACACGTCACACATTATGGGACCACTCACTTTGGCAGTGGGTGCTCATGACACAGCCCCCTAGAAATCTAAGACTCTCGTGCTCTTGTAAACTGCTGCCTGCTGCCTGGGATTCTCCTGTGAGTGTATATGTGTGTGGGGGGGGGGCGGCGGGATGTGTTTGAGTGTGAGTGGCTATGTATGGGTGAGTGTCTGTGTGGGTGAATGTGTATGAAAGTGTGTGTGTAGATGTCTGAGTGAGTGTATGTATGTGTGTGCACTCATGCATGTGTGTATAAGCCTCAGATTCTCCATACTTACCTTATTCCCCATCTTCTTAAAAATATTGACAAAAATCATGTGATTCTTATTTAGGTTTGCTCTTCTCCCTCTCCCCACCTAAAGACTGGCTCCTTTTAGAAAGAAAGTTTCTCCCTCGTTTTCCTATTTTTCTGCAGCCTATGGAGGTTTAGAAAGAAAAGGGGGAATAATGTGGGAGTTAGGTGAGGAGTTATCTCTTCCAGGTCAGCTCTACTCCTATCATCCTGATCAATGTTCTTCCTGCTTCCTGCCCCTTTTCACACCTGGAAGGAAGCAAAATCAAAACATACATAGTCCTCCCCCTTGAGGCCTGGCAAGCCTGAGCCTCCAGAAACTCCTAGGCTTATTGACTCCCGTGTTGCCTTAGGCCACTGCTCCATCCCCACTCATGAATTGTAGCCACTGGGACTCTGTGCTTTTCCTGGTCCCCTTCTTGTTTCTAATCTGATGTCTTTGCTTAACCATCACCATCCAGTCTGCCCCCAACCACTGTCCCTGGCTCCCTTTCCTCCAACCATGGCAGGGGTTCCCCCAAGGCCCTGCCCTTAGACATCTGTTCTCTAGGGGTCTCGAGAGATCATCTAAGTCATGGAGACTTAACCATTTTTCCCAAGGTGGAGCCCTCTCCTGGGCAAATTTAGTCACTGCCACAGCTTTATGCCTGCCAGTGACTTTAGCTCAGCCTCCTCTAAGCTCCAGCTCTTCTCCTCCACTGCCTGCAGGACTCAGCTCCTGAGTCCTCTCCAAGTCCCTCTCCCCGAATCACGCAGTTGCCCTTTAGCCCATCCTGGACTTATCCTCTGTCTGACCCTTACAGTTACTCCCTCCTCCTTGCTACTTGCCACCACTCCTCCCCTCCCCGCCCAGGCCCGCTTCATCCTCCTGCCACTCTGGACAAGCTTCCCAATCATCCGGGACCTGGACAGTTCTGGGACTGCTTCAGAGAGCACCACTCACCATCAGTCCATCATCCTCACAGGTGCCAGAATGTTTGATTCTTTTTTTTAGAATACTGATGTGATCATGTCACAACCTTGTCAGTGGCTCCCTACTCTTTAAGGATAAAGGCCCTAAACCTTACTAAAGCCTTCTGAGCTTTGGCATAGTCTGGCCTCTGCTGACCTTTCAACCTGCTTTCTCACCACGTTCCCTGCACTCCCTGAGACCCAGCCACAATGGCATTCTTCATAGTCTTTCTGCTCCTAGGACTCTTTCCAGGCCTCCTCTGCAGGCTGTAGGACTTTGTGTATGTTGCTTGCTCTGTCCGAAATGCTTTTCTCTTTTCTCTTCAGCTATTTACTTTCTTCTCATCCTTCCAGTATCAGCTCAGATGTCACTTCCTCAAAATAGCCTTGTCTCAACTCCTAAACCAGGTAAGCCTTCCCCCTACTATAGGCATTTGGGGCATCAGAAACACCTGCTTGGTTGGACTTATTACACTTATAAATTTACATTTACTTGTGTGATTATTTCATTAATGTCTGGCTTACCCACTAGAGCTCTGGAGAATGAGGAGTATGTTTTTGTGCATCACTGAATCCATAGGGCAGTGTCTGGTACATGAGAAGCTTTTCATAAATATTTGAGGAATAAATGAATTAATAAGCAGTCTCAGGCTGAACAAAGATAAAAATTTTACCTAAAACCAAGTGGTACCTGCTCAAGAACTGAGTCCTTTCATCATGTCACTTACCTGTTCAAGAACTTTCTGTGGCTCCCTATTACCTCCCAAATCTAAAACAATGGATTTTTCAAGTTCTAATAACCTAGCCCCATCCACCAAATCCAAATTTATTTTCTTTATTTTCTATCCTTACTCTTTGCTTCTACCAAGCAAACTCAGTAGCCCATAAACACACCTTGATTAGTCTTACCTTCATGCCTCTGTTCACACCGTTTTCTCTGCCTGAAAGAACTCTCATTTCCTCTTTATCTTCACTTAAATCCTACTCATCCTTTAAGGCTACAAGCACGTCCCAGTTCTTACAGAAACCCTTTTGTGACCATTCTAGCACTCACTGAGCTCCAATGGTCTGTGCTCTGAACATCCAGAATATCAGAGACTATTAACTTTCAAAGGGCCACAGAGATCACTGGTTCAACCAGAGTCTGATCAACCTCTAGAATCATGTTTTCTAAGCTTCAGCATTCAAGTACCAGTTTCACAATTCATGCCATATCCCGATACTACTTGACATTTTTCTTTTTTTCTTTAGATTAACTTCCTATTTTTTACTTGAATATGTTTATTATTTAAAAAAAAAAAAAACTTTATAGCACCACAGTAACTGGAAAACCAACCACCACTTGCCAAAAATAGAAAGTAATTATAAAAATAAGTAAAATAAAAACAAACGATGATATTTGATTCTAGCTAGATGCCACTCCCTGCTGGGAGCTCTTGAGCCTGAGGCCTCTTTGCTCTTTGTTAAAAAGGGAAAGAAGAGAAACAGATGTTAGAGAGGTGTTAAAGTTACACTAGCACCAAAGCGAGACTTTTCCTTTGACAAACTTGGAAGAATCAAACAACCCCAATACCTACAGTTGGGAAAGTGATTATCATTTTTTAATTGTGGTAAAATATACAAAACACAAATGATATCATTTTAATCATTTTTAAGACTGCAGCTTAGTAGCATTACATTGCATTCACATTGTTGTACAACCATCACCGCTATCCATCTCCAGAATTTTTCATCTTCTCAAACTGAAATTCTGTACCCATTAAACACTAAGTCCCCATTCTTCTCCCTGCCCCAGCCATTCCATTCTGCAGACATTCTACTTTCTGTCTTTATGAAGTTGACGAGGTACTTCAAGTAAGTGGAATCATACTTTGTCTTTTTGTGCCTGGCTTATTACAATTAGCACAGTTTCTTCAAAGTTTATCCATGTTGTAGCATGTGTCAGAATTCCTTTCTTTTTAAAGGCTAAATAATATTCCATTGCATGTATATACCACATTTTGTTTATTCATTTATCTGTTGATAGACACCTGGCTTGCTTCCCACTTTGGCCCTTGTGAATGATGCTTCTATAAACATGAGTGTAACAAGTGCTATCTTTACAATAGCCTGTGGTAGCCTCACACAATGGAATATTATACTGCAGTCAAAACAAAGAAACTTAAGTGACATGCTGCAGTGTGAATGACTCAGCAATACCATATTATACAAAATAGTCGAAAAATTTTATATACAATCTGATATCATTTTTTAATAAATAAAAACAGTTAAAATGAAAATATACTTTTCAGGAATACATATAGGAGCAACTATATTAAACTATATTAACTATCTTAAGAGGAAAGCAAGGGAATGATGAATACAGGATTCAGAATCTCAGCTGCCTCAGATCAAAGGCAAGGAATGGGATAGGGTGACCATTTGATTGTTAGTTATTGTCAAGATCTGAGGTTTTGTTTTGGGTGATAAATTCATGAGGTGCTTATAATATTATTTAAAAACAACTAATAAAAAACTAACTATATATTAAAGTGGCCCATGCAAGGATCAAGATGACATTGTGTAGTGAACTGAGGAATCTGATTCATCCATTTCTGTGAATCCAAGGTCCAAAGGGAAAAAAGAGGAAAAGAAAGAAATGGACAAGGAAATAACTTTCTCACTATGAGATTCAATATGATTTAATGTCTTGTTGATACACCATCAAAAATCATTTGGCATTCGGTCAGAGATCCAGATTCTGCACTTGGGTAAACAGCTCTAAAATATCTCTACCACAAGTCTGCCTGCATTCTCTACTGACTTGCTTACCTCCAACATGAGGGAACTCAGGACCTCTGAAAACACTTACCTGTAGAGATCCCTTTGTCAGGAAAATTTCCCTTGCATTCCCTTAGAATTCAGCCTCCCTGCAATTTCAGCCCACTGTCTTCTCCTCACCTTGATGCGTGGCAAGGGCTTGGACACACAGAAATCTAGAATTTCCATATCAATTGTTTCATGCCTGAGCCTCCAGCCCCAGAACAAGAGCCAAGCCAGTGTTTCCAACTGTAAGACAAAAAGGACCCCAAATATTTCTGCTCAGTGTAATCTGTTATTTCTTTCTGGGATGAAATTGGCATTCTTAACGAAAGTGTCTAGGCAATTTTCTGATACACTTTTAATGGGATTCAGATTTCTTCTCAGAAACCAGTTTCCTAAGTACCTTGCCAGTTGTCAGGGCTTGATATACATCTATCCAGACATTATTTTTGTATGTCCATTTTAACAATGATTCTAACCACTCTTCTTTCCTCTAAATGTGTCTACTAAGAGATAATCCTTGAATTGGCCTCTTACAGATCTCTTTATTTACAGCAAGATTGATAAAACTGACACATGCTCATAAATAAATGGTCTAAAAAACCCTTCCTTATGTGTATTTTTGTTGTTGTTGTTCTTTAATACAACTGAATACTTGAAGGTGAGCTATAATTTCTTAGCCATATTTTCATTAACCCCTGAGCTGGGATTGACTGAGATTCCTTGGTCCAAAACTCCTTGGTCAGACCCCAGGAAATCCCCTCCCAGCCCTGACCAGCCACTCT
The DNA here is from genome assembly GCA_028627145.1 of Eidolon dupreanum. Lineage (NCBI taxonomy): Eukaryota > Metazoa > Chordata > Mammalia > Chiroptera > Pteropodidae > Eidolon > Eidolon dupreanum. Next base: position 17,039,974 of record CM053506.1, read on the forward strand.
CTTCCCCTGACACAGTCCATGGCCTTGGGAGTCCAGGGGAAGAAGGGGGCAGAATGAGGAGAAAAAGATGAATGTAGGTGAACGTTATCTCCATAAATCTAGGTCATAACTGAACCTCAGAACTAGGGATGAGGCCACCTTCATCCCCTCTCCTGTAACCCACTGGGGTAAGGGGTGGAGATCCTTGGGCAGAGGCTAACTCTGAGGCCCTCTTTTGGGGGGCTGAGATTGAGGAAGAGCTGTGCCTCAGGTAGCTGCTTGGCACACTCATTCCCTAAATCTTGGCCTCTGCCCATCTGGGAAATGAGCCCCCTGCCTCTCATTGGACACAGGATTGTCTCCCGGCACAGCTGACTTCCAGATGCAGAGCCCCAGCCCCTCCCCCCCACCCCGTAGGCTGCCATAAAGAAGGCTCAGCCCAGGATCACCAAAAGAGAGCTGAGGTGTAGGCAGTGGACCTGAGGTCTACAAAAGTTCTGGGTCTGCCTTTGGGTTGTCAGCTTGACTCCAGAGTCATCTTCTTAATCTTTTCATAACTTCTGAATTATAAATGTATATGTTGATGATAGAAATTTGAAGACTATAGAGAAGAATAAAGAAAATAAAGTCATACATATTCTTACAACCCAGAAATCATTACTGTCTATATTTTACTAGTTTTATTCTAGTTTTTTAGCTCAATCTATAAATGTATTTTTATTTCATAAATGAGATCATTCTCATCTAGTGCTTTGTATCCTATGTTTTTCCTCATCATTATCTCCTGAAAATGTTCTTTGTGTGATTAAAAGTTCCTTGAAAATTTGATTTTTAGTGGGTGTAAGTTAGAAAAAAGTCCTCAAGCTCCCCTCAGCCCCAACCACAACTCCCTTCTATCACCCCCATCCCCCAGTTTTCAAAGGCTCCTAGTACATGGTTACAGACCTGTAACTTCGGCAACTGTTCCAGCCAGGGGCTTGGGACCACTCTAGGAGCAAGAAGAGGACCAGGCCAGGCCACAGGGACTCTCCAACTCATCAACTCATCCTGGGGGTAGATCCTTTGGCTCTGGACCTTGCAGCACCCACCATCTGCCCTTAGGCACAGAGAAATTGGAGGAGGATCTTTATTTTAGGTTCATCCCCCACCTTGGTCATGCATGAAGTCAGTACTCTGTTCAAACTCACCTTCCATTTTCCTCAGGAAACAGTACCCAGCATTTCTGAGGCTGCTTAGGCAGCTCCAGGCCACTTTGATGGCCTCAGTCATCCTGGACAACCTCCCAACTTCCCCTTGGTTCAGGCCACCCTAGGCTTGGGTGGCCTCTTCCTTGGAATGGTCAGTGGGAGGTTGAATGGGAGGGAATGGTAAGTGGGAATCAAAAGACAAAAGGGTCCCAATCTTTGACATTTGGACTTTAAAAAACCCTACCCCCCTCCACAGCTTGAAAGTTTCAGGGAGTCTCAGAATGGCCTCTGCAACACCAGAGGGAGGAAGGATTGGTAAGACCTGGGGAGAAAGGGCCACAAACCTTGATGTCTGGATTTGCTTCAGCAGAGACAAAGGGTCCCTGCCTTTCCCCTCCTCCTCAGCCACTCTTCCTCTCCTAGGCTCTCTTCCTAGCTGCCAGGTCCTTGTCCTGACTGTGCACTCCCATCAGCCCAAAGCCTTTCCCAGGATCATCTCCATACCACAGATCTTTGGCACACTTGATGGAAGCATGAAAACTTCTTTCCTACTTCATGAGCAAATCTCTAAGACCAAACTCTAGAGGCAGGCCAATGACAGGTGCCTAGCTTTCTCACTGGATTTAACCTGACCCAGCGAAATAACAATGTTTCAAGACTTGTTTCCATGTCTTCACCCCTAACCCAACACAGCAACAATTCTATCACTAGCACATTTTGTGCAGTACTTTAAAGTCAACAGTGCATGTTCCTGTGTATCTTCGCATTTGATATGCTAACATTGCTAACAGGTAAGCAGAACTGATCTTTTTTTTTTTTTTTTTCTCATTTACAGATGAAAATATTGAGGCCTGAAGTCAACCATTGGTAATGTCAGAACTTTGGCCCTTTGATCTGTGGAACCCCAACTCCAAACTACCTTCCTTTGTACTATATTTGCTTGCCTGGACACTGAGAGATCAAGTCCCTCTGTCCTGGCTTTCCGTGCCTCCAGATTTCAGAAGGAGGCAACCTCTGGCTCTTCCGAACCTAAATGCTGCCGGATCTCCACCCAGAAAACCTTTCCCTCTGTCGACATTTCTGTTTGTCTTAATACATTCCCCTCAGTGGATCGTTGTAGGGAGGAGGCAAGGAGGAGCTCCTCATTTTGAAACCTCTCCTAATTGATTTCTCTCTGATGAGGTGCCATAATCCTTTCTGGCTGCCCCTACAGCTTCTCCAGTTTCTTCAAATAGCTTCTCCATACTCTTTCTCCTGGCCTCCCACATATTCCCTGGGCTTGAAATATCTTTCCTGATTTTTTTCTTGGCAGCCATCATTCATGACAGGCTTATGACCCACACGTTCGTTCATCAGGAGAACCCTGACTCGCAGGGCCCTACACACACAGGTACACACACACACACACACTCTCTCTCTCTCTCTCTCTCTCTCTCTCTTTCTCTCTTTGTGTGTGGGAAGGGGTTCGCTACATTCTGCCTCATCCATTCCGTTTCAGTCAGACTATAGGGGAGCAGCAAGGATGGATCTCAATAATTCTGCCTGAGGTGAGGCCTTCCTTGCCAAATCTATCAATGGCTTGTCGGTCATTGAGGGAAGGTGTAAGGCCTGCTGTTTGCTCTTTGCTCAGCCTTTGGAACGGCCGGAGTAGACAAGCTTGCCTGGGCAAGCCTGATGCTGTGGCTAGGGAAGACATATTCTCCTAAGCCATAGGCTGCCTTTTCCTTCAGGACCTCCAGTCGCCTCACTGACCCCTCACCAAGAGAAGAGCCACAGAGGCCAGGTGGGCTGAAGCAGATACCTCTGGCTCCAGGCTCCCAGAGCCCAGCTGGACCAAAACTCAAGCCTCCCACCCTATCATTCTTGTCCCCTCTTTCATCACGCCAGCTCTGGGGGAGGGAAGGAGATTAGCTGGGTGCAATGCAGTGTTTCTGGGAACTGGGGGAGCAGGGAAGTCCATTCAAATTGACAAAAATAGAACATCAGCCTCATATCATTTTTCTCAAAACAAGATTTATTGAAGTTCTGTCGGTGAAAATCGCTGCTGTGTGGAACGCTTAACTTATAGATTAGATTACTCAGTCGTGCCTTACTACATTTTTCATTAGAAAAATATTGGCTGGGAGAGTTTGACCTCATAATCTCTGCATTTTAAACAATAACCAGAGGAAAACCAAATAGAAGGCACAAGTTAACGGGTCCCCCACTCCCAGCATTTCCCCCTGGGAGAGATCAGAGTGAGGGCCAGGAAGGGAACAAGAGCGGAATCTGCTGCGTGAGCAATTCCCCATCTCCCGGCCCACTCCCCAGAGGCTTCTAGAGGCGGCAGGGGGTTGCAGAAGGAAGCATGTGCTGAGCTGAATCCTTGGGGCTTAGGCCCCGGCAGATCCCTGCTGGGGTGGCTTGGAGCTCTGCAAGGCGCCTGCCTGAGGTGGAGCTGTAGGTTTGTGTATACTCACCTCAGGGAGAGGGACAGGAGTATCAGGAGAGAAAATGTTTTTTTCTCTGCTCCAAGGAGCACGCAGTCTAGTTGGAGAGACAGGAGCGATAGACAACACCCCAAAGAGTCCAGAATCCCAGGGGAACTGTGGGGCTTCATCTTGCTGCTGGAATGGAGGGGAGGGGGCATGATGATTCTTCATCCCCACCCTAGGGTGGAGTCTCCCTCCAGGAAGATTCTGTGGAGGAGGGGGTGACCTCAAGGCTGGACCAGCTGGGACAGTCTAGACTGGCCTCAGGCATTCTGACCATTCCTCTTGATCCAGAAGCAAAGGTCCTGGGGGAACCCTCTAGGCCTGATACCCTTAGGCTAAGGGTAAGCAATGGGGTGCTGGTTAGCTCCAGGCAAGGGCAGGGGCCTCCCAGGTACAAACAGATTCCTGGCCACTTCACGATTGCTGATCTGATTCCTTTGAGAGTGGCACCCCCACCTCTGTCTGTGTCTCGGTTTTACTTTCTGAGGCTTTGGTGATTTCCAAGTTCTGACACAGTCATTAGTTACAAAGAGCAATTATTTTTTTTTGTCATTAAGTCATTTTTTAAATGGCTCCAGGCGACATCACAGAACAAAGAAACAAAATATCCATGAAAAGACTTAATCACAAATTACTAATTATTTCATCCCTCCTCCCTCTCCAAATCGTGAAATCTGAGCCCCATGAAAAGGGAGAAGGTCTCCCCAGCCATGAGCTCTCCATGGCTCTTAGGCACCTAATCCATCATGGGGGGGGCACTTCCTGCCCCTCTCTGAGCCCCGGGAGAGGGGGTGGCAGGGAGTCCCCCATTCCTGACCTTTGAAGTTAACTTCTACCCATAGATACAGCCCCTTAGCCAATGAGGGGGGACTTGAAAATGAGTGGGGGACCCCATCCAGAGCCCCACACCTTGGGCCCCTCCTCCCAGGCTGGCAGTCTCCCCAGCTGGCATTCCGCTCTGGGCCTTTTGAAGACTCATGGGCCACAGTAGAGGAGCCGCCCCCCTGCCGTGGGGCTCCTAGAGTCTCCAGCTGGAAAACAAACCCGAGGAGGAAGTAATCCTGGAGGGGAAGCCCCGGAGTCCCCAGACGTGAGGAAATAAAATGTGTTTGACACCAAGATGTATGGGAGGAGGAGGAAGTCTAGGGTATGGGCCCCTCCATCCTGCCAGGCCTTCTTCTAGAGCTAATTGTGGTCTCCTTATCTGACCCTTGCTGAGCGAGAAAGGGGCTGCATGGAGGAGGTGGCAGCCAGAGAAATCCTGTCTCTGTCTGGGAGCAAATGTGCGCCTGCCATGAAGGTGGGTTCGGAGGCCTGGCAGGCCTCCCAGGAACTGTCTGTACTTGCCCCATTCCCCAGAAGCAGCCTGCGCTGAGCTTGAGTGATTAGCTCAGCAGTCTTGGAGGGTAGATCCTGGGAAAGATGGCATTGCAGGTCCAGAGACAGGGCCACTGAGAAGGAACCATATGTGTTCAGGACAGGGCTTCTGTGGAGTTCTCGACTTTGAAACCCAAATAATATATAAAACCTGACTCCAGAGTAAAGCCAACCTTAGCATTCATCCATTCAACAAATGCTTATCAAGCTCTTACTACATGCCAGGCAATAGGAATACATTGGGGACCATGATACACATAGACCATACCTTTGTGGAGACCTAGTTTAATTTTCTTGAGTATCTTTTTGTTGGATACTGGATCAAAGAGAAAGTCAAAGCCAGTGTCCCATCCCAGCCATTGCTCACTCCTTGGTTGTTTGGACAGTTGTCTTTGGTGGTTTTCTGACTCTCAGTCAGATCATTCCTTAAATACAGGTCTCATATGTCTCCTGGGTCCACCTCTCTGGCAGCCCTGGGCACCTGTTAGCAGGACAGATGGTCATAGGTAGAAGGAAAGAAGGCAGACAAGCAGGTTTTTAATAAACGGAGCTTACTTAACAAATGTTTGCAGCCATTGTTCCTATTTCATATGACCAGTGAAGACTTTGAGTATGTCCAAAATACTGGAATCATAGTCACTGTTCCAAGCAGGAAAGTTTAGAATTCAAATAATCATTCTCAGCCACACACAAGTACTCACTCTCCCTCTTTCTCTTTCTTGTCAGACTGTCCTCTTTCTTCACTCTCTTAAAATCTTTCTCACCAAAGAACATCTGAAAATATGCTGGGAGTTAGGCTGCCTTTATTAAAGGTATTTCTTTAAAAAGAGCAGGTGTTTCTTGGAGTTATTTGTTCCATTCTCCTGCTGCCCAAGTGATGCTTGCCTGGACCTGTAGGAAGTGTAAGAGTAGGGGACTGCCCCACTCTGGGTATATCGGGGCAGCTGGTTGTCCCCCAATATCCATTCCTCCCTCCTTCTTTTAATAATAAAATCTCCAAGGGTTAGCTGGAACCCAGCCACCCAGTTTAGGGCTACATTCTCCGGACTTCCTTGCAGCTAGGTGTGTCCAGGTAATGAGATTCTGGCCAATGAGATGCAAACAAAAGTAATATTGTACCTTCTGGGATTTGCTCTTAAAAAGAAGTAACTAGGCTATGGCCATGCCACCCTGAATGTGCCTGATCTCGTCTGATCTCAGAAGCTAAGCCGGGTCAGGCCTGGTTAGTACTTGGATGGGAGACCACCTAGGAAGACCAGGTGCTGTAGGCATTTAAAAGAAGAAGAAGAAGAAGGAGAAGAAAAAGGAGGACGAGGAGGAGAAGAAAGAAGAAGAAAAAGAAGAAGAAGAAGAAACTGACTCTCCATATCTTTTTCTCCCCTCTTCACTGGATGTAAAGTGGACATGGGAACTAGAGCAGCCATCTTAGACGTCAAAATGGAAGCCATATGTTAAGGATGGTGGAGCAATAATTAAGAAGAAACCTGGGGCTTTGACACTGTGGAGTGAAGCTGTCATATATGCCCTGGAGTGCTTCTGCTTAGACTTTATGGGAGAGAAAAACAAACTTCTTATGTGCTTAGCTCATCGTTATTTTGTAATTTTTTTCATTTCTTCCCTTTTGCTTCCTTGAACAAAGGAAATGATCTAAAGTAGCACTGTACAGTATAATATAAACCATGTATGTTATTTAAGAATTTCTAGTAGATATATTTTTTAATTTAAAGAAACAAGTCAAATTAATTTTAATAATTTATTTTATTTAATCCAATATTTCCAAGACATTATTTCAACATATGATCAATATAAAAATCATTAAAGAGAGTTTCCATTCTTTTTTTCATACTAAGTCTCCAAAATCCAATGTATATTTTATATTCTGATATCAATTGGACTAGCTGTATTTCAAGATGTGGCTTAATAGCCACATTTGGCTAGTAGCAATAGGAGTGGCCAGCATAGGTCTAAAGGAACTGCCAGAGGCTGAACCAATTAGGGACTTAGGACCAGCCCTGAGTTAAGTATAGCAGCTACAGTAACCACTGTTCCTACTGCTGCAAGGAGGGCCTTTGGTCAGCCCTCTCATTTCTAGCATGATGTCTGGCAACCCATCATGCTCTGGCTCCAGCCCATAGAGGAAAAGCCTCTATGCCTTAGTTTCCTATATCGGACCCTGGAGAAGGGCTATCTTAGGAAGGAAGCAGACCCCTAGAAAGAGAAAGGGAAGGGAAAGCTGGAGTGTGGTTTACCCTCCAATCTCTACTTTGTCTGTAATGAGAACAGAGTGGAGCAGGAAAGACAGTGTAGGTCTGATCACAGCAGCATTAGAAATGGTCCTCTCTCCTGCTCAGGGAGACCCAAGGCCATCACATGTTACTCTTGAGCTTGCCTAAAGGGTCAGGCCTATCTCATACACTTTTGGGATTAAGGAAAGAGCAACGATACCACATGAAGAGTCTATATTTACCAACGTAATTCTTACCATCAACTCCCTCATCTGGATAGCAATTCAACATGTCTACCACCTGTCACAGCCCCCTTCACTTGTGACCATAGTTACTGTTACCGTCATCCACTGATACTACCATCACTTCCAAAATGATTGCTTCTGTCGCTGTGAGCTTCAAAGTCACCACTTCCTTCACCATGACAATTATCATCACACTCCCTCTATCAACATGGCAGCAATCATTAACAACTCATTAACAACACCATGACCACTCATCACCCCCTTGCTGCTATTATCATAATCATACGATCACTATAATTATCAGCCTCACTATGACAACCACATCCACCATCACCATATTAAGTATTAGGACCTCCAACATCTCCTCCACCTCATTTTGTAAGGTCACCTCAGCTTCCCTTTTCCTATCTAGAAGTCTTCAGAGTGTATCCCTTATTTCTACCTGGTCAAAATAACTTCATATACCCCTTGCACCCCAGCATCCCCCTCACTTGACCATTCTTGCCTCAAGATCAAGTTCCCATTGTCTTATTTGACCTTTTAAATTCTGAACTGTTGCCTACTCTGACCTGTCCATTGAAATCTGCAGTCCTTTTCTGCCTGCTTGGATGTTCTGGCTTTTGGACCATTGGTTTATCTCTAACTCATGGCCACTTAACCCTGGGCATTCTGCCATAAGTTACAGAGGTCTGCCTGGTTAGGCCTGGGGAATTGGGCATTTCCATGATCTCTCAGGGGACTAGCATCTTGCCAACATCTCTTCTTGAATTTTAGTTGAGCAAAAACAGGCTGGATTTGTATAGTTGGTCCCTGAAAGCTGGTTTGGTGACTCCCAAGCCCAGGGGAAGCTGAGAAAGGCTATTTCTGGGCAGGACTTGACAGTAGAGAAACCTGGTACATGGAAAACATCAGAGGCAGGAAGAAAAGGTTGGGGGGTGGGGGAGAGGACAAGCTTTTTGCTCCTTTGCTGGTTTGTCCAAGGGAGATTACAATAAGAATACTTCCCTGGTGTCCCCAGAAAGAATGGAACTCTGATCTTTTATGGAAGGGTAGCCATGTCAAAGGCAGCAGGAGCTCTCACCTCTCCCTACCCCTGTGCTCTGGCTATGGTGGCTTCAGTTGCCCTCTTAACCTCTCAGGGATCCACTGGTACCCAGGTTTTCTGCAAGTAGTCAACCCCTCTAGTCACACATGGTCCATGGGAAGGGAAGGATGTGCATCTAGATTGAGTTCAGATCTCCAAGTGCATCTGTGGACCTGGTCATGTAACCCAAAAGGAATGGCTCTCCAATTTACCAGAGGGATGTGGTGAGGCAGAAAGTAGCATAAACATGTTTTATGTTTTAAGGCCAGACCACTTCCCAATATCTGGCACAGGAGTCTGCCAATCAATGCTGGGGAAATGGATTGTGAAAAGACTCAGGGAGGTGGCCAGTGAGAAGGAAAGAAGCAGTTGTCCCTTGCAATCACAAGAAGATCCTATGTTGATAGATGTTTCACTTAATAAACACAACTTCCTCCCCATTTTCATGAACAGAGAAAAAGGGTCAGGTCCTTCCTTCTCCCCTTCTCATTCATTCATTTGCTCTACCTTTTTATTGAGCAAGTACTATATACTGAGCACTGAGCTATACCTTGGAGATACCAAGATGAATAAGACTTTGTTCTTATCCTTAAAAAGCTCATAGTCATCACTGAGAAAAGAGGAAGGAAAAAATGTCCCTGGCCTTTCTGGCTTGTCAAAGGTCAACCACATGCCTGAGTCAATTCCCCTGAGAGGGCGGTGGGCAAGATTTCAGCAGGTAATGGATGAGTGCAGCTATGCCCTGACAAGGACATTACCTACAATTGGTTCCAGTCATCTATGAAGCCAAGCAGCTTTGAAAATTGGGAAAGGATGGAGACAGAAGAGAGCAGGCCCCAGTCCTCCAACCTTAATCCATCCTGATCCCCCTCCTGGGAGAAGCGGGGTATGGTCTCCTATGGCCAGAGCAGAGAAAATAAGCTTTTGTCTCTTCTCCCAGCTAGGCTGGTCTCTGCACAGGCTGGAAACCACCGCCAGGGAAGAAGAACCAAGGACTCTAGGAGAGAGGGCAGAGGCCAGAGGCAGATAATTATCTGCTCATGAGGTCAGGTTCCAGAGCAAACAGCAAGCTGTCTGCCTTTCCAGACTCTGGAACGATGAGTTTGGGATCAGGAAAGGAGGGTAAAATATTAGGGTCCCCATGGGCCAGGGGAGGGACCTCCAGGATCTGATAGGCACCCCTTGGACATTGTGTCTGAGCCTTAGCTTGGAAAGTGGAGGCCAGAGGTACCCACCAAGAGATGCAGCCTTCAGATCTTGCACAGTCTAAGCTAAAGGAAACCTGACAGAGCATATGAATATATGATCCCCCTCCCTCACTTAGAAGGGAAACTGAGGTCCTGGTCATACAAAAGCAACCACCAACTCAGGTCTCTTCTGTCAGACTACCCTATGGTCTCTCCCACTATTTGGACATGTAGCATTTCTTTCCCTAGGGATTCAAAGCACATTTCCCCAGCTGAGCAAGTTCCCATCTCCTTCCCGAGGGTACCAGCATGAGTGGACCTTGGGGAAAGTTTCAGATTTTAGGGGCAGGGCTGGAGCTCGCTGTGCTCATGGCCACGCCTGGGACTGGTGAACTCTAGACTCCTCCCATCCTCTACTTGCCCCTACTCTGACTCCAGCCAGAGCATGGCCAGGCCTCTGTCTTGAGCCATTTGCCTCCTGTTCTGCCTTAGCCTGTTCAGTCCACCAGCACTTTCACTTTTCTGTCCCTTTTATGCCTTCTGAGTTCATTTTCTCTGCTCTTCTGCCACCCACCCTGCCAAATCCACTCCCCTTGACCCCTGTCATCTCTATACTGCCCCCCATACATACCTCCCTCAAAATATGGAGCCACAGGGCTCTTCTTCTCAGGGACTAGGCCATGCCTAGGCAATGGGGCTAGTATGACATTGGTGATTCTGTTGACTGCAAGAAGGCAAAGGAATCCTATCTATACCTTAGCAGGTCATATGGGGACAAAAGCAGGATTGGTGGTTTGAACCCCGGGGTGGAACATATGATATGAGACCCTGGGACTGAGCCCTGGACAGCATGATCAGGAGTTTCTCCTGAGTCCAGCTTGGAGAAACAATGCTGGGGTCTACCCAGTCCCAAGTGCCTATGTTTCAATTCATAGAAATCTTCTTGGAGCCTCAAACAGGCCTGGAAAATGAGGCAGGAGAGCATCTAGGCTGGCAGAGAAGGGTTTGACCCCTTGCTGTCCCTCCAGCCAACAAGCTCAATCCTGCTATTCGTTCCACCCTTGGCCTGCCCCAGCACAGTGCAGAAGTGGAGATGGTCTCCTTCTCAAGTGTCCTTATGTCTCCAGGCCACTCTGGTCCTTGGCCTATTTGGGGATGAAGGCTTAGGGAACAGGTAAGAAGAGCCTTTTGGGAATGACAACATTCACATGCACACACATCCAATAGATAGATGCAAACATCTGGCTCAGTTCTACACACAAAAGCATCTACATGTGAACATACCCCCCGTCTTATTAATTCATTTAGTCATTCAACAAATGTTTATGAAGCAACACTCTGCCCCAGGCATTGGGCCAGGAGCTGGTGTTAAAATGATGAACAAGACAGACCTAAACAAGTGGTCTTAGCCTCCATGGAGCTTGTAGCCTAGCTGGAAAGACAGATATCAAACAAAATACTTACACGAAATAATTAAAGGCATTAAAATCATAATAAATTTCACAATTGAGAAAATTTCAGTGGACTATAAGAAAAGGTGAGTGGCTCATCCTCTATTTAGAGTAACGCGCATTGCACATTGCACAAGGAAGCTTCATGAAAGGACAACTGGGGGGCTGTGACTTTGTGGAGAAGTGGGTACCTTTTTCTAATTCTCACAAAGGTGTCTCATGGACTGGCAGTGGCCTGCGATCTAGCCTAGCTTGGGGGTCAGTTTCACATCTACTATACCATGCCCAATCTCATGGTGTCTCAAGGCCAGTTTCAGGGTCAATCTCACTGTCACACATACAATATTATACAACACTCTAGCATGCACTTGCACAATCACCCATGCATATTCAACATCACACACAGGCTCACATTGGCTCCAACACCCTTTTACAGACATGACTTTAACACACACTTAAAGCATCCTCATGATCACATGCAGATTCTCACACATATTTGTAGACACAGCCTCACGACAGTTACACACAATCCTTCATATCCTATTATAAACACGGTTTCTCTCACACTGTGTCACTGATATACTCATTGCTTCATTATAGTTGCATACAGTCCCTCATACCTTGTTATACACACAGACACATACATGCACATACATGAGTTTCTCAAGCACACAGGCAGACACACTCCTGTTAGGCTTCTGGAGACAGGCGTGTGCAGCCCCTGATCACAGCTAAATGTCAGCGAGTCCCTCTCCTCCCAGTTAGAGATGAATTGTTGCTTGGGAGATATTTCATCCTTAATGTCTCCTGCTTGAACTGGAGCATGCGTCTCGGGGAGGTTATGTTTTTCCCAATCCGTCTGCTGCCCCCCTGGCTGGCTCAGGGAGATGCCCTCCTGCCTCTCAGCTTTCATGGGGTGAGAGGAGGGCTCCCTCTCCCCTTACAGCCTCTCCTCATCCTTTCCCTCCCCGCCAGCTCACCTCTTGGCAAAAGAACAAAGCCCAGGCAGCTGCCTGGGCCCCCTCCTCAGCTCCCAGCACAGGAGGTGTCCCCAGAGCCCAGGGGCCATAGCCTGGCCACACCCCACCCCCATCCCAGCTGCTGACTGAATTCAAGGCCAACTCAGACCCCGTGGTTGAGTTGAGTGTATAGAGAGGGATATGACATTGAAAGACAGACCCTCTTAAGGGTCTTCTGCACCCACACCTCTCCCCATCGTAAACTTAAAAAAAAAAAAGCCTGAGTGATATTGGTATGAGGGTAAACTGCTACAATCTTTTAGGAGGCCAGTTGCGTAAGATGTATCCATGGCCTCTACAAGCCACATCCCTTTGGCCCCAGCAATACCATGTTTAGGAATTTATTTTAAGGAAATAAGCAGGGATAGTCCAGACAATTTAGCTTCAAGGGGTTCATCCAAGCTTGGTTTATAAGAGTGAAAAATTGGAAACAATCTAAACATTCCACAGTAGGGATTGGCAATGACACAACCATCAAATGAACACTACATTGTTACTAAAATGATGGTGTGGAAGAATGTTTAGCATCATCGAAAGGAGTTCACATAATGTTGAGCAAAACAAGCAGGTTGCAAAACAGTATGTGTAGTAAATGCTACATGGGGGCCTGGATGGGATCCTGGAGTAAGAAAATGACATTAGTGGGAAAACCAGTGAAAGCCAAGTAAAGTCTGAAGTTCAGTTAATAATAATGTACCAGTGCTGGTTTCCTAGTTCTGACAAATGTAACATGGCCATGTGAGATGTTAGCATTAGGAAACACTGGGTCAGGGACATGGAAACTCTCTGTACTAACTATGCAAGCTTTCCATAAATCTAAAGTTATTCCCAAATTAAGCTTATTTAAGAATCTATCATATATATATAATGTGGTCCCCCATTTTTTAACAGTATATATACATCAAGGTCTGGGAGAATATTCACCAACATGTTACCTCTAATAATATTTGAGGTGTGGGATTATAGGTAATTTTAATTTAATTTAACTTTATTTTGATCATTTGAATGTTCTTTTTTTTCAGCTTTTTTACAATTATATTGACATAACATTGTGTAAGTTTAAGGCATATAACATAAGTATAATACACACATATATTGCAATAAAATTACCACTGTAACTTTAGCTAACGCCTCCATCACATCACATAATTACCATTTCTTTTTTGTTCTCACATTTAAGATCTACTCTCTTAGCAATTTTCGAATACACAATACAGAACCATTAACTATAATCACAATGCTATACATTAGATCTCCAAATCTTTTTTAAAAAATAAAAGAACATATACTATTTGTGTAATTAAAAAAAATTCAAACCTGAAGTGTTACTGGGGACACCGAGAGCATATCAATTCCCAGCCACCCCACCCAACCTCTTCAGTCCCCCGAGGTCCTGAACAGAGCCATTCCGCAGTTTCTTTCACTTCTCTCCAGCTACTAGTTGGCACGACACCCTCCCCCTCACCCCTAGAAACTCCAGAATTTCAGAATCCAAAAATTTATTCTTGGATCCCAATTTCCTATCCTCTCACCTCACTCATTTCCTCCTTCCTACTTACTTGTTCTCTGGCTCCTTAAGCCCTCCATCTTCTCTCAGGCTACCATACCCATTCTGGCTTTACTTCCTCCTTTCTTATTCTGGCTCCATGTCAGCCATTTCAATAATGTGCTTTCTGTCATCCTGCCTACCAATCTCCAGCTTTAAGCAACACTGCCATTCACTTTTCGGGCTCTTACTTCAGGATATGCTGGAGCAGGTAAAAAAAAAAAAATACTGGCTCATTCATGCTGCCTCAACTCATCCTTCATACATACATCCTTGTTTGTATGTATTAAACAAACAAACAAACAAGCAAGCAAACAAACAAACCTTTCTTTTCATCTATAATTGACTCATTATTACAATTCCACTACCATTACGAACTTCCTCTACAAGCCTTCAACTCTAATTTGACCAAGTATGGAGCCCATTCCTTGAAAAATATGGTCCTCTCTACCTGCCCCCAAACCTACCAGCCCACCCCAGAATTCCTCTAGATCATCACTCACCATTTTTCTTCCCTCCTGTCTCTGAAAAAGAAGAATTCCTTCTCCTTACCAAGGACCCAACCTCTCCTGCATGTTCCCAGAATTTTCTCTACATCTTGGCTCTCTTTCTTTCCTCTTTGTACTAGACAAACTTTATGAATGAGAAATCACCCTGATCACCTCTAGTTCTTTGCCATTCACTTTTCATGCAACATTCCTACCCACCCCCTACCCCACCCCAGTAGTTTCTTACATTCACCTGTGACCTGGAAATAACCAAACCCACCTGCCCTGTGCAGGTTTTTCCCACTAGTCATCTTTTTGGAAAAATCCCTAACAGACAGCTTCTGAGTTCCCATCTAAAATGTTCAATATCCTGCTGAGCATCTCCGAGTAGATGTCCCAGAGCACCTCAAACTTACAACCACAATCATCTCTATACCCTCCCCAACGAGCCCTGCTTTCAGACTTCTACCATTCCCTCCAGCAATTAAGCTAAACACCTAGGAGTCACTTGGAATCCACTCTCCCCCTCTTTCACCCCTCAAATCCATTCAACCACAAGGTTTGGCCAATTCTATACTAGCCCTGTCTCTTGCCCACACTCCTTTGTGTTCTGTCCTCTCTGCCCTCATCTGGTTCTGGCCTTCCTTACTTAGAACATGGCAATATCCTCATCCAGGACCATCATGCCTCTCATCCTGCCCCACTCACGTTAATTGTATCAGAGTAACAGCCCACAGCCCCTAAAGCTGGAGCAACTATATACTTTATTATCCAAACCAGGATGCTTTTGAGAATGAAAGGAGCTCTATAAAATAATAATAATAATAATAATAATAATAATAATAATAATAATAATATATTTTAAGAATAAAAATTAAAAAAATAATTACAGTGGGATGATAGTCATGAACTGGAACTGCCACAGTCATATGGTTGTCTTACCTAAAGCATACATCTGATGACACCTCTCTCCTGTTCAAAGACCTTCCATGACTCCCATTAAATTAAATTCAGACTCATGCTAGCATTCAAGTCCTACCTTTCCAGCCTCTGGCTCATGCACCACACTCTCCAATGAATAAGCAGAACTATTCATTGGCCCTTGAACATTACTCATGCTATCCCAATCCCGAGCCGGTGTTCACACTCTTCTTTTCTTCAGGAAATCCTTGTTTCCAACTCTGCTCCCCAAATTCTATGCTTATATCAAGACCAAAATCACAACTACCCCCCATGAAGTCTCCCTTCATCCTTTTCTTGCCCCTCTCTTATAATGCTTTACATTCCCTCCATCATAGGATATTATTTCTATACTTGGCTCTATGAAACGTGCTGATCAGTGGCTACACTCAGCCCCACTCCTGGCCAGCACTTTGGCTGGGCAGCTGCTTATGATGTGGCCTGGCATTAAAAGATGAGCTGGGCCAGTCTGGTATCCTCTCCTGGGAACTTGAACTATGAAATACAAAGAGACTAGAGCAGTTAGCAGAGGTGATGTAGAGAGAGACTCAGAGAGGCCGGCTGGTCAAATGCAAGTCACGGTTATGAGAAATTATGAGGAAACCCAGGAAGCTCTCGATGCTGCTTGTGGGTCAGAAGCAGTTATGAGCCAGGGCTCTGAGGGCTGACCTGAGTGAGAATCCTGACTCCTCCACTTCCTGGCTTGAACCTGGGGCAGGACATCTAACCTCCTTGAGCCTCATATGTAAAATGGGGATAAAGATGTCAACTAACTCATAGTGTTCTTAAGAGGATTAACTGAGATAAGCATGGACACCAATGTGTCTGGCATTTAGTAAATGCTCAGAACTTGTTAACTATCATTTCCCCTTCTTTTATACTACTAATAAATAATAATAATAATAATAATAATAATAATAATAATAAATTTCATTAAACGTTAATGAGGATAGAGACACATGGAGAAAAGAGACACCTTGTCATGAGAGAGCTGCCTCGGTCCCTGCATGCTTTCTAGGCCCAGTCCCTGTGCAGAACCTTGTGATTCAATATAAAAGGCCCTCTTTTTTTGTGTGATTCCTCAAGTGAACTTCTGTTTCTTGCAAACAAAAGGACCCCTGCCCAGATTACTGTCTTCCTCTTATGTCTGAGCTCCTCACAGTCCAGCATAATACTCTGTCTACACATCAGTTTCCTTCCTGCCTAAGCGTTGAACACAGCTGATGCTCAATGCTTGATGAATGAGTAAGGTTCCAAGTCCTAAGAAGCCTACAGAAAAACCTAAGGTTGTTTTAAGGAGACCCAGAAATCCATGGGGTATGGAGTTGGGAAAGAGTCAGCCCCCTGGTTTAGGGCTTCTCCCTCAAAGCAGGAAAGTAGGAAGGCCAGGCCTAGGATCGCTCTGAAGGATCGATGCTGCAGGGTCCCCCCACCAAGTTCTGGCTTTGCCCACATGCTGCTAGGCCTTGCTCCTTCCTTTCCTTACTCCCACTGGCCCTAGGATGAGGGTTATTAGTGTCACGGAGAAAAAAGGCATCTGCTGGGTCAGGTTGCCAACCTGCTGAAATGAAGCCAAGGCATCATTCACCAGGCCTAGCCCCTCCCCATCCAACCTCATTCCCTCCACTTCTCCATCCACATCCCAAACTTCAGCTACACTTACATCTTTTCAGACCCTTACTCTCACCATGCTCTTTCTTACTATGTCTTTGTACATGCCATTCCTTTCCCCTCAGACGCCCTTCCTTGACTTCACCTCCAGTGAAAACTCTTACTGGTCTTTTAATACCCAACTCAGAGCCAGCTCCTGCTAGAATCTTCCTGGGATCTCCCAGACAGGGTTAAACATTCTTGCTCTGTGCTCCCACAGTCCCTGTGGAGATTTTTACGAGCCCTAGCTCATCACTCTACTTACCCATGTATTTGTCTGTATTTCTCTGAGAAGGTCTCAAGGACAGAAATTATATTCTATTTCATCATTGTGACCCCCAGTGCTTAGCATAGGACATGGCACATAGTAGGCTTTCACTAAATGTTTGTTGACTGATTGTATGAATGTAGCAATAGATTAATTAATAGTTTTTCCCAGCTCTGAGAGCCATGGATCCTGTTGTTATCTCTTCCTTTCTGGCTGTCTTAGGCATTTCTTGAAGTCTTCTGCAGTCCCGTGACTATTTCTCCCAAAGGTACCGCTACTCACCCCCAGTCCTGAGCAACATTTGGTGTCTATCATGCAGGATACTGCAGGGTTGTGGATCTGGAGCATTTTGAGGCTAGAGATTTAGGGTTTAGGTACTAGGTAGAAACAACAGGAAAAAGGATAAAGTGGAGCGGGTTGGGGACTTGAATGACTTCATTGGCCATTTGGGTCCTGATGGGTGGGTCCAGGTTCTCTCTCTCTCAGACAGGCCTCTGACTAGGCTGCTGGGCATGGCTGTCACTTGCCTGCCCTCCTACCTCCCTGGGCCCATGGCTGAGCGGCTGGCGAAGGCAGTGCTGGGCCAGCCCGAGCCGACAGCCTTACGCGATTGCTGGCTCCAGGCCTCCCAGCCCAGCTTGTAGCTCCCCCCAGAGTGGCGGGATTGATTGGCTGCAGCCGGAATGGGCACCAGTCTCCCTGGCTTGGACAGAAACGGGGCCATCTGTTACACCTCTAGTTAAAAGTACATAAAGTTGAGCATTTGTGCGCTGACAATACCACCCCTGACACCCTCCACGCGGCACAGCGCTCCGGCTCCTTGGCAGGCTTGCGCTCCTTGACAGGCCGGCACAGTAACGCCTACACACCGGCTGGGTTGGCACCGCCGCAGGCACCATGGCTCCACCCCCACCCTTCACCCCCCACCCCAGCAACCTAGCCCAGCTGGGTCCAGCCTAGAAGCCTAGATCCCACCTGTATCAGAGGGTGGAGGGAAGCATGGAGGGTGGGAAGGAGGTTGTATTTGGTCTAAAACTCTTGCCCCAGCTTAAGGTTGCAGATGATGCCAGACTTCAGGTTCTGATTTGGGGGGACCTAGGACAACCGATCATGCTAGTCCTGGGGGTCATGTTTAAGGTGGGCTTGTGTCAGGCCTTGGGTTTCCTGAAGAGTCCATCTTGCTCATGCACCTTGAGTTTGGAGTCCCTCTGGTGGCATCTTACACCAACCAAAAGGACAGCTTTGAACAAGGCTGAGTTCTGGACTTTGGCTTTGGAGTATGAGTTTTAGATTCTGATTTCTGGGCTCTAGGATGTGGACCTTGGTTTCTGAACCCAAATTTCTGGTCTCAGCTCGGACCTAGACATCCAAGGCATTCGCAAATGTCTTTTTCCACTTATCTTCCTCTGGTGCTCTAGGCAGGCCAGCCTACCTGTCTTCCAAAACTGTTGTGAGCAGTCCTGCCTGTCTCTTTGCTCTTGCTGTCCCCTATCACTCCAACTGGGAATACTCCATTTATTCCCTCTAACCTTTCAATCTTTCCCATCCTTTAAAGCATACCTCTAATCCCAGCTATGCCAAGCAGACTTCTCTGGCAATGAGACTCCCCTCTGCTCTGATCTCCCAGAGGCCCCCTCCCCTCCCTGAATGATTTCTCATGAGTATGTCCAGTATGAGACTTGAGCTCCTTCTGTGCAGGTGGAATCTGAGCTGGCCCTTGTCTTACCCACAGACTAGAATAGAGCTGGGAGCACGATGTGAGAGGAAGCTCTGTAAGTGCCAAACTGAACTCAGCTCAGCTGTGGGGGAAAGGAAACTATGACTGCAGAAGTGGTACTGGCTTTCCCAATGGCCACCCTAATGGCTCTGCTGGTCACAGCCTGGAAAGCAGATGGCTAGGTAGACAGACAGCCTTTGAGCACTCATGTGTTTGTTTAATACACATTTATCAGACATGTGCTATGTGCTTAGTCTTGTGCGGGGCATGGAAGAGCAGAGGGAATAGTAAAAAAATGAAATTAGACACAGTTCCTGCCCTCAAAGAGCTTACCCATGAGCAAAGGCCATAAAATGAGACCAAATAATAATTATAATGCAATGAACCAGCCAAAATCAACAGAAATGCCCTTTGTTTTATACAATAGACTATCAGAGCTGGAAAAGACCCAGAAGGTCAGAGACTAATATCCCATCCTTGGCCAAAACACATTTATATACATTACATGACATAATGTGGATAAAGCTCTTACTTGGCACTAAGTGACAATAAAATGATGAAGATGATGATGATGGCAACTAAACTGATGAATTAATTAGCCCCCTTGGCAGGATCTAAGCATACTCCACCTGTTGGGGGAGCTCACTCTCACACAAGACAGCTCCTCTCATTGTTTACATTCTACCCTTCAAAAAGCCATTCACAAGGATGAGCTGAAACCATCCTCTCTATCCCTGATTGGCAACTGTGCTGATTCCATACCTAGGACTCCACAGCAGAGCTGGGACTGGGGTGAGGCAAGTGAAATAGATGCCTAAGCACAAAATTTAAGGGGTCATACTCAACACAGAGAGCAAGTACCTTTTTAAATTGTGTGCTCTAGGCATTTCACTTGCATTACTCTAGTCCCAGCCTTACCACACAGTAAGTCTGTACCCTCCTCCCCCAGCCAGCCCCAGGTGAGAGCTGTCAGATTGCTCAAGTACCCTTAGCTTACAAAGAAGCTCCCACCAGCAGTCTACAGTATATGGGGTGATCTGATATAGCTCCTGAGGATGGAGTGATGGGGGCAGAGGGAGACTGAGAATTATGGGAGGATATATTAGTCCTAACTAGGGGGACTTACCTGCCCACTCCAATCCTCCTTCACAACACTTCCTCCTGGCTGGGCAGAGTTGCCCCCGACTCTTCCCTATAGCAGTGGTACAAGGGCCTAAGTAAGGCTGATAAGCCCAAATCGGAGCCCTAAGAGAACCCAGAAAGTGGGCTCTAGAGGACATTGGGCAGTGGGCCTAGACATGGAAAGTCATGTGACTCTCCTTACGGGCATTCCCAGGTAGGGAAGTGTGTGTGTGTGTGCACACAAGTGTGTAGAAAGCAGAATACAAAGCTTATAGGCCATGGAAAACCCTGGAGGATAGGGATGGCAGGGCCATATTGAGGGCGAAGGTAGGGGGCAGGAGGGCTGGAGGAGGGAGAGAAGCAGAGTCTGAAGACACTGTGATCTATTGTGCTACTTCCCAGCTAAGTCACCTCAAACAATCCACTTGATCTCTCTGAGGCTCAATCTGTTAACTGTAAATTAGACAATAGACTGTTTGCCTACCTACAGGGAGGACCATAGGAGGGCCTACTGCGACAGGCCAAGATCCTTATAAAGTTTGGTCACATTCATTGGTTGGGGTGAGGCCCAGGCATGCTGAAACTTTCTGGGCTCTGCTCAAACTGTAGCGGCACCCTGCTTCCCAGTCTAGGCTGGGGTCTAGCTTGGGGGTCTATGTTATCTAGAATCATTTTTGTGGCCTCCTTGTTTCTACCCCTCATCTATCCTCCCCCCCACCACCACAAATCCTTGCTTTTTTCGTTCCTGTTTATAAAGCCTTGTCCACCCCCAAGGCCTCTTCAGCTGCCCAAGAAAGCCCTGAGAGGAGTCTAGAAAATTCTTCTTCGCATGTTCACAGGCACAAACCAAGACGCACAGCAGGTTAGACGCACAGCAGGGAGAAGAGGGCCGAGGGGGACTTGAACTCAGCTCTTCCTAGCTCCTCCTCCCAGGCTGAGGCGGGAACCTCACTGAGACTGCTAGGATGGGCGCGTGGCGGGGTGGGCAGGGGCGAGACAGCCAGGGCCTGCGCTTTCCTCCTCCCGCCAGCAGCAGGCGCTGTGGCGGAGGAGCCTTTAGTACCCAAGCATTAACTTAAGAATAGCTCACACTAATATCCCTGGCTGTGTGGAAACAGCGTTTTATTAAATGCTTCACACAGATTTGGTATAATAAAGATGAATATATTATATCCTTTGCCTCCCCCAGAGTGAGACAATAATAAGAGAGAAAAAAAAAACAATAAAGTGAAACATAAATACAATGTAATAGGACTTGTGTCGAGGGACGCGTGGCCTATCGGGGCTGCCATGGTGCGACTTTGCGGCGGGAACCTGGGACCCGGTCGCTGGGGAGCCAGATTACAGCCCCTCCCAACCGGGCCAGGGGATCCCAGCACAGGCACCGGCTTCCAGCCTGCCCAACTCGATGCCCCCACAGCCAGTCCCTCCTCTGCAGCTAGGACTCTACTCAGGCACGTCTAGAGAGGGTAGAAGGGGGCGGGGAGGGGGTCTTCTGATCATTCCTCTGCCCTGGGCAGGGCTGTGCGTATTCTCCCCCTCGGTCCAGGACTGCCGGGGACGTAGGCCCCACAGGCCTGACAGACTCAGGGCTAGATGGACAGAATCGAAGAAGGGAAAATCGAGGAGTGATGGCTTTTACGTTAGGGAAAGTTGCCCTCCCTGTCCAGCCCCAGAGGCTCTCCCAAAACACGCCGGAAGTTCCTCATTAGGATCTTATTTCCATTCCTCTCTGGGAGGCGCCAAAATCGTTTACCTGAAAATAAGAATTTCAAAGCTTTCCCAGCAAAGAAAAAAGGGAACCCTAGGAGGTTCAGCCTCACCATTGCCGGCTTAGGGCGAGGCGGGCCAGCAAGGGCTCCTATCACCAGTCCTGAGCGAGACTGCGTGGCTTAAACTCAAGAGCGCTTCGGAGCCGGATCTGGGTTCGAACTCCACCTGTGGCGCTGACGAGCGCGACGCGATCTTAACCCGTTTCCTCTTAGGTAAAAAGGAGACCTGGTCAGGATTGGAGAGGTTTCTAACGCCTGGCACCTCGTCAGCTGTAAAAAAAAAGAAAAATAAAAAGCAGCCACCAGCTGCTCCCAGAAATATTCGTTAATATTTCAGACCTACAATTCCCGCGAACCTCATTTTCTCCTTAGACTCCAAAGCAGGCAACCCCTCTACCCAAATGAATGAAAAGGCTTCGTCTCCCATCACTCTTCCTAAATCTTCTGACTTTTACCCTGTCAAGGCTCAGAAAGATTAAGAGACTTACCCAAGATCATACAGCCCACCCGTGGTGGGACATCTGAGGTCAACGTGCCATCAGCCCATCATTCTATCTCTTCCAAGACACCCAAGACGCCCTGCTGTGAAAGCCGTTAGAAATTTGGCCGCGAACCCAGAGCCCCGGCTGAGGCCTCAAGAGGGGCAGAGTAAGCCCAGGCCTCCCCAGGGGCCAGCGGCTGTCGCAGACCGCACTCAGGAAACGAAGAAAAACGAGTGAGAAAGAATGAATAGAAACGGAGGGAAAAGGAAAAGGAGGAGGCAGCGGCAAAAGAGGAAGATTCTTGGGGTGGTGTGGGGAGGGCATCGTTGGGGAGGAGCACACAAGTGGCCTTCAGCGCGGGTCTCGGGTCTCGTCTGGCTGCCTGGGACACTGACGAAGGCCAGACTGGGGTCCCTGTTCATGACAGCCCGGGGAGGGCCAGCGGGGCCAGCGCGATGATCTC
The DNA here is from genome assembly GCA_028627145.1 of Eidolon dupreanum. Taxonomy (NCBI): domain Eukaryota; kingdom Metazoa; phylum Chordata; class Mammalia; order Chiroptera; family Pteropodidae; genus Eidolon; species Eidolon dupreanum. Next base: position 17,062,670 of record CM053506.1, read on the forward strand.
CACCGAGGTTCGCTACATAGGAGCAGCGAGGCTGCTTGCAGAAAGGTGCAGGCTGCTGAAGTGAGGGGGGTGCCGACCTAATGGAAGTGAAAGGGTGTGGGGAAGAGCTGAAGGAAATAAGCAGCAGTGGATGTGAGATGAGACAAAGATCAAGAACCCAGGAACAAGTGAGAAGTGGAAAAGCCAAAGGGAGCCGGTTCTGTTCAAACGAAATTAAGACTGCGGTCGTTATGCACTTAAGCCTCTCTCCCAGGACCAGCTGCTTGGGGTTCCATTCTGCGCCCTGACAAGAGCAGGTCCAGGGCGACACCAGCGGCTGGCAAGGCCAAAATCCGCGGGTGCGGGACATGAGGAGGCAGAGGTCAGAGAACTTGGGGGTCTAGAGTGGGTGGAAGGTCCTGTGACTTTCCCGAAGCTTCACTTCGATAGAGCAAGGAAAAGCCAGGCCGAGATGAAGCAGCCTCGAGGCATCCCGACTCTGAGCACAGACCTGAGCCTGCCTTCTCCACTTTCGCCCAGAGCCACGCCGCCCACGTTCTCTGTGCGGTTGGGCACTGGGGCAGTTGGTTCCCGCGTCCCTCAGTCTGGCCTTGGTCCCATCGCCAGTGGGACCATTGCCCGGGGTTTTGAGAGCAGCTTAGCTGGGACAGCATTGCCAAGCAGGCGGCCCTCTGACCAACGGGACGGAAAGGATCGGAGGCAGGGAGTCCCGTGGGACTTGACCTGGGCAGAAACCAGGATAGGAGCCGGCAGGGCATCTTCTATCCTGGCTCCCCCCTTCAAGTGTGTTAATGACCCCCTCTCTTCAGCGGGAATGAGTGGGGCGGCGGAGGCTGCGCAGCGCTAATGCAATGAGTCCCCGCATGCCTGCTGAATTATTCACGTGCAGTTTATTATGAGAAGCCTGACTCAGGCCTTTCCCGCACCCGCCTTGCGGGGCTGGCCTGCTCCTCCGCGGTCTCCCTCCCATCTCCTCCCTTTGGTCCCTTCTCCAATCCACCGGGCCTACACCCCACGTCCCGCATCTGCCTAGCCTGCAGTCTGGGGCCCTTCCACAGCAGTGAGATCTCTATGGAATGGATGGCGCTGATTAGCGGTTTTGCTCAGACCCAGGAATCTCTGGGCAAACTAGGTTAGAAAGAGAGAGAAGGTTAGGTGTCCGAGCTTCTGAGGGCAGCAAGAAGACTGGAATCCTCATTGTGGGCCTAGGAGGGGCAAAGACTGGGAATGCAGCCTCACCCCAACTCTCCCACCCCTGCAGACGCAGGAGCCCACCAGCACCTACCCCAGGCTGCAGACCTGATGGGGAGTGCACAAGGGATCAAGGATTTCACCCCCACCCCAGCAGCTTGCTGCCCAGGAGACAGAAGGAGAAAATATAGGGGCACTCTGGCTCCCTCTTGGCTGTCCCCCTTGCCTGGAGAGTAGTCCTCATTTCTGTACCTACCCAATGCTCCTAGTTTTTCAAGGCTCAACTCAAATGCTGCCTCCACTGGGATAGAATCAGACCCCCCAACACTTATCATTACCTTCTTCACAGTTCCCTGGGCTACTGGGGGGGGGGGGTCTGTTTCTTGTCATTCCTGCCTGCTCATTACTCTCCATTTTCTGTCTGTTCTTCCTCTCTGCTTCTTGACCCAAAACATGATAGGGACTCAATACTGTTTTTAAAAAGAGAGCGAGACGATGAACAAATTTCATTCCTGAGTTGGGCTATACCACAGCTGGGTCCAGAGCCCAGGAAGCCCCCCACCCACCCACCCACCCACGCCATGGCCAAAAAGCATTAAAGAATGAGGCTTCTGTGCCCCTCTGTGTGTGTTGGAGCAGCAGCAGTGCCTCACACATCTGCATGCAGCTGGCAGAACAATGCACCTAACCTTCCCTCACACCCCTGGTCCTCTTTCTGGGACACAGACTGAGGTCCCTGCCTCTCTCTTTTGTCTCTTTTTATTTAGTTAGTTAATTCATTTAACAAACTCTTGAGGAGGTTTTGGTATATGACAGGCTGGCATAGGTCATGGAGAGGTGATTCAGGTCCCTTCCTCCCCAAGTTCACAGCCAGGTAGAAAGAGAAGAAGAAGGGCAGACAGACAAACCAGCACGTCCCTAGCAATCAGACATAACACCAAGGAGGTGTGTGCTAAGGAGAACAGAGGAACTGAACAGGGCAGGGAAGGTTTCCCCAAATGAGTAGAGCACTTAAAACAGAACAAGAGGTGCCAAAAAGGGAATTGATAGAAACCCTTCCTGCGTCAGGATGAGGGGAGCAAAGACTTGGGACTAAAGAGAGAGGGCTGTTCTAGAGATTGCGGGGTAGGGTCACCTGAGCCTTGAGTGCCTCCTGGGAACTTGGGGAGTGCCTCCTTATTCCCTCTATCCATCTCTATCACTCAGTGGTCTGTCTATGTCCCCCATACTTCCAAAGGACAGTCAGCCTCCCTATGCAGGGCCTGGAAGAGGTTGACCTTTGTAATGGGGCCACCCTGTTACTGGGCTCTAAAGGAGTTCAGTTCACAAAAGAAGTGCGGTGAGGAGAAGCAGGATGGGGTGCTCTCCAAAGGAGTGCCCTGGCCATAGACACTGCCCCCACTTCTCTTTGCCAGATGAGGTCCTTAGGGCTGGGCCTGGCCAGAGACAGCAGGTCAGGTCCAGAAGCAGTCTTGGAGCCCAGTCTGAATTTTGGAGCAACTGTTTCCATACTCCCCAGGCCTTTGAGAAGGCAGCCTCCCTCCCCCTATTCCCTTTCCCTTCTTGGCCTGCTTCTGACCTTAACCTTTTCTGGATCTCCAACCCCTTTTGAGAATCCAGAGGTTATATATTGCCCCAGGAAAAAATGTGCCTACCTGGGCTAACATACATAATTTCACACACAATTTCCAAGATCTGCAGAGCTCCTGAAGCCCATTCAGAGAGCCCTTGGGGGATTCTGGTTAAGAACCCCCTGGTTCTAGGATTAAGACTTAAGTCAGAAAAAAAATAGTCTTCAAATCCTAATGACTCCAAAACAGGCTGTGTGACTTTGGATGGGATACTTAACTTCTCTGGGCTTCATATTCCTTATATGTAAAATTGGGGTTGTAGCAGTAGCTACCTCTGTAGGGTTGTAGTATATGAAATGAATAAAACTCTTAGCCTGAAGTCAAGCATACTCAGTAAGGGCTTATTGTGTTTATTGTCATGGTTATTGTTGTTGTTACTGCAGATGGTGGCCTAGGGCAGAATATAAAAACCAAGCGGGCAGTCCCAGTTCAGCCAGGGTGGCAGGAGGTAATCTATCGGAGTCTACTTCCATAGCAGAAGAAACACTTTCTGAATTCCACAAGGGGAGTCAGAGTAGCAAGTGCCTGGGGGACAAAAATGATCCCAATTGGTGGTCAAGTTAACTCATTTCCAGCAGTGTCAGAACCCTTTTTCTGAGGGAAGCTCTGGCCTGAGGGCCAACACTGGTGTATGCAAATAATCTGAAAATGAATGGGACTACCAAAACAATCTGGATTAAAGCCTGAGGAGCCTTTGGCAATTGTCTTGAATTATTCTCTTATTCTAAAGAATAACTCATTTTATTTGGATGTACAGGGTATCCTTATCCTGGCAATTCATGCAATGTTCTTTCCTTCCTCTTTGTCTGGACTATTCACTAAACTGAGGGGGAAAGCAGACTTTCATCAGAATAATCGTTTCCCCTTCCGCTGGAGATGGAATAAGGCTGGACCCTGGAGGTACAGGCAGCAAGCACAAATTCAGGAGTCAAGATACTATATAGACCAGGCTCTGTAGACAGGCATTCCTTCTGTGGAGCAGACTCAAGGAGCAAGTTACTTCCAAACCCAGGGGAGATGATAGTGGCTCAGCTGACTGGGGATTGGTGACCCCACAGTGCCTTCCCAACCCAGGAAGGGGTTGGGATCTCAGGAAGATTGGACACAAGGTTAGATCCTCAGGAGCAACTGGCAGGGTTCCCTTCCACCAACCTCCATCCCACTGCACCTGAGTTGCTCCTCCCTCCAATTTTCACAATCTCCAAAACTCCTCTGAGAGGGAACAATCAAGGCCCAAGTATTTCCCCTCCACAATACACAATCGTTTGTACTTCAGTTGCTGGATAAAAACTCATTCAATACACGAAGGGAAGGGCACCAGGTGTTTGCCTGGCTTGTAAGTGTGGATGGCATCCTCAGATCAAGGTCCTTGCCCTCAAGACCTCCTGGTTTGCCTGGCAGGAGAAGGAGCGAGTCTGACCAAAAAACCAAAACACAGCTCCTTGCTTTGCAGAAGGGGTACTAGCAACGGTGGATTTGGGCTCCCAGGAATTCAGAATTTCCCAGCCACCCACATACCGGAGTCTGGAGTAGGGAGAAACTGTGGAGTACAGAAAAGGTCCATGGGGGGAATTGGGCTGATGTTTGAAGATGGCCTGGATGAGGTGATGGAGAGATGGAGCCCTAAACAATGAAATGGTGCATGTCACCACCAAGTGTCTGAAGTTCAACAAATTAGGCCCCAAAAAACCAAGCCTCGGGGTTGAGCTGCAGGTACTGCTGGACAAGAAGGGAAAAAGAGGTTTGGCAACAGTAGGCGGAAGAGGTAATATAGTGGACGATTGTGGAATGTCTTGTCCACTTTGAGATGATGTGGCTGCATTCTAAAGGTCCTGGGAAACAGGGCCCCAGTAGAAGAATTCTATACTCCTGCCCCTCTGCACCCCAGTTACATTCCTCATATTCCTGGAAACCTCATAGTAACCCTAAACTTTGCTGGTCCTGAGAGACTAGGAGACGAGCAATAGCAGAGTTGTCCTTAAGATCCTGTCCTTCAGGCCAATATCAGATATGAAAACAAGAACAGACAGGAGGAAGGTCATGGGGAATGGTAGGAAGCCCCTCCCAGGACAGTGACCCAAAAGTCCCCATTCCCTGATCTGGAGAGGCCACCTCTGCCAGCATGGAGGTGTAGTTTGCTTGAGGTTCCAGGTCAGGCCTTTGAGGGTTATGGCAGGAAAGTGCTGGATTTTAAGAGCAGGAAAAGAAAAGAGAGGGCACATCCCTACTGGTCCCATAGCTTCCAAGGCTGCAAGATCCCACTCCCTGGTGCCTTCTCCCTCACGTCCCTCTCCATCATCTCTCGACTCCAACTCCACAATTGCTAGGCCTAGCATCCATCACCTTGTGGCTCCCAGAGCAGCACTGATATACTAGAGACAGGCCTGCCTTGGGGATAGTTCGGCAGCTCTGGGGGAACTGAGAATCGCATTCTCACTGATTCCTGCCCCTGAGCACTTGTCCTCCCTTCAAAATGCAGGACAAAGGTGGGGAAGAGAGTAAGTAGCTCTTCCCAACACTCCATGCAAGCCTGGATCAGGCACTGGGGTCCCAAACGAGAATCCTGTCTTCCTACACTGTCCCTCTTACTTTGGACAGCTGCAAGCCATGTTCCAAACAAATAACTAAAAACGAGATAGAGCAACCATTCTGTGATGCACCGAGATCCCTGTGCCGGAGGCATCCAGGGAGAGAACTGTCCCCTGGCCCACAGCCCAGCTTGCCTTGCTCCCTCTCTAGGGCAGGTATGGGAGGCAAGAAGCCCAAGATGTACTATTTTTTCCATCCTAACCTCTGGACTGGGCCACGGTCCTCAGCTCTGTCCACTCTTGGCCCTTCTCTAGATCAGGCAGGGCTTCAGGATGGCACTGCCTGCCCAGGAGTTTACAAACAAAGCCAGGGAAAGAGCTGGGGCTGTGTGTGAAGAAGGAAACAGTTTTTCCTCCCTTGATTGTAACCTCCTTTCCTATCCTTCTTTCTCCAGGGGCAGAAATAGAAATTTAGGGTGGTGAAGCCAGTGGCCCCACACAAACCAGATGAGAGAAGCAAGAAAGAAAAGAACCTAGGGAACAGCCCCCTTGGGTGCCTCAGGGAAATGAAAGACATAGTATATAAGGGTTCAAACACGCCTAAATACTCACAGGTTCACATCCATTTACACAAATATACACATGAAGAACCACACACAAATATACATATTCAAAAACATAAACACATTCAAATACCGATGCACACAAATGCTTGCCTGATATACAGAGTTCCACCGCAGAGTTACCAGCCCCAGTTTGACTCGAACCCGGCCTCTCTGAGGGTTCCTAAGAGCGCAGCCCTAGCTATCCCCGGCCCCCTCCCAGCCCCCGCCCCGCATCCGGAACAGCTGGAGTCGGCCGGGCGGTACACTCAAGCCCAGCGTTGGGCTGGGCGGGGCCGGCAGCGGGGCCCCGGCCGGGGCCCGGCAAAGCGCAGCGGGGAGGCCCTGAGCCGACCCCGTTAGCCCTGGCCCCCCCAACCCGGCTGCGGGTGGGACGCCGGTCACCAGGCGGGCGGTGGCCCCAGCCAGCCTCTAGAGCCTCAGCCCGGGGTAAGTGTGCAAGATTGCTGGAGGAGGTAAGGCTGTTCCTTTGGGCTCAGGCCGGGGGAGAGTTGCCTAGAGCCACAACCAACTCCCCCCTCTGCCTCTTGTCTAGGGAAGGCTGAGTGCTATGACTGGCCCCTTCTCCCAACCCCCGGGGTCCCCCACCCCTATGTCCCGTGTCGCCTCAACCAGGGCTGTAGAGCCCGTTCAGATCTCTTAATTCCCTCTTCCCCAGGCGCGTGGCTCGAGGCCACGGGTGAGAGGCGAGAGAGTCTAGGGGTAGGGGCGCTGAGTCCTTGATCACAGCTCGGCAAAGTCCGCAATAGGCGTTGGCAGAACCCATCCAAGCTCCTGGTCTTACCTGGCCCGCGCGGTGGCCGCATACCTCCCCGGCTGGGCTTTCGCTGCCCTTATAGGGCGCCAAATCCCGGGTCGGAGAGCCTGAGACCTCCGGGCCAGCGCTGCCATCTCAGCCAGGCCGGTGGGAGGTGGGTGTGCGGGGAGCGCGGCTCCCAGTTTGGGGTGGGGGCGGTGGCTTCTCAGTTGTCGAAGGTTCGGGTGCAATAAAGGCTCCGCTAATGTAATTTACAAACAGCTCGGGCCGAGCGCGGCACAGCGCCCGGACTGACAGGCGCATTAGGCAGGCTAATTCCAGCCGGCTCCTCCTACCCCCGGCCCGCTAATTAATGAGCTTCCCAACTTAGAGCCGCTTGTATTGGACAGACAGAGAGTGAAAGAGAGGGCGAGGGAGAGGGAGAGAAGGAGACGGGGGGAGCAGAAGAGAGAAGATAGAAGGAGGCAGGAGGCAGGGAGGGAGGGAGGGAGAGAACAGGAGGAGAGAGAACAGAGAAAGAAGAGAGAGGAGAAAGACAGAAAGGAGAGAGAGAGAGAGAGAGAGAGAGAGAGAGAGAGAGAGAGAGAGAGAGAGAGAGAGAGAGAGAGAAAGTGCCGCTGCAGATAATTGATTACTCCTCGATCAAGGCTAACTTGTTAGCAATAGTCAATTGCCCCATCTCTCCGCCTCCCCTCGTAGTACGGGATCGGCGCCCTTGCCTCGGCTCTTCCAACTGCCGTCGCCAGGACCCGGGGCCAGGAGCCGCCGCGGAGCCACCTGACACCTTTAAATAGCACCGGGGCTGGCGAAACTGGAGCCCCGCGCGGCGCGCCCCGGCTCGGGCCCCGGATTGCTGGAAGCCCCGGCGGCGGCAGCGCCCGCGTCAGCGCCCTCCTTCCGGAGCCCCGTGCGGCTGTGCTTGCCTCTGCCGCTGCGCTAATCGGCTCCGCGCCCGGCCGGCGCTCGGCCCGCGCCCTGCAGAGCGCGGCCTCCTTCTCACCCTCCGCTGCCGCCCGCCCAGGCCGCCCGGCGCCTGAGCTGCCCGCGGGCTGGGTCCCCGCGGCCTGAGCCGCCCCGGCCCGGCCCCCAAACGAGGCCGAGATGACTTCCAAGGAGGACGGCAAGGCGGCGCCGGGGGAGGAGCGGCGGCGCAGCCCGCTGGACCACCTGCCGCCGCCCGCCAACTCCAACAAGCCGCTGACGCCGTTCAGCATCGAGGACATCCTCAACAAGCCGTCTGTGAGAAGAAGTTACTCGCTGTGCGGGGCGGCGCACCTGCTGGCGGCCGCCGACAAGCACGCGCCGGGCGGCTTGCCCCTGGCGGGCCGCGCGCTGCTCTCGCAGACCTCGCCACTGTGTGCGCTGGAGGAGCTCGCCAGCAAGACCTTTAAGGGGCTGGAGGTCAGCGTCCTGCAGGCAGCCGAAGGTAGGTGCCGCCGCTGGATTCCCCTGCACCCAGCCCTCAGAGCCCTGCTTCCGGTGCCCAACACGCTTCGTGGTACCCTGTGCCTCTGCTCGCTTCCTCCCGTGCCGGCAGTCTGGGCCCTCCAGCTCAAGCCGCTGCCGCTGGGAGTAGAGATCGGTGGGAGAGGACCCAAACCCTATTTCCTGGGGACCTTTGGATAGGCCGGAGTGACTAGGGAGGGGTGGCGGGAACCCAAGCTCTCTGCAGTCTGCTTGTCCTGTCTGGCTCCCTCCCGTTCCCAGTGGCCTGGCCACTCTTAGCTCTGTTCCTGGGGTAGGAAATGGAGAGTCCTTTGCTGAGAACTTTTGGGTAAGGATAAGAGTTGGGGTGGTTGGGAAGAGGTGGAATACCAACACTGACATCTTAGTCAGGGTGTTCCTGACTGGCTCTCTCCTCCTCCAGCAATCTCGAATTTTTCAAAACAACTCTTATGGGGATGGGATGGCAGAAACCGAAACAATTTTTCCTAGGGACTTCTAGTAGACCAGAGACTGAGGTAGGGGAGTTGCTATAACTAAGGCTTGCCTTAGTCGGGCAAGCCAAATCAAATCTGAGAAGGAAACAGCGGCAGGCTGCAGGCTGGATGGGCCTGGGTGGCATGAGCGGGAGCCGGGGCAGTCTCTTCTCCCCTGGTGCAAGCCTATACTATGGTTTCCTCGCAGGCCGAGATGGGATGACCATCTTCGGGCAGCGGCAGACTCCGAAGAAGAGGCGAAAGTCGCGCACGGCCTTCACCAACCACCAGATCTACGAGTTGGAGAAGCGCTTCCTCTACCAGAAGTACCTGTCCCCTGCCGATCGCGACCAAATCGCGCAGCAGCTGGGCCTCACCAATGCTCAGGTCATCACCTGGTTTCAGAATCGGCGAGCCAAGCTCAAGCGGGACCTGGAGGAGATGAAGGCCGATGTGGAGTCCGCCAAGAAACTGGGCCCCAGCGGGCAGATGGACATCGTGGCGCTGGCCGAACTGGAGCAGAACTCGGAGGCCGCGGGCGGCGGCGGCTGTGGCAGGGCCAAGTCGAGGCCTGGCTCTCCGGCACTCCCCACAGGCGCCCCGCAGGCCCCGGGCGCCGGGCCCCTGCAGCTCTCACCCGCCTCCCCACTCACGGACCAGCCAGCCAGCAGCCAGGACTGCTCGGAGGATGAGGAAGACGAAGAGATCGACGTGGACGATTGAGCGGCGCCTGGGATCTTCCGCCGCCCAGGGTTCCTGGAGCCCATAGGCCCGCCACCTCCCGGACCGGACCGCCGAGGGGAGCTGGGACCTCCTCTGCAACTCCCGCCTTCTCCCCTGTCCCTGGCCCGGACTCGGCTCCCAGCAGCCGCCTCTTCCCTCTCGAAGCAATAAACCCGGGCTGGCGGGCCGGCCGACCGCTGCGCGCGGCCTCCGCCGCCCCGGGAGCCCTTGCCGTACAGTTCTGTAGGGCTTCTGTATAAATATTTAAACCTATATAGCGGGTTCTTCCCACCGCAGGCTGACTTTTTTTTAAAATCTCGGAGATTTTCATGTTTTCAAAGCTCTTAGGCTTCCGGGTTTGCTGAGGGCGAGGCAGAATCTAGGGTAACTGAACACTGAATCCCGCGGTCTGAAGGAGGGGGCCGCCCCTACTGTTTTGATTTTTCTCTGCATGTGGCGAATGCACCGGCCCTCTCCCTCCTCACCTCCCCAGGCCTATTGCAGTTGACTTCTTTTATTTCCTTCTGCCTTTTTTTCCTCCCCGCGTGGGAAGGGGCTGAGGTGGGCAGCTGGGTCCTGACTTACAAGTTCCAAATCGATCTTTTTTTCCTCTTCTCAAAAGAAGTCTGTTTTCGATAGCATTTCTGCCTCCCAATGCTCACTAACGCTATTTTTAAGGTATCTCCCCACCCTCTCTCGGTTTCCTTGGACTAACTGCTGGGGTCCTGGCCTTAGAGACAAAGCAGGGGGGAATCTAATCAACCAACCAACCAACCAACCAACCAACGAAAAAGGAAACCCAAAGCCCTAGAATTATTTTTTACTCTTTTTAGAATTTTTTTGCATGTGACAGAGACTGAGAGGAGGCCAACCTAAGCCCTCACCCCACCTCCTCCACAGCTCTGGGTCTGTCTTGCAGTCTCCAACGCCCTGCTCCTAGCTCGACCTGGCTAGACAAGGGTGGCCAAATGAGGGTGAGTCCCGCGTGCCCCTTTCCTGCTCCTGCCCTGCCTTCTCCTCCCTGGACTGTACCCAAGGCCTCTTTCTCCGATAAATAAAGTCTTTGCCATTTTACTAGAAGCGGCGGTGACCGTGTCTGATTGAGAGGGCCCTATTCAGGGAAGCCGCGGCAGACTCGGTGTCTCCCCACTGCTCATCGCCGGCTGCCCGGGCCTTAGAGATTTGGAGGAGTTTCAGGGCAGGCGTGAGAATGAGGGGTGAGGGGAAGTAGGAGGAGGAGGCGCTTCTCGTCCACAAACACGCAGCAGCCTCCAAATGGGGTTAGGGGTAGGTAGAGAAGCGGTCTTCGCCAGGTCCGGGTAAAAAGTGAGGCGTGCACTGCTGGGCGCAAATGAGTGCGTATGTTGGGGACGTCACGAGTGAAAAATTAATTTGTGTGGGGCAAAGGGTGGAGAGGGACTTGCCCTACGGTTCGTGCATCCCACCCGGGTCCCAAGGACATTCTTCCTGCGCTCCCTGGTACCGGGCTAAGCCTCCCGTGTAAGGCAGGTATAGGTCAGCCCAACAGCGGGGTGGAGGCTAAGGGCTCCCGAGTTTCGGTTCCGCAGAAGGGCCTCACCCTTGCGGGAGGGATAAAAATGAGGCCGAAATCACTAAAGGACAGGCTGAATTGCGCACACCGGCACAGGGAGATGTTAGCCCGTACCGTTTGAGAGCTGGGATGTATGCCTGGTTATATTCACAAATTCTGGGCCCCTAACTGGGCTGGGAGCAGAGACATCAATCTTCCAAGGACTCTCCGGGGTTCCTGCACCACGAGAGGGCTGGGGCAAAGGACATAGGTTGCTTTCACTTTTCTGGATTGAGCGTGTTTCTCTCTGGGCTTTTGTTGTCGCTGAGCTGGCGAGTGGCTGCTGTCACCAGAGGAGGGTCCCGCCTCCAGGCCGCTCAGCCCTCTTTTCTCCGCAAAATTGATGTGAGAAATGCGCATCTGGTCTTGGGCAGGCGATGGGGCCCCAGGGCCTGAGTCGGGAACGTGCATGTCCGGGAGGAAACTAAGAGACAGAGGACAGAAAAACAGAAAAAGAAGGAGCACAGAAAGACACTCCAAAAACACAGCGAGAAAGTGGATCGTCACAGACAGTGGGTAGAAAGAAAGAGGGATAGGGAGAGAGAGAGAGAGAGAGAGAGAGAGAGAGAGAGAGAGAGAGAGAGAGAGAGAGAGAGAGAGAATGGAAAGAGGGGAGAAGAGAAGAGAGGGGAGAGAACGAAAGAGATGGCCAGGCAGCAGGGCCGGCGTGCGGCCGGTTCCTCTCGGGCGACATAAATCGCCCTCTCTCAGGATGGATGGGTCTGTAATTCGGAGCGCGGACCATGAAGGCCGGGACGAATGGACCTGGGCGGCCGCTGACAGGCGACAATAGCCGGGCCCAGCCCCCCGTGGCTCCGGGTGCGGGCGCGGCCGCGGCCCTCCGCAGCCCTGAGCGCGCCGGCGCTGGCGACCATATGGTTTTTGAATTTTCTTCACAATTTGTAGACAATTTGATGGATTAGGTCCCCGCGCGCGCCTCCCCGGCACAAAGGCGGCGCAGGGACCGCGGCGCGGCGGTCACCCGGGCATCTGCGCCCGCCGTGCGCACCCCCCTCACTGGCCCCCGCCCCGCGTCCAGAGCCCCGGGCCGCCCGCCCAACACGCCCATGAATCCCAATGAAGCGGCCCTGGCACCTCCGGTCGCTTCCTGCTTCGCAGCCCCCGGCCCGGACCCTGCTGGGTCCCTTCGGGCTGGGGGCGGCGGCCCTGGGGCTGAGCCCACCGAAGCTGCGGCGCCCGCGGGGCGCGCGGCTAAGCAGGCGCATCGGGGCTGAGGAGAAACGGGGCCATTTATCCGCCCGTCTAGTTAAAGCGGGTTATTTGTTTGCTTCTCCGGCCTCCCTCTCCTCTCCCCTCCCCCTTCCCTCCTCCCCCTCCTTCCCCTTCTGCCTTTTATTCTTTTGTCTCTAAATGGATTTAATGAGCCTGAAAAACATGACAATTGAATATAACCAAGAAATAAAAAATAACGAGGGAGAAAGGAAGGAGGAAAAGAAAGAAGGAAGAGGAAGGATTAATAAGATGAAGGGAAAGATCCATTCAATGTAGCAAATGTTTATTGTGCGTCTTTTTGGCTCCAGGCCGCTCTGGGGGTGGGGAAATGGAAACGAATCCGATCTAGTTCCTGCCCTCAAGGAGCTCCCAGTCTAGTGGAAGAGACCCACCGCATACCCGGCGCTAACAGGGGACCTGGGTCCAGGGGCAAGGAAAGTGCATTTGCTGAACTCGGAGAGACAGCTTCGGGAGCCGGGTGTTGGGGGCTTCACGGAGGAGGTGGCCTTGCACTCAGGCCTTGAAAGACAAGAAGGAATTCGTTGTTCTTATAGGCCATAAAGAAGGTCTGGTGAAGGAAGGACGAGACCGTCGTTGGAGGGAAGGGGAGGGAAGCACATGCAGAAGCCCTGGGCGGTGCCTGGAGCCAGGAGGCCCGGGGAGAGCCGCCGCGCGCTAGATCCCGCACACTTTGGGGAGCGAATTCGAGCTGCTCCGCAGTCTCCTAGGCTCTGCTGGATTCCATGCCTGCGCCAGGCCGCTGGTGACCTTCTAGAGACCCACCGACAGTGCGTGTGGCCGTTGCGGCCCGACTCTGCCTGGCCAAACACCGCTGCATGGAGCTGGTTTACTGGCCGCATCGCGCAGGGAGGCAGCGGCTACGCGGGCCAGGCCTGAGGATTTGACTGTAGGCTGGAGCAAGAGGCTGGGATCTGGGGCCTGAGCTCCAGCCCACCCTCTCCTCAGCTCTCCCGACCTTGATGGTAGCTGCGACCCGCACGCCGGCTCAGGTGCGGGCGCTCGGATGGCCTTGGCCGCGCCTGGGGCTCTACCACCGGGAACTGTGATGTAAAAGGGACTCGAATGCGCGCGTCGGCCCTGGGCCTCTGAGCAGGAGCCTGCTGAGCCTACCTAGGGTGCGGCTGTGTGGTGTGTGCACCGCCTGTGTGCGCTCCACGGGAGCGTGGCGTGTGCATTATGTATGTTGTTCTCTGCGTGCGGGTGTGCGTGTGTGGCGTGGATAGGTGAGGTGAGGTGAGCCCTGCGCCCATTCTCAGACGAGGTTCATTAAAGCTTGGGATCCTCTGAGCCGCCCGCCCTGTGCCTCGAGTCATTTCATCTCCTGGGGCAGTTGTAGGCATGTTCCGCGTAGGACTCTGGCCACTCTGCAGACCCGTTTTCAGCCGCTGCCCTGGCGAAGTGGCCTGGCTTTGTTTCTTCCCCGTTGGGTCCGAGGCCTTGGCCGGCTCGCCAACTTCCCGGAGCAGGAGGTTTCTGATCTTCTGACTTGGGATCCCGCGGCGCGGGGACAGGCCGGACCCCATCGTGCAATTTGGCTGGCTCTCTTTCCACGCTCCGCCTTCCCCGGCCCGGGGCCGGCGGCGGCGCCGCGTGAGGCGGGGAGGCACAGTTCCTTATTTTACGAGGTACCCGGCCGGTGTCAGACGCAGCTCCGATAAGTAATACTCCAGTCTGAGGGACCAGAACGTGGTAATTAATCCCAAAGACTTAAGTGTATTTTAGTTCAGGAGAAAAAAAATCACTAATTCAATCGTCCGGAAAATTGAAGTTTGATGCATGAGTCCCCCCTGAAAGGGACGGGCTGGGGCCTCATGTCTCCCCTCCGCCCCTGCTGGTAGCCGCGGGGACCCCCTCCTTCCCACCCTTCTGAGCCTTCAGGTCCAGGAAAGTCCACTCACCCAACCCTGCATGTCCCCAGCCGCTGGAACCCAGGGACACCTTGATTTTGCTCCCTACCCTAATAGCCAGCCCCTCCTTTTGGGGCCCAGGAAGTGGTTTGTGCTAAGAATATGGATGTTCTCCTAATACCTACACCTGGGAAGGGGCATAAGACAGCCAGGGAGGTTTAGGGAAGAGTGACTAGATAAGGGACCCAGCGTGGACAGGGTCAGGGGCTGCAAAAGCATGTGGAAGAAGGGAACTGAAACCTCAGTGAACTGGCATCATGAGAGGCAGCAGGTAGGAGGTTGCTGTTGTAAAGTGGAGAATTATGTATGCTGTTGTGAGTGGGGTTAGAACTGTGGGTGTGCTGGGTGGTGGTTAGCCTGTAGAATGGTGGGAGGTTGAGTTGTGTGGGAAATAGGTGCATCTCTAGACCGTGCATGTGCATGAATGGAAGTCCTGGGCAGAGGTTGGCAGACCTGGGGCAGCTGAGAGCCTCTCCCTAAGTGGGTAAACCGACCACGTCTCCCAAAGGAGAGACCCCTGTGACTGGAATAAAATGAGGGTTCTTTGTCCTCATGCATGTACATGACAGGGAGAGCAATACTCTGGAGGGAGGAGAATTTCCACCTGAGTTTCCTCTGGGCCCCACATCTGCTCTCCCAGGGCTGCAAGTCAACTTGTCTGTTCCTACCAGCTACCAGTACTGGGAGAGACCTGGGGCTGAGGGTGAGTGTGTGCGGTCAGCTTCACAGGCATCAACAGGGTGTGTCACTCACTGAGTGTGTCAGAAAGTGTGTGCAACTGAGAAGCTGGGCATGTACAGCTGATTGATGGAAACAGAGCATGTGCAACTGGGGGTAACTGGGTATGTGCTGATGTGTTCCTGTAACTGATTGTTGCAAACTAGCATGTGCAACTAGGTGTGACTAAGTTTGTGCAATGGAAAAGGAAAGAAGTAAAGCTGTCATTGAGGTGGGTGTGACCAGTGGGTGAGTGATGCCCCCAGAGTGTATGATGTGTGCAGGGAGCTAGTATGGACAGATAACCAGGAAAATGAACATTGATGTGGAACTGAAGCTACAGACAACCAGACTCCTAGCTCCAAGAAGCTTGACCAAGCTGGCTACTCGAATTTATACTTACAGTGGTGGGATGGGAGTGAGGAGAGCACATGGCCTGAGGGGAGGGGGCTCATGAGAGGAGCAGCAGAAGGTGGGAGGGAGAACTTCAGCCTGGGCATGCATTTACTCTCAAGGCAGCTGAGGCAAGTGAATAAACACTATGTGGACATGGACTCTGCTTCTTTGAGAACAGGTCGGGGTGGAGGGTTTGTCTGCTATGCTGTTGAGTAATGCCAGGCTGCCCTGCCTGTCCCCTCCTACTCAAGTGGATCCCCAGGCTGAACTTTTGTCTCAAAAATAATCTGCAGATTCATCTTTGGCTGCATGAGTGCCAGGTCACCCTCAAAGACACAGCTTCCTTTAGCTCACTCAAGAGAGGTTCTTCCTCCCTGGAGGTGGGGGAGAGGGGGCTCAGCCCTGCCCAAACTGGGGTGGGGACAAATAGCACATGTGCACATGGCGGATGGGTGATGCTGCCTGCAGGGTTGGGATTGAATGCGTCCTGCCTGCTTTGGAACCTGGTTTATGTACGTGCGAGTGTGCACAAGGATCACTGTCCTTTGGTGTGTGCATGTGGATGTGTGCAGGCTTCTCCTTGGAGAGCTGCATGGGGCTAGTTGTTTGCGGGTGAGGAGGTGGATGTGATGGGAAAGATTAGTTACCTTTGAGTACCCTGAGACCTGTGTGAGTTTAGTTATCAGCATGTGTATATAAAGGTTTGAGATGAGATGTTATCACATCTGGTTGTGGTTGTAACATCTGAATACATGGGATGGAGGCACCCCAAAATGGTTGTCTGTACCCCTATCCCCCAAATTCAGGGGTCCAACTGAGAAGCAGTGGGTCGAGGGCTCTGTGGAGAGGGATTCAGGGCTGGGAGTCCCCTCAGCCAAGAAATAGAGGCCTTCCTTTCCCCTTCCTTACAACCCTCCTTCAGCACAGAAGCTGGGATGGGAAGAGGTGATCCCTCTCATCTCTTGGAGCTGCTCAAGATGAAGTGCCTAGGTCTTCATAGGTACTGTCCCCTCTCTCCTGATGTCTGTGATGGGGCCTATTGATCCAGCTGCCTGAGGCCCACTGGGACCATGTACCCACATGTAAACAAAAGATATGGGTCCAGGTGGGCCCACGACCCACGGCCAATCCAGGGCCCACATAACACAGGCACACAGTGCCATGCAGACACCCCAGAAGCAATGCAAACACACACAAAGCAGGTACCAAGTTACACAGATCCACAATGCAGAAACCCAATACACTCCCACAGAGACACAGACATGCAGTATCCCCAGAAGCCCAGTGTAGTCACATATGATCCAGCACAGCCACCAAAATATAGGTAGCCAGTAGCACACACAACAGTTCAACAGATAAGCCTTTTCTGTTAAACAGATATACCATCCTCATTCTCACTGTTATACATACAATATAGTGACAAGACAGTGACAGAGGCATAGCCCACGGTTACCACAAGCACACAATGCACAAGCTTGCAGGTATTCTATGCAACTGCAGGCGTAGGAAGGGAGCTGGCTGGTTTAGGCTACTTTGGGGAAAATGCTGCCATGTTTGGGTGTTCTGAGAGGAGTCCAGCAGCAGCAGAGGGCAGCCACCAGCAGACAAGGGTGGTGGGGCAGGGAGGCTACGGTTGTCTGGGGGAGCTCCCAGCCCTTGGCCTAAGAAAAAAACAAATCCCCAACCACCCCAGAAATGCAGTCAAAGCCACCCGCTGCCCACCGCCCTGCACAATGGCTCTGGCTGGAGTCGTTATCATTTTTGTTAACTTTTTATCGACTGTTTGCTAGATGGCGTGTCAGTAAAGTGTATGATTTGAGATGAAAAATTAGGCAGATTAACCTGAGGGGAGAGCCTGATTGATTACTAAATAGGATCAATTTGAAAGTTTTAGTCCTGGCGTTTCTGCAGAGCCTCTTAATACTTCAAACTTCAATTTTACGGGCGATTGAACTAAGCATGTTTCTGACAAAATTGATATATGTATTAATTTGCTTTAACTGGTGATTAATTACTCTCCACTGAAAGAATTATATGGAGCTGTTTGCCTGCGATTTGCATATTAATCAAATTCTAGTTGATAATTCCATCGGTGGGGGGGGTCAGGGGCGGGGCGTGGGGCACAAGGGTGTGAAGGGGTGTTTGCGCCAGTGCGGTGTGTGCACTGGTGTATGTGGGGGCTCCAGACCCCCCCTTTGCTCACTCCCTGCTTAGCTGCCAGTTTAGTGCATTAAAACCAAAGATGCAGAACGAGTTTGCCCGGCTATTTGGCGGGAGCAGAAATTGCCTGTCCGGTTTTATGATCTGCTCAGCCTGAGCAGCCGGGTCCTTAATGTCCCCTGTCAAAGTGTCCACGATTTAAAGGGAAAACGGCCCCCGCTTTAGCACCGAGCCAGCCTGACAAGGGACGAGGCTTGGATGGGGACCCCCTTAAATAACCCCTTTCCAGAAAGACCACAGTTTCTGGATGGCACCCCAGCTCTGGGGACCCTCAAAAAACAAGCCATGTCCTTGGAAAGGTCCCAGCTCCTGCAATGCTCTAGCTGTGGAGTGCCGCCCACCCCACACTCATGTACACTGGGGCACATGGTTGCACAGTAGAGACACAGAGACACAGTCAGTCACTTGAGCTGATGGGTAAGAAACCACCCTCTTAGACACACGCAGACACAGCTACCCCGTCATACTCCTGTTCACTTAGGCACCCGCTCTTGGGCCTGTCTGTAGACACACTCAGCTACCCACACTCACACCCAAACATACAGAATCGCACACAGGCACAGAGCCTACATAGACACCCAAGTCACGTCCACATGGCCTTTCAGGCGCACGTGGTCACACACACTCAGACACTTGCACATTTTCAGATTCACACTCAGACTTCATCCACACACAAACACACGCAGTCATAAAGCTCTCTTGCATGGAGATTCCCAGCAGCACACGCCCTAAATACCTGCTTACACCCTCCCTGGCACACGCAGTCCCTGACGCTCTCTCCTATCCCCTTGCTTGGCCCGAATCTTTAAACTAAAGGGGGCGGCGCCACTGAATCAACTTTGCCCATCTCTGGATGCAAAGGGTAGGAGTGTAATTAAAACCAGATAATTAATGAGACAATATTCCTCCAGCTACATCTTTAATGAACAAACCCCTTCAGGGCAGCCTCTTCTTCTAGGCTCATTAAAGAGAAGAAAGTTGGGCGGCTCGCGGACTTCCCAGCGTGTTAATAACGAACCTGGAGTGGGTGCCTCAGACCCGAGAGCTTCCTGGCCCTGGCCCTCGCACCACCACTTTGTAGCTGTGCCCGCCCCCACTCCCACCCCTAACCTACCCCAATCCCTCCAGGCCTCGTCGTCTCTGGCTGCCCCACAGCGGTCCCCCAACCGCCTCTCAATGACTCCCTGCTCCGCCTGCCCTCTCTCTTGCAGCCTCTCACCGGCACCCGGCAACCTGTGCTCAGATGCGACCCGGCTTCCGGCCTCCCAATTTCCCTCCCGCCCGGCGCTGCGCACTCCAGGCCCCTTGGCTGGATGCGGCCAGCCCTGTAGAAGGGAAATCGAGGCAAGGTAGGGGCCTGAATATCTCTCTGAACCTCAGTGCCCTAGCTAGGTGGCCTGGGACTGGCTTTTGAGCTGCGGTCCTGGAAAGGGGTGGGCAGAGAGCACCTCATTTTCCACGCACGCCCTCGCGCAGTCTCAGGAACGCACAATAGCAACCACATGCACGTGCACTCAAGCGCACGCGAGCGAGCATACACAGACACTCCCACTCGCTTGCGCACACATGTGCGCGGTCGCAATGCCTTCGGTCCAGATGGAGCGGCCCAGGCAGCTGGGAGAGCTTGCTTAGGCTTTCCCCCGCCGCCTGAGGTCGCCCTCGCGTTATTCGTCTCGAGGGTGGGAACATTTTCACTGGGGGTGCAGCATCCTCCGCCTGGAGCGGACAGCTTGATCGGAGAAACTAGGAGCAGGCAGCGTACTGGGCGCTTAGGGCCGGGGGAGCCCTAGTCAGACCCAGACGGGGGCGGTAGCTCTGGCGGTGGCTTTGGCGGCGGCGCCTGTGTTCGCCAGCGCTGGCTTTTAGGGATGAGTTATGTGGCAATGAGCGAAGTAAATCTGCATGCGCAAAAGATGCTAATTACTCTTAATAGCCTACCCAGACGCCCCGAGACTGGGAACCCAGAAACGTAAATATGCTCTCTATAAATATTTTTAATTGTGAAATTTCCTGGAAGGAAGGCTTTGGGTGCGCGGGCCGATGCATCTGGCTTTGGAGGGAGGGAAAGGGCCCCACTCGGAAAATGGGGTCCGAAGTCAGGGCCCCGCGCAGGGGCGCCAGGCGCCGGGCGAGAGACCTAAGCCCGGCTGGCGGGCGCTGGGTAAAGTTAGTGATGTATCGCATTAATTACCAGTGTGAGCTGCAAATGGTTTGAGGCCCAGGGAAAATTAATGGGAATCCAAATTCTAATTATGTAGCTGTTGTTAAAGAGTTTAACTAGATAGTCACGAGAAAATTGGATTATGCATAGAAATATGCAGCCTGGGCGCGCTTGGTCCGGGAGATCGGTCCGGGGACTCTCATCCAGGTCGCATCCCTGCCCTAGAGGACACTCCTCTTCTCAGAGGAAGGAAAAGACCCACCCCCTGCCCCAGCGTATAAATAAAGATCCAGCGTTTTCCGATGGTATCAGTAGGGCGGGTCTTAGGATGGGAGGAGAGTCCGAAGCTTGCAGAGGCGCGTGCTTGAATGCGGGGGTCGGTGTGGAGGTCTGGGACTTCTGGGTGCTTTGGTCTGGGTAAGCGTTTGTGCCCATTTCTCAGGTTGTTGCCTCTGGGTCTCGGCGAATCCACCCTACATCTCTTTCTGATAATCATATAATTACATCTGAGGGCTGTGGGTTTACATTTTTTCCACTGTCAGTTTAAGGAAATAGCCACCCACCGGAAGCTCAATTACACCCGAAGCCTCGTCATTCACTTTATTAAGGACCCTGAATATGTTTTCATTTTCGCAGGAAATGAGGTCTGATCAAGCAGCACTAATACCTCCGGCCTCGGGGGGTGGGGGCGGGGACTCTCACGGGCTGGCTCGGTCTCCCCGAGGCCGGGCCATGGGCGGGTGGTGCTCAAGCTCCGAGAAGGGGGCATCTTGGGGCGGCTGCCACTCAATCCTTCACTTCTTCCGATTTCTCCCAATTTTCCCTAGAACCCGGGATTCGTTCCGTCCGGGCCACCCACTGAGTGGGCCCACGCTCTCCCTCATCTCAGAGCGCTGCACTTGGAGTCCCCTCCACGCTGGCCCTGGTGGAATGGGGAGCGGAGTGGGGGCAGGCCTGGGGAGTTGAGGGGACGCTGCAGCCCAAAGGCAGAGCCAGCGTCCTTTCAAGTCCACTTACCCCCTTCCCAGGAGCTGGCAACCTCCGAGGACTCTGCAAAGGCCTCTGGAGTAGGCGGATAGGCCTGCACAGCGAAGAAGCACCACCTCTCCGGGACCCTTCCTGTCCTCTTCGGTCTGATTCCAGATTTCCATCTCCCCTTCCACGAGAAGGCAACCTCTCCCCGCCACCCTCTATTTTAGAGGGGGAAGTCGGCGGGTCCGGGTCCTCAACAAGGTGCTCCTTGCCGGACGGTGCTGGCGCTTCGCGACTGAGGGCGGCTCCAAGCCCCCTCCACCCCCCGCGCTCCCATCGGATCGCTATTTGCTAGAAGGCCGCGCGGGATTAACGCTGGCGCTGCTAGCAGAGCGGACCATCGGTCTCTCCACGTCTTCTCTTCCCTCCACTTGGGCTCCGGATTGAACACGGAGCGTGAGGAGTGGGGAGGGATGGGACCTCTGGGTCAAGTCTCAGGAGACCAGGATGGTCTGAAGGCAGGAACCCAAAATGTTTGGGGCATCAGAATCTGAATAATAAGAAGCCGAGCTGGAAGGATCAGTTCAGGAAAGGCCTGGGCAAAGAAGAGGGTGTCCCAGAGGGGCAAATTCTGACTTGGGTAATAGGTCTGAGTCAGATGCGTTTAGAGCCTCCCTCCCAATTTCCTCCTGGCCCCTGACGGGGTAGAGGAGGCAGTTCCTCAGGGCTGGGGCAGATTTCTCACAGGTCAAGAGAAGCCACTGAGGATAACCCTCTGTCCCCCAGCTTCCCCCCACCCACATCACATCGGGTGGAGTTTGGACGGCCCAGAGCAAGAGGTGATACACCAACCCACAAATCCTGGGAGAAAGACAAACGGACAGATACGGGCACACTCTTGGATTTTTGATTCTCAGGCCGAATTTGGATTCTAAGATCCCAAATTCTTCTCCCAGTGGCCTCACAACAGGACCCATAAATCCGGAGAGGCAGGTGTGCCGAAGACGTACAAAAACATGGAGGATCCCCCATCCCTTTCCAGCTCCTAGGGGAGGTCTGCAGAATCCATTCTCTATCCCACCCAATGGGATCCTTGGACCGCAGCTGGCTCCTTCCTGCAGCCCTCGCTGTCTCCAAGCCAACCCCCTCCACTTGAACCAGTCTTTAAAATTCTGCGCTCCTCTGTGATGCGGACTTCGAGCGCCACCTAGCGACATTTATGGAGACGTGCAACAACAGTCACCCCTTTCCACCCACTCCACTCGGAATCCCAATACCTATCTCGACGCGGTCCTGCTAGCTTATCACAAAGCCCTTACGTGAGCACGCTTCACCTCCACTTCCTGGCACTGAGCCATTAGCATAGGGTCACTGCAAGGAAAAGCAGGGGAACAGCGCAAGGGCTCCGCCTTGTCACTTGTAGATTGGGTATGGGGTAGGGTTGAGAAAGGGGGCCACCCCATGTCTCTGCTGGTGAGGGGCAGAAAAGGAGTCCTCCTTAGGACACCTCAAGATTCCCTTTTCTGAATGAGTGCCTAAAAGAGGTTATGAGCCCACAGTTATCTCTATTCCTACCCCAGCAAGGCCCTTCTCTGCAGGCACGCGGACACTAGAAGCAAACTATCAGAAACCTCCCGGCTGGCTAAATTTGGGTCCTCACAACCGCTTCCACGCGGGAAAGATTGGGCAAGAGCTCCCTCTGCTGTCCATAGTTTGGCACTGCTACAGGCTGCCGTGCTCGAGGGCTGCAAAATCCAGGCGAGAGAAGCAAGATATACTTCTCTGATCCTGATTTGATCTGCTGGTGGTCATCCTAGCCATCCTTCTGCCTTCAGGAAGGGTCCCTTTCTCAAACGGGCAGAGGAGTCTTCTCTGGTCTTCATGGGTTTGCACAGGGAAGGAAGACTCAGTGCTGCTGAGTTCCAACCCTACTGCTAGTTCTGTGCTAATCTTACTTTTCCTTTCTGCTGTTGGGCCAGCTGCGCCCCTATCCCCAGCTAATATGGTGCCTAGAAAGTTAGAAATTTCTTCCTCTACAGTACGATTGTCAAGCCTGACAGGATGGGCTGTGTTCCCTAGCTAGCACTCTACAGATGAAAAGGTCAGGGGAAGAGTGAATGCCAACAGTCATAGGGCCAGTCCATTCAGAGATGATATAAAAAGTGGTGAGAGTTGGTGGTGGCACCAGATACTGCCTTGTGCTGACCCAGGCTGCCACCATCTCCTATTGACACTGAACCCACTGACCCTGGCACACCACACTCACCAGAGACCCACCCCTGAGATCTGTCCCGCCTCATTACAGGATGTTCTCCAGCCCTGGGCAACTAGAAGAAGCAAGGGTCAGAGTGGGCAGGAACTCTGGGAAGGTATGAAGGTATGGAATGAGGTGGTCTGTGAAAGGCACTCTGGGTCTTTGCCCTCAATTTTGGTACTGTCCTTCGAGAAGTGAGAGAAAGGGCAGTGCGTGAGCATATGTGACAGAAGGAGGAGGACAGGGCTTTGAAGGCCCCCCTGTGACATGAAATCTCATTTGAGGTGATACCCTATGATTGTGTATAGGTCTCCCAGAGCTCTGATCCAGGCCCCTGCTGCCCACTTGCCATGTCCAAAGAATGGTACTCCCACCTGGACACAGATTATAGTAAGCCACAAATATTGGGTATTTCCAGTTACGCTAAGTAGCCCAAGAAAATGAGAATCCTTAAACCTAGGCCTTAAGTGGGGAAAGAGGTGAAGGGGGCTTCTGTCCTTTTCCATTCTTTTCTCTCTTGGAGTCTTCAGTAGTTTCTTATAAAAGGGCATGATGCTTCCTCCTTTCTCCAGTGTGGACATCTTGGGGTCTTTGGAGTCACTGCACTTAGAGTCAGGACACTTCGTGTTCCCTTCGCCTCCCTCCAGGTCTAGGAGGAGAAGGCAGCAGGGGAGAGGTGGCTGATGTGCCTGGCTGCATGCTAATCTGAGCTTGGGAAAAGAAAATGCAGATTTCAGGCCCCACTCCCGGGCCACTGAAATGGAATCTAGGGAGTGGGACCTAAGAATCTTCCTTGTGATGTAGCAGCTTGTGGCCAGGATCTGGGGTCAGAGAGATGTCTTGGCTACAGTGGACCATTTTAATGCATTCAGATCTTCTTGTTTATCTCCTTCTGCTCTCTCTGGGTTCCAAGTTAAGGTCTGTAGACTTTTGTGCCTGAGAGAAAAGATGTATTATTTTTTGTGTGCTCTAGCCTGAGTCCAAGAGCCAGGATACTTCGTGTCCCAGCACAGGTATTCCACCTGGGCGAGTCTGCACCCCGACCTGGGTGCAAAGGGCAGTTGTGGATGACCATCTGTGGAACTGGGGACTTGAGAGCACAGGGACAATGTGATGATACTGAAAACTAGGAACTTTATTATACCCACTACCTTACCCTCTTGTCTGGCTGTGTTCTCCTTTTATCGCTAAACTTATAGGAGCCTCTAGACTTGGCATTCTTAACCCAGTGCCCAGAATCCCCTGCAACTGGGGGCAGAGTTGTGTGCATATGCTTAAGTGTGTTTTTCTGCGTGGTTTTTCTAAAGGGCTTAATGACCCAACAGAAGTCAACAGCATTGATTTCCTTCTCTTTTCCTCCTATCTGCTATGAGGAAACCACCTTGATTTGATTTTGAAACTTCTGTGACTGTGTAAGTAATTGTGTGTTTGTGTAAGTTAAGTTGGAAGATGAGCAGGCATTCCATAACCCCCGTTCCACAAAGGACAGCTGTCACGATGTGGCTGAGGTTTGGGCCAGAGCCCTACAGCCAGAGAGAGGGAAGATAAATGCCAGGGAGGAGAGAGATAAATGCTTGGGGGAGGTATGCCCTCACCAGCAGGAAGCTCCCTGGAGAAAGAGAGGTAGCCCTCGGGCACAGTTTTCCCTCCTTCACGGACCCCAGCAAGACAGGGCAGTCAGAGTGAGGGAAGCATGGATGATGGAAGAAGACAAACGGGACTCTTGCCTTGACAAGTGGAGCTAAGATCCAGCTGGCTTTTTGCTTCTCTTCAACTCTAACCTCTGTAAATCCAGATTTCATGAGATGGAGGACAAGCTTACAAATTCTTTGGAAGCCCATGGTGGGCTTTCAATTTATATTTGTTGACTGCCTGAATGATTGAATAAATAAAGTAAAATGGCTTCATGAGGGTACTGCCATGTTAATAATAAAACAACAACAACAACAACAACAACAACAACAACAGAGAAACAGTCTTTGTAAGACAACTGAAGCTCTTCTGGCAGAGGCCTCAGTCATTTCAACAAGTAGTGGTGCTGTCTGCCGAGACCCTCACGTGTAATTACCTCATTAAATACCAGAACAATCTTGAGACATGGGCACTGGGAGTTATGATGTCCATTGTACAGATGGGGACTTGAGGATCTGGGACCAAGGCACTTGCCCGACATGGCAGTTTGCAGGCGATTAGAATTGAATCTGCTTCCTGAGGCTGTAGAGCCCTCACTCTGCTCTTCTCCCGGGTCCACCTCAGCAAGGCTGCCTTCTACCCAGGCCCTGGCAAGGGTGGGAGTTGTGCTCTCAGGGTTGTAGCTTCCCTTTCAGCATCTTCTCCTCTTCCCAGGTGAATGCTGATGTCCAACTCTCCTGGCTTCTTGCAACTTTCAGTGTGGTCCTGGGACCAAGAGCATCACCTGGGAGCCAGTTAGAAGAGCCCCATCAAGACCTGCTGAGTCAGAATCTGCGTTTCAACAAGATTCCCTTGAGTAATTCCACATCGGATTTGGAGACTTTCAGCTCTCCACCTCTCTCTGCCATTAACAGGTAAGGAAAATCCTTGCTAACCTGATTAACAGGAAGCCACTTCCTCAGGGCTGCTAGAGGCAGGGGTAGAGATGCCTGTTTCACCCAAAACCTGCAGCTTCTCTGGTCCTGCTTCAGATTTCCCAGGACTTCTCCCTCCCGAACCTTCACTCCCCTTCCAACTGGAAAGCCTGCTTCTCCTTCCCTCTCCTACATTCCTGCATTACCTTTTGTTAAAAAACAAACTTTTAATTTCAGAATAGTTTTAAATGTATATAGGAAACTTGCAAAAGTAGTACAGAGAGTCCCATAGACCCCTTACTCAGTGTCCCCTCTTGATAACATCTTACATTACCATGGTGCATTTGTCCAAACTAAGCAAACAACATTGGTGTAGTATTACTAACTAAAATCCACTTTATTCGATTTCACCAGATTTTCTACCAAGGTCCTTTCCCTGTTCCAGGACTGCATCCAGAGTACCACATTACATTCAGTGGCCACTTCTTAGTCTCTTCTGGTCTGTGATCATTTCTCAGACTTTCCTTGTTATACATTAATGCCCATAACAGTTCAGAAGACTACTGGTCAGGTATTTTGTAGACTGTCTCTTGATTTGGGTTTGTCTGGTGGTTTTCTCGTGGTTAGACTGGGGTTACGGGCTTTGGGAAGAAGACCACAGAGGTGGAATGCCCTCCTCATCATATCACATCACATCGGAGCTTTGCAATCAACATGACTCATTACTAACGATATCAAACTTGATCACCTGGCCAAGGTCCCGCCTTTCCTAACCTTCCCTTCCTTCTTTCCCTTTGTCTCCATAGTTCCCTTCCTGGTAGCTTTGTCATTGTTTTAGTTGTTAATAATACGTTTGTACTGCAGCATCTCCTCTGCCTTCCTCCGCGCATTCTTCCCTATGCCACTTGGGTTTTCGCTCTGATGCTTTTATTACTGACGAGGTGTGTTGTTGGAACACATCCTCTGCCAGCAGAAGCACTGATGCAGTCACAGTTCTCCTGCCAACGTAAAGCCTAAAAGCTAAATAGAAGTTGCCCACTGGGGCCTGGAGGCAAACAGGAGGTTGGGCCTTGAACAAGCCAATAGTGCTCTGGATGATTTAACAAAGTGTGTTCTACTCAAGCTGAAGAAGAAAATTAGAGTTAGAAAGTGATCAGGAACAGGGCAATACTGGATATGTGAAGGAGGGTGGTATGCAGTCATGCCTGAGTGTTTGCATTTCTATTTTGTTTTGTTTTGTTTATTTTGTTCTTTAGATTCCACATACAAGTGAGATCATATGGCATTTGTCTTTCTCTGTCTGACTTATTTCACTTAGCATAATACCTTCCAGGTCTATCCAAGTTGTTGTATTTCTTTATATTTTATTTTGAATTCTGAATTATCCCTGTCAATCATGTTAGGCAATAGTTATGTACATCTGCTTTAACACATGCCAGTCACATTTTCATTTTAGAATAGCAATACTAAACAGAAAACATCCTGCTTCCTCCCCATTCTGAGCCTTCAGTGTGCCTGTGCTGCATAATACAGTCTCCATCCCCGCCCTGGACTCAGGCCTCCCTCCTGCCAAGTAATCATGGAAGAAAGAGAAGTTAAAGACATCCTACAGGGGCTCCGCCAAGCATTTGATGCTCAGGAGAGAAAACTCTGGACTCTGGGTGGAACTGATGTCTTTAGGGTCCTCAGTAAAGGTGGAAGAGGATACCCAAGACTCATGTGACCTGACTCAGCCCCTGCAGCTTTACCTACCACCCCTGGTGAAATCTATAGATTCATGTTTAGCTTCCAGAATTCTCCACTAAGTGCTATACCTGTATGGTTCCAGGATTGTTCAGGGATGATGAAATATTGATATTTGTCCTTCCTAAAAGGGCAAGTTATGATCAACAGTCAGGTAGGAGTCTGCCTATGGAATGTTCTGCAGATTCTTTGCTACCCTGCATAGCATGCACAGTTAAATGTTCAGATAACGTCACTGGCAAGTTCTCCTTCAGTGGTGGTGGTGTGTGGTGTGGGAGGAAGGGATAGTCAGCTGCCACCACCATGTATTCTGGTTGCTCACATTAGAGCCATTGTGCAAGAAGTTTCTCTGCACTCATTTAGGAAGAACCAGCCCTTTGATCCAGCTGGAGATGACCTTGATTCACATCTTCCCATAGGGGAGAAGTGAGGGGCAAACAGGCACCCCAAGGCTATTGGCAGTGGTTTTAATCAGCTCTGTATGATGGCAGTGAATGGGAACCCACCTGAAGTAGCTCGATATAACATAACTGTAGAGGACTCCTCTTTGACATTTCCTTG
This sequence comes from Eidolon dupreanum, assembly GCA_028627145.1. NCBI lineage: Eukaryota > Metazoa > Chordata > Mammalia > Chiroptera > Pteropodidae > Eidolon > Eidolon dupreanum. Next base: position 17,090,364 of record CM053506.1, read on the forward strand.
AAAGTAGGCTGCAGAAGCTGGGGTAAAATGTGACCCCCCCCACCCCACCAGATTGGAGGAGGAGTAGGTATTGACTCAGGTTGGGCCTGCCAGAGCCTTTCTCTTGAGTTGGACAAGCGCTAAAGGGTGATCAGGACATCTCTGTGGCCACTTCATGGGCTATGAAGCAACCATGTTCAGCTTCACATACATGGAGAACTGAAGGAAGTCGGTCTCAAGTAAGACTCTTGAGACCATGGGGCTTTAGGCCTGGAGGATTCCAGGTTGAACTGACTTCTATGCCGTGGAGAGTCTTAAGAGTAGCCCTTCCAGCAGCAATGATAAGCTCCTTTCTGTGTTGACTTCTGTCATCCCCAAATCTTAAGCAAAGTTTTGTCAAATGCTAACAATAATAGAAAGACATTAGAGGTCAGAAGCCTGCAGGCAAACACTGCCTTCAAATCTGAGACATGGGGAGACATCAGGATTACTTTACAACTCCGGTTGCCTCAGACAAGTCTGTTCAGACATCTTCAAATAATGCATTTTAGCACTTCTCTCTGCCAGAGTGTTGACACTCCGGCTGTTCCCCAGGGCTGAGTGATGCCTCAGCGGGTCTGTGTAGCACCTTCCTGGGGCTTGGAGGTACAGGCATTGCCAAGAGGCAGGAGAGTGAGCCAGAGGAGCATTCCTGCTTCTCAATCAGTGCCTTTTCTGTTTGCAAATCCCTCAGCACAAACCACTTAATACATGTGGACAAATCTGTCCATACTCTCAAAAGATACGAGTCTAGGGAGCAAGGAAAGAGAAAGGACTGTCTTCCCCACACCCTTGGCCATTGCTTCCTATTCCCCACCTCTCAGCTCTGGCCGGGAAGATTCTGAGAGTGGGTACAAAGGCAGAAGCTTGGGGAAGTCAGCGAAGCGAGATGACAGGTAAGGACCTTTGGTCCTGGATCTCACTGGGGCTGGGGCTGCACTGCCTTTGAAACCTATTATCCTGCAGAGGTGTGAACTAGTTTCTATCAAGGTCTATGTTAGTGCCAGGCCGTATTAATTCAATAACCCCCTTTTAACAACCTTTTTATTTTGAAAAAATTTAAACCTATAGAAAAGGTAAAAGAAGAGTATAATAAACTTCCAAATACTCTTTACCAAGATTCACTGGTAACTAATATTTTATTACATTTGCTTTATTCTTTCTTTCTCTTACACATACACACACAGATGTAATTATCTTAGTATTATTCTTTTGAACTATTTGAGAATAAGTTTCAGACATCATAACCCTTCATTCCTAAATACTTCAGGACGTATCTCTTAAGAACAGGAACATTTTCTTACATGCCCTTAGGACAATTACCAAATAAAGGAAATGTCATTCATACACACTATTATCTAATATATGATCCATATTCAAATTTTGCCCCTTGTCCCATATTATCCTTTATAGAAATTTTTTTTCTCTCATCCAGGAACTGATCTAGAATTATGTATTGTGGTTAGTTGTCATGTCTCTCTAGTCTTTTTTAACCTGGAAAAGTTCTGCTCAATCTCTTTTGCCTTTCATAATACTGCCTTTTGGAAGAGTTCAGCTGTCTGACAATTCTCTCATGATTAGATTCAATTTGTGCATTTTGGACAGGGATGCACCTCAGTAATGCTGTGTCTTCCTCAGTGTGTCAATCAGGAGGCACATTATTGGTGATGTTAGTTTTGATCACTTGGTTAATGTGGTTCCTGCCAGATCCATATGAAAAGAGTAAAGGTTACTTTTTTCCTTTCAAAATTAATAAATGCTCTATGGGCAGATACTTTGTGACTATCCTTTTCCTCAAGACATTCTTGTCTCCAATAGTTTTAGCATCCATTGATGATTCCTGAATCAATAATTACTATGACAGTTGCAAAATGGAGTTGTCTTTTTTCAACATTTAGAATTAATTGCTATTTGTTATCTCATTTTGCAAATTGAACCATTGAGGATCTGAAGGTCAAGGAACTTGCCTAATGCCACGCAGCAGTGAGGTTCAGACTCAGGCCTGTCTGATTCCATAGCCTGTGCTTTTGCCCTTCTTCTATGCTGCCGCCATTCAGACCCTCCGGCCATGAGATGTAGGAGGTGGTGAGATGTTCTCTTACCCCATCTCCCCCACATAATACTTTCCCTACTTGCTCCTCTACCTAAATGTGAGGCAGAGTCTCTGGTCACAGTTAGATGGAAAGAAATGGGCTGCAGGGTTATTTTTGCAAACCCTCCCTCTCCACGCCCCAGCCTATTCCTCTTAGTCCCCTCATGAACCTTCCAAAAGTGATATCCAGAGCAGAAATCTCACAAAGAAGTCACCTCAATTATCCAGACCCTTTCCTGTCCCCTCTTTCCCCCTTCCCCTGCAAAGAGCCTCTCTCCTTTCCTGATTTTGGGAAATAAGGAGAGGCTTTGCAATGTGAATAAGAAGTAGATGTGAGAGCCAGAGGCAAAGCTACGGGCCAACTGCAGTGTCGCTCATGTGTGTGAGTGAGTGTATGTGTACAGTTGGGAGTTCTAAAAAGAAGAAAGGAGTGAGGAAAGGAATATGACTGGTGCTTAAAAGCACTGACTCTGGAGTTGGACTGCTGTAAAACTCACCTGTAGGATATAACAGCACCTACCTCACAAGATCATTGTGAGGATTAAATGAATTAATCCATGGACAGTGTTTTCCCCAGATGAGTTATTGCTCCACGGGTGATGGCGGTATGCTGAAGGGGAAGATAATGTGGGTGATGGTGGGTAGCAGAAAAGCCTTGAAGGTTCCCAGCCCTAGGACAGTGTTACATGAGAAGAGAGCTGGTGGCTTGTTATTCCAGAGGCTGGTGGATGAGACTGAGGCAGGAAGGATATTCCTGTGGTGCATGGTGGAGAGGGCCAGGATGACTCACTCACTTGTTTACACTTTCCCTCTCACCTGCTTCCAGAAAGGCTTTGAGTAACTCATAATTAAAGCCTCAGGTGCCTCAGCCTGCTGAGACGGAAAAGACTCTGTCCCAGCTGGAGTGTGGCTTGGGTGAGGCTGGCATGGCTTGGCAGGTCCTGGGCTCACCTGGAGGGGTGGAGAAGGGCTGACTTTCGTAGTGTGAGGGGTACAGGATGGCAGAGATGAGAGGCCGAGGAAGGAAAGCCGGACAGAGTCCCGAATGGCCACAGGCCCAGATGGACAGAGGGACTGGAGGCTAGCGGTATCCATTTTGGGCAAAAGAATGTTGGAAGAGGAGTTAGGGAGACATTGAGAACAGACATAAAGGTCTCGGAATCTGGCTGGGCCCATTTTTAGTATTTGCTCAGTTGCTTTCTTTGGCCTTAGACCATCCTGTTGGATATTCCTGTTGGCCAGTCCTGGGCCCTCCAGCTGCCCCAAGGCTCAGGCCCTCTCTACCAGGAACCACCAACTTCTCGTCTCTGGAGGGAGAGCCTGTTCTCTCCAGCTCCAGGTCCAGGTGCCTCTGGCCTCAGGGGGAAACACCTGTAGGAGGAAATCCTGGTTTCCCCCCATCTCCCTACCCTCACCCCCACTCCCAGCATGAGTTGGATCTTACCCACCCCACCCTCATGCAGAGGGTACATGCTGATGGTCCTTGTGTCTTAGTCTGGCAGCAGTGACAAGGCAGTTCCTGCCCTAACCCCTGGTAACCCTTCTTTCTCAGTCTGCCCAGGGCCTGAGCTTTGTCTGCCCCTCCCCCACACCATTTGCTGCCTCTTACCTTGCGTATCCCTACAAGTCCCAGCCTCAGCTCAGCTCAAGTTTCCTTAGGAGACACACTGACAGCATCTCCACGTTGCACCAAGTTTTGGCAAGTCCAGCTCAACTCTGACAGACTTTCTGTCACACTTCCCTCCAGCTACTTAATCCAAACTTTACCAGGTAATGGAATATCTTCCATTTAGGGAGGTGAAGGGGTTCTCCCCTAGGCGGGATTAAACACGATGACAGTTCCTAAAGGTAGGGGCTGGAATTCAGGCTAAAAACGTAAGGTGGCAAGTCTAGGGGGACTGTTAGAAGTTCCAGAGGCAGTCTGGGTTGTGGGGAAAGGGAATGTGCAGCCTCTGCTCCAGGGTCCCTGCCAAAGGAAACCCCACTTCTGAGGTCAAACTAAGGGGCAAGGAAAACAAGGTGAGAGGGAGCTAAATGAGAAGAGGAAGGAGTGTCAGGGCCAGAAATGCACTGGTCTCAAATCTTGAGATGAGAGGACAGGCTTTCCTGCCGGGTTCAGGAGGGTAGGGTTGGGTGTGGGCAAGGCAGACAACCATTGGCCACTATCTAGAAAATAAAACTTTATAGGTTGAGATGCACCCATGTGGGAAAAAAGTTCCCTGTTAGAAAGAGGAATCTGGCTGCAAAGAGCAGAAACTTACTCAACTTGCTCAGCCAAAACAGGATATTTACTAGGAGGAAATAACAGCATGTCATGGACTTCGAGTTGCAGGGGTGAAGCTGATCCCTCTGAGAGCCTCAATACAGGAACTCGAAAGGATAACTGGGTTACTCTCTGTGAATCTCTCACAAGCTTTCCCAGTTATACTCCCCTCTCTCTCTGGATCGGTTTTATCTGCTTCTTTCTGCATGCATGCAGTGGACATCTGTCATCTGGAGGCCACTCAGCATCTATATCTTCTTCCTAATAGCACCCTTATTTCCTATAGAAGACTGTTTAAAATGTACCCCGGATTTTGTCTTTATTCAGGTATGATGAGGCCAACTGATTAGGAGATGGGTGCCATTGAAAGGATAATTTTTTATTCATAGTTCCCAAGAAAGGTGGCTATGGCGACCACACCAGGCCACATGGGGAAGCACCAGGGTTTGTCAGGAGGCAGAGGAGCAAGAGGAAAGCATGGGCACAAGCCTTTACTGTGGTTTCTGTGGGGAAGGCCAGGCAAGGAAGGGGAAGTAGATTTAGGACTGGGTAATTTGCATGATTTCAGTGGGTTCTGGGCTACAAGGCTCTCTCCAGTTGTCTAGCCCTGGGATGCTTAGAGCACAGGAATATTGTCTCCTGCAGTGTAAGAGCCAGAGAGAGGAGGTGGTTTGGAGTATAGGCTCTGGATTCGTTAATTTACATATGAAAGACACACTCCCTGTTTGCTATCTCTAAGAATTTATTAACCCCATGATGAGCAGTTTCTCCCCAGTCCATGAGGCCCCAGCTGCCAGAGCATCAGGAATACAGAAAATAAGAAATTATAGTTAATACAGAGACTTAGACCACTCGCATTGAATATGACCTTGATAGAATGGTAAATGCATTCTTCTTCTCTCTACAGAAGCAGAGGGAGGGGAGTGAAGTCAGAGCTGTGGGTACTCTTCCTATGTCTCAGATTCATACTTTTCTTTTTTGTTAATTTCTTTTTTTTTTAGATTAATTCTTAAGGAACTGAGAACTTAATCTTTCACAATGTTGGAAGGACCACCTTGTGTTCTACCTCCCACCCCAGCTCCTGTGACACAAATGCCCAGCACACCAAGGTTTGCGGGCTGTAACCCTAGAGTCATCTCACCTACAAGTACAGGCATTAACAGCCAGGTCATGGTGTCCTCTGGTGTTATGATTCCAAAACTGCCCTGGTGCCCTATGTGAGGTACAGCAAAAAGGTCTGGGACCAAGTAGAGGCTTCCAACCCTGACCTAAAGTTGTGGGAGATTGGCAAGATTATCAGTGGCATATAGTGAGAGCTTACTAATGAAGAGAAACAAAGATATTTAAACAAATATGAAGTAAAATATGTAGGGTAGAATGAGCCTATGAGGACCTATCATAATTCCTCCCCACATACCTTTTTAACACAAGTACTGCTCTAGAGAAAGGGAGAGACTATCTCATGTGGAGAAAGGAGAAGCTTACCTGAGCCTTTAGCCTGCCGAAGATCCAGATGATTATGATGATGGCTTTTAAATTAATTAACTAAATACACTTTTTAAGAGCAGTTTTAGGTTCACAGCAAAACTGAACAGAAAGTACAGAGAGTTCCCATATGCCCCCGACCTCTGCATAGCTTTCCGGCTATCAACATCACCGCCCCCCACCCCCTGCCGAGTGGTACATTGTTATGATACATCATTATCACCCAAAGATCATAGTTTACGTTAGAATTCACTCTTGGTGTGAGCTCCATTCCATAGGTTTTGACAAATATGTACTGTCATGTATCTACCATTATAATATCATATTGAACAGTTTCATTACCCTAAAAATCCCACTTGCTCTGCCTACCCATCTCTCCCTCCCCACTAACCTCTGGCAACCACTAACCTTTTTCCAATTCCATAGTTTTGCCAGAATGTCATATAGTTGGAATTGTATAGTTTGTAGCCTTTTCAGCTTGTCTTCTTTCGCTTAGTAATCTGCATTTAAGTTTCCCCCATGTTTTTTTTTTTGTGGCTCATTACGTTTTGGTGCTAAGGATATTTCATTGTCTGGATGTACACATTTATTCATTCACCTACTGAAGGGTATCTTGGCTGCTTCCAAGTTTTGGCAATTATGAATAAAGCTGCTGTAGACATCCGTGTGCAGGGTTTTATATGGACATAAATTTTCAACTCATTTGGAAACCGGGATTGAAATACAATGGGCTCATCCAAAGGCACACCCTCTCCTGCCTAAGCAAACGGCTTGGAGGTGGTGGCAAAATGAAAAACCCAGACAGTAGTAGATCCTCCCTAGGTACACACCACCAGCGAAGGGAAATACCTCAGGGGGACATGATATTTGAGAAGTGCAATCCCTTCTCCAAAAGAAAATCCAAAAAACAAACAACCTATATGAGATGAAGCAAAATTAATGAACTAGTGAGAACAATAACTTAATCATAATAAAGATCCTCTAAGAGATCATGGTGAATATTATACATTTTAAAAAGGGAATGAGAATGTATAAAGAAACTATCAAGTATGAAACACATAATAGCTGATCCTTACCTTATCCCACATGTACAAAACAAAATTTAGATGTATTAGAATATAAAAGGCAAAACTAAAATTTTTAGGAAAAGAATATAAGAAACTATTTTTAAATATCTTGGGGTAGGGCACAATTTCTTAAACAAAGAGTAAAAGCTCAAATTATTAATAGAAATACTGACATATTTGCCTACATTTGAATTTTAAAGTTGCACATGAAAATGACATAGACAATGTCGAAAGACAAGTCATAGACTGGGAGATGAAATTTGCTGTGCACACAACTGACGAAGGATCAGAACAGACTATATATAAGGAACTGATATAAGTCAATGAGAAACAAATGGCCCAGCAGAAAAGGACAGATTCAATGGCCAATACACGTGTGAAAGTATGTCTGACCTAACTAGGAGCCAGGAAAACGCAAAGTTTAAAAAATGAGATACCAATTCAGATGGATTAGACTGGAAAATTGTTTAACATCTGACCACACCAAGTGTTGTCAAGGCAGTAGGGAACAAGGGACTCACGTTGGTGGCAATATAAATTCGTATGTTAATTTATATGAAAGACATGCATGCACACCAGCCTGCATTTCACTTCCAGGGTGTAGACTCCAGAGAAACTCTTGCATATGTTCATTATAAGTCATGTACTAGAAGGTTCACCATTGATTGCAACAAGTTTAAAACAGTTTAAATGTCTATCAACAGTAGAATGGAAGAACTACAGTACAGGAATACTACACAGCGGTTAAAATGAACTGGAGCTACATCTATTAACATGGATCATAGCCACAACGTAATTTGGAAAGTCAGAGAAAAGTTATAAAGTGATATATGTATTATATATTATTTATATTAGGTTTAAATCCCGTGAAACCAAAATTATATTATAGTTAATGAAACATTAAAATGAAACGAAGGTATAAAAGTGTACATGGGAATATATTAACGATTATGGTTTCTTCCAGTAAAGAAGGAGTAGGGGACAGAGGAGAGGTACACAACAGCTACAGCGGTATCTATAATTTTTTAAAGAAAAATTCTGAAGCTAATATTTTGCAATATTATAATTTGACAAAGTTGGATAGGGGATATACAGGTGTTCTTACATTATTCTCTTTTCTTGTTTGTGTGTTTGAAATATTTCATAATGAAACAAAGAAGTGAAAGGTAAAAATATATTTAAAATAGCTTTCTTTATACTAATAAAATTAAAAACCTATAAGAAATAAATGTTAATTAAAATATGTAAAGTGCCAAACTTTGAGCAAGAAGAAATAGAAAATAAAGTAACAAGCAGTAAAATAATTGAAATAACCATCTCCTCTTAAAATTTAAAGTCATCTCCTCTTAAAACTTTATCTCAGCTCTGTTGGCTTTACAGCTAAGTTCTACCCAACCTGTTGTATTAAGCATGCTTTTTATTCTGATACTTTGATATCTGGTGCCTTGCTAATCCTGGAGAGACTGACCTCAGAAGGCTAGCCGATTCTTAGAGACAGTAAAGGATTTACTTGTATGACTTTTATCTGTAAATTAACCAGTTCAGAGCTCACATACCCCACTACATCTTATACTGGGCCTTTACACTCCAGGCCACTATTTCTTTGCCCTAATCACCTCAAAGCCAGGTATCAAGCAACTAGGGACAGCCCCCACCCAAGAGTCTGTTGAAATTATTTAAACTAGCCAATTCTGTATTCAATAATTCCAGGATGATGCAGTAAAACATTAATTCAAGTAAATCAGTTTAAATGTTTGCTTCAAAAAAATTAAAAAATAAAGCCAATCCTAAGCCTGCTTGCCTTGCCTTGCCTTACCTCCTCTTGGCCATATGCCACAGAGCAACTCTAACTCAGGTCATTAAGGGGACGCATATGAGTGTTGTTTGCTACAGCAGAGAATGGGAGGCATCCTAAGTGTCTATCATGAGGAGAATGGATCAGTAAAACATGATAGACACGTTCTGTGGAGTAGCAGTTAGAAGCAATGGGTTTGAGATATATATAACATGGATATATCTTAAAAGCTATAAATAGAAAGAGATCTAAAATGCGGACATATATAAAACCCAATGTATTTTTCAAAGATACATGTATACCCCAGGGCAAAGGCCAAATACAATCTGTAAGTGTCTGTGGGGGAACAGGGAAATATGAGAGTGTTGGAGATGAAGGGAAGAAAAATAAGCATGTGAAAGAAAACAAGAGGAGGCCTTGAATGAGAGCATGACTGTGTTGCATGATCTGAGAAGTGATTAACTGAACTCTGTATCTGAGGTCTACCCCCCCCAAAACAGACACAACTATACATGCATATGTACACACACACACACACACACACACACACACACACACACACACACAAGCTACATCTTATAACACACCTGTTGATTCCCTTAAAATCAAGGCCGGGACCTCTGAGGTGGCAGAAAGATATTCAGGGGATCCTGGGGTGTAGGTAATACTCTTTTTCTTGACGTGCATGATGGGGTGTTTATTTTATAACTAATTGTTAAACTGCACAAATAAGTTGTATGGATTTTTCTTTATCCTTTATTTTTCATTTTTTATCATGAGCTCTTTTCGAGCTTCTCTAGTGAAGTAGAGACAGGGAACTTTGAGTATTTGTTGCCCACCTTGTCACCTTCCTCTCCCTGCCTCCTGGTTTCTGAGAGGTTCTGAAGAACATAGTTTCGAAACCTTCAATCTGGTCCAACTCTAGTTTATTCACTGAGGAGCAAACTGCAATTCTTATGAGGCACCTTTGGGATGGCCTCTGTCATCCTCCCAAGATGACTAAATTAACAGTTGGCTATAATGGGTCCTGATGGGACCAATGCCAAAGGGATAAAGCCCTGGTCACTCTTAACCCCAGGAGGTACCCTCTATCTGCCAGGCACTGAACTGGGCCCAGGTAGCTGAGGTCTTGTTCCTAGAACTGGATGAGACAGATAGTAATCCAGAAAATGACCCAGGGAGTCCATCCATGTCTATGCTTCCTCTACCCAGAAATCCTTCCACTGTCCCTTTTCTGACCTTGTCAGGTCCTGTACTTGTCAGTCCTCAACCTCAGCCAGACCCCTCTTGGGAGACAGTTAAAAAGGGAGTATGCTGACTTCCTGGCAGCCCCCACCTGAACCCACGTTTATCTCTTTGGCTTGAAGCCATCTGTCAGGAAACAGCCTCTTCTCATTTTCAGGAGTTACCTGTATGTCTGTCTCAGTGTGTGTTTAAAGCTCTTTCATGAGTGAGGGGAGAAAAGGAATAAGGTAGCTTGTGAATATGCCTTTTTCCTGGGAGACCTGGTCCTTTCAACCAGTCCATAAAGCATGATCTTCTTTTTATCTCTATTTCATGGATGATGACCATTGAGGTGATATGACTTGTCACTGGCAGAGTGAGGACTAGACAACAGATCTGTCTCACTCCAGAGCACGTAGCCATAAAATCCTCTCCAGAAGCCACCAGGGCAGAGACCGTGGGGTTCAAAACAAAGAAAACATTCTTAACTCTGGAAGGAGATCTAAGGGAAAATACCTTTTCATCCCCTCTGGAGAAGGCCTGGCTGGGGCTCGACAGGCACAGAGAAACGGAGCTCTGTTGGACTACATGGCCCAGAGGCATCAGTGGCCAGTGTCTGGCTGCCATCAATGCTGCTCTAGGGTATGAGCCAGTGGGTGCCCGATGTGAGTAGAAATAACCAGGAAGGCAATTTGGGGGAATTAAAACTATTTTGAGATGGTGAGAGTTCAGAAGAACAAATCCTGGGCTTTAAGAGAAAACACTAGAACAAAGCTGTCAGGAGCCACTTAAGGCCTGGCACGTAATAGACTTAGCAGGGGCCCTGGGTGTCTGCAACACTTTGTAACAGCTTCGTAAGGTTTAAAAAACCAGCCCCTCGTGGGGAGAACCACTAAATTGCAGCTGAAGAGAATAACAGGGGATGAGCTCCCCCTTGTGGTATTTTTGGGTGATGGCAGCCCTGAACTCGGGCCTGGGCATCTGGGGCAATTCCTTCCTGCACTGTCTGAAATTAATGGAGCACTTACAGTGTATTGGACCTTGCACTAGCCATTTACATCCACTGCCTCACCTTCACAACAAGTGGCAGAAAACTGCTTCTCTTTATCAGCGCTTGTTCTCCATCCTCAGGTTCGAGCTGCAGCTTCACTTCCTCCCCCAGGAGCCTGCTGATCCCTGCCCCTGGGTCCTATACCTCTGCTTGGTACTTCCAGAAAGCCTGGCTGTCTGACACTTGTCACACTTTACTATGATTAGTTTATCTAATTGTTTACCTTCACCAATGGACCATAACTTCCTCAGGCAGCTTACTCTCCATTACATCCCTGGCAGAGAGAAAGTCCTGAATTAATTTTTGTCAAATGAATAAATGATGAATGAGAGAGTATTCCTGGCATGCATAACTTGGACACAGGGTCAACATCACAGTCTGGTTACGCAGTGCCCCAAGCTACCACTCACTTTAGGGAGAATATCTCTAAAGACAATTAACCTTGAAATCTCAAGCACATCCCCTTGTGAAACCCCAGATGACTACATGTTACGCTCCTTTGTATTTGCACCTTTCTCTCACTGGTAAGATACAGAGAGAGAAAAATCAAGGGAGGAATTTTATGATGGAACCATCTGGTGTTGGGGAGAGTCCCTGAGCACTAGTCCTGAGCATCGTCACTGCCGTGGGGGAACGGTCCATCAGAGAATGTCATGCAGCAGTTAAGCCCCAAGAGGATATTTAAACTGGCTCTCTGAACTTGGGGCCAAGGTCAGTGGGGTCAAGGATCACATCATTGATCTCTTACTGTGTTACTTTTTGTGAGATTTTAATAAGTGACCTTGGCCTCTCCTAGTCAGAGGTTTCTCCCCATTCGTCATCTGTATGTAATAGTGAAAATAGCAGCAGTGCCAGCAAAACTTTGGACTCCCGAAATGTGTCACAGAAACACCTTTGGAACACTCTCAGAGCACTGGGAAGACTTCCAGCAGTCTATTCTTATAGATGAATAAATTGAGACCCAATAAGTGACAAATCTGAGATGGCGAATGTAGTCTGTGGTTCCAAATGTGCGCTCTTAAAAGTTTTTAAAATAAATAACATCATCATATGATACAAAATTCAAAGTGTTCAAAGCAGTGGCAAGTCCACATTCCTTCTACCCCCTCTCTTGGGTACTCTGTTGATCTCCCCAGAGAACCAGGGCTATAATTTTCTTAGGTGTCCTTCCTGAGCTTTGCTATACATGTGCAGACCTATGTATTCTCCATCGACACATGCACACATGGAAGGCAGCCTAGTATGCGCCCTGTTCTGTATCTTGTTCTTTACACTTAACAATGTATACGTTAGAGTTTGTTCCACATCAGGGCACACCAAGTTGTTTCATTCTTTTCATGGCTGCATATATTACACTGATAGGTATACAATAATTTATTCTCCAAGTCCTTTATTGATGGACTTTTGAGTCATTTCCAATCTTTCGAGATTACAAATTATGTTCCAGTGAATACATCTGTACATGTGTCATTTCACACACTTGCACATGTAACGGGACCAAATCCTCTTAAATGTTATAATTTGTTTTCTCATTTGATTATTTAGTAATTCATTCATCCAGGCCCTGAGTACACAGAGATGAATAGTACTCGGTCTCCCGAGAGGAATATGTGGCTTGGCGAAGATGGTGACCAGGGTATGGAAGGAGTGCTGGCCATTCTGTCTATGGAAACCTGAGGCTGACAACTGGTCTGAGGACCGGTCTTCTCCAAGCTCCTGGATAGATGCTGGGAATCATGCAGACCACACTTTTCTTCATACCACACTGTCCCCTTCCGAAGCCTTTCTGTGGGTGGCAGTTTTCTGCCCTATTTGTCAGTCTTTGTGTGATAGTGTTTTGGAAGACTCGTTGGAGACTAGAAACAGGTGCAGCATGGAGAGCACCCTTGTGTGAATGCAGCATGGGAAAACCCAGGACTACTTGCCTCTCAGTTTTCTGGTGCTGAGGAATGCAGTCGCAAGATTCATCCTTTGCCTCGAGTGCTAAAGGCAGAGGGGACAAGTCCTTCTGAATCTGCCGCCCCCTTGAGAGAGTGGAGACTCAATTTTAGGGGTAATCTGTGCCTTGAGCTTCAGGATGTGACATCAAGAGAAGAGATATGGAGTCCGTAAAATGGGAGTATGGAAACCAAAAAGCAAAAATGAAAGAAGGATCAGCGATGGAAAAATGAGTCTACCAAATTGGGATGTGATCACCCCTAGAGGGAAACAGCAAAGACTGTACCTTCTTCATTCCCAAGATTACAGACATCTGTGAGCTCCAAGACACTCCCCCTCTCTGCAACTAGGGCAGTGATGCTCAATTCAGCAGCCAGGCATGCATGGCCTAAAGCCAGCCAAGCTGAGTACAGCCAGCTTGAGAAAGACTCTGGGTTAGACCTATGGCTTGGTGTGGCCTTGCATATCTAAACAGTCCCAAGAGAGAGAGTTCCTCCAGGCCCCAATCTGGTCCCTGGTTCTTCTCCATATCCATCTTGTCTGCTAACCAATGACAATGGCCATACCAAAAACACCTATCTGTTCCATGAGTCAGGGCACCTGTGTTTTGGGCCCCTGTCTTCTGAAACCACAGTCCTTCTAAGGCTCTCCTGGATCCTCACTTGGGAGAGGCAGCCTGGGCTGTGGGGAGGCTGTGGCTTGTATGGCCAGAGTCATAGGGGAAAGAACGAGGGTGCAGATAGGAAGAGGAAGGTACCAGGGGCTTTTCAAGTGGGGGTGTGGTAGGCAGTCTCTGAAATGGTCCCCAGTGATCTCTACTTCCCATGGAATTCCCCTTCCCTTGCAAGGGTTCACCTCCCCTTGAGTGTGAGCTATACCTAGAGACTTCCTTCTAATGAATTGAAAAGTGAGGGGATGTCACTTCTAGAATTAGGTAATAAAAAGACTGACTTCCATCTTGCTTGCTCTCTCAGGCTCTCTTGCTTACTTGCTCTGATGAAGCCAGCTACCATGTTGTGAGTTACCTTATAGAGAAGCTCATGTGGCAAGGAGCTGAGGGAAGCTACATGCCAACAGCCAACGAGAAATTGAGGTTTTCAGTCCTCAGTCTAATAAGCCACAAGGAACTGAATCCTGCCAACACCATGTAAATAAACTTGGAAGTAGATCCTTCCCTAGTCAAACTTTCAGATGAGATTGCAGCCTTAGGTAACTCTTTGCAAACTTGCAAGAAGAATGCACACTACAAGTACAGAATGGGCTACTTCACAATTTCCACATCTTCCAACTGATGGTAGAACTCCATCTTTTTTCCCAGAAATTCCATGGACTCAATCTAGCTACCCCATACCCACCACCCCTCTCCATCTTCCCTAGCCCAAACCTGTTTCCAGAAGGAAGGACACTCTCTATCTCACCCACTGTAAAGATGTCTTATCTGTTTGGTCAAATATAACCTTGTCCTCCAGGTAGAACTATTGTTCAATAATTCACACTCTGCCTACCCCTGAAATGCCAAGGTTGGGCTGGTGAGCTTGGGGTCAATGCTGCCCATATCTCCAACTATTCTTATCAAAATTTATGCCCTTATTCCACAGGCCCCACTTGGGAAGAACCCAAAAAGGCCCCAAATGGAAGGGGATCTTGTCTCATTTTCACTCAGAACACCTCCCTTGATACCAACCAGCCCTGGAGAATCTCATCGTTGGTCCTCTCCAAGTCTTGTCTCCTGGTATTTTACTAACTGAACGATGTTGAAAGGGCAGTGTTCCCGCATCTTTATTGTCCTAAGATGTCCTTGATCTCTATGGATGGGAGAAGGAGCCCAGTAACAACCATTTATGAAGCACCACTTCTGACTCAACCTTGAGGCTGGCCCTGGGACAGAGTTAGTCACAACTCAGAGGGTGGCCTCCCAGAGCCCATAGTCTAATGAGAGAAGACAAGGAAATGAGCACCCACAAAACCCTGTGGTGAGTGCGATGAAAGAAGAATATCAAGGGCATTTGGGGAACTGGGAAGGAAGCGTAATTCTTTCCTAAGGGCAAGGAAGTCTTCACAGAGGGTGAGTTCATTGGGCCCCATAAAAGAGAAGGCATTCCAGACAGAGAATATGACATGTACATGGGCACAAAGGTCTGAGAGAGTGCAGTGCACTCAGGGAACTGCGTGCTGTTTGGTAGAGATGGCACTCTGGTGAGAGAAGGAGACAGGAACCACTGAAGGATTAAATTTTACTGACATGGAAAGGTATCCAAGATAGGTTATCAAATGAATTAAGCAAGTCACGTGAGAGTGTGTGCGGTGTGATACCTTTGTATTGTGTGTTAATATATGTACTTGCTTGCATGTTAACGTCTGGAAACTTATTGAAAGGAAACATATGAAAGCAACAATTAATACTTTGAAGTGATGGACAGGACTGAAAAGGGGAGAAAGAAAGGAGAGGAAAAAGAAGAGTACTCTTCTTTTTACTTCATACCACTTTGTGCTGTTTGTATTTGCATTATTTTATAATGTTGACTATTAAAATTATTTAATGAAGGAAGTGATATAACCATATTTGCCTTATAGATAGAGAGTGCCTTCTCAAGATTTGGGTAACAGTTTGAATGTGGGATGGATATTAGACGCTATTAAAAATTGTTGTTAATTTTAGTCACTTGTGAAAAGAATCTTATTTTTTTAGAGGTAAATATTAGGATATCTAACATAAGAGGGTTTCTAAGCCTTGGTGAGATTCAACAAAAGCTGGACTCCATAAATTTATCTGTCCAGCTATGGAAGTCTGTACAGCAGCACTCTGTGGCCTGGTGAAGGGAGTGATATGAGGTGGTGGTATGGCTGCAGGCCAGGGTTTGTCAGTGGCTTCGGTTAGATGAAAGGACAGGCTGAGTTGGAGAGGGGTTCTGGCTGTGTGAAGAAGGAAAGGAAAACCAGGAGGTTCCAACTACAGTGAACAGTTCTATGTGTGTATGTGTTTGGCTGCTCCACATCTAAACACCCTCCAATCTGGGAGAAGCCCCACTTCATTTGTGTTTGGAGGGAGGTAGACTCTTACCTGCCACTAGAGAAGCTAAGAGGTAAAAGCTTTCTCTCTCGCCCCCACTATCAGCTAGCCTGTGAACACATGACCCAAGTTGAGCCAATTAATGCTCCTGCCCAGGATGAATCAAAAATGTAGGGACTGATAAAAACTTATTCAAAGGAGGGACTGTGGGGCTGGGAACACAGCACCAGCAGCACTGAGTGCTCATTGGCAGAAACAGCAGTGGAGACTCCCGGCCAGAGTATTCTTGTGGCTTCATCTCGGCTGTATTTGCTGCCTCCCTGGTTTCTGCACATTGTTTTGTTGTTGTTATTGTTGTTTGTTTGTTTGTTTGTTTAATGTGGATTCTAGGTGCTTCCTGAAATCTTTCCCCAAAACTCTCTTTACTGTTACACTGTTAGGGTAGCCAAAGTTAACTTTTGTGCTTGTTGCCAAGAACCCTAACTTATACCTAAATTGGTACCAGGCAAATGATGGTAGGTCAAAGATTATCAGGGAAACGGAGGAAATGGGGATTGGTTATTTGACTTAGGGTTATAGGTCTATAGGGATTCAGGAGTGGGAATTTGGTAGCTTATGCCATACAGTGCAAACCAGCTAACTAAATTACTACTTGTGCTCACCTAAAATTAAATGTTCACTGAGTACAAGCATTAGGAGACCATACAGAATGGATTACCTGCTTCTAAAATCATAGAACAGCTTATAGAAATTGGGTAACAAGTTCAAACCCTAAATTCTCAAAATTAATGACTTAAACCCATGGACTTTCTCTTATTACCAGAAAATATACCTTATCTCTTGCAACAAAAGAGCTGACAAATGAAAATCAATCTTGGAATTTGATCTTAATGGTTCTTGAACTATAATGTCAGACAAATCACAGTCTTAGAAAACAGGACATAGATTAGGAATAAATGGAACCCTGAGAATTGGAATAGGGCTATATAAGAAACATTCAGAGGAAGCCCCTAACTATCAATGAGCTTCCCTTTCAACTGAAGCTGCTTCTCCCCATTGTCTGGCAATGCTCCTCCATTATCTTGACTGATGATGCAGTAATTTCTTCTGGATATACCTTGCAAGAGGACACCATTTATCCATATACTCCACCCCTTCTACCCAACATTTTCTTCAGATATGTAAAATCCAAACGTACCAATTTTAGGGGGTGGTTCCGTTTGAAGGAGCAGGCAGTTAACAGAAAACTGGACTCCCAGACGCTCAAACTAGAACAACTGCAGAATCTTTGCTAGGTGCTCATACATCATTAAATTCAGTCTGATTTAAGTTACAATGTCAAAAATGGCGTAACCTCAAAGGAATCTGAAGACTTAGGAAGATAGGAACAGTGTAGATTTATTGTGTGCAACTAAACCACCCATCCATTATCCTCCTAGAAAGGACCCCAAGTTCTCAAAGAACTTGAAAAATACATTGCTAAAGGAAATAACAGAAGCACCACATAGCACTTTAGTAAGTTGTTCTCTGAAGACAAGGGATGCTATTGGGAGATGCTGTGTGACTCTCCATTTAAAAAAAAATGAACTCTATGTACTTTAGAACAAGTAGCAACACTTACATAGTAGAGGCAGATGAACATAAATAACATGTTAGTTAGTGGAGCTGACAGGTACTCCATGGACAAAGGTCCCTGACCATTATAATTAGTTTTTGCTTCTTCTAATTAAATGCCTGGAGTCAAAATAGCTCACTAAGGTACCACTTAATCAGTACATTTTTTTAAATGGTAAAAACTGGTGAACGGAGGCTTGAGTTGAGTTACTGTGGCAAAGACTACTAATTGTTTTCCAATATCTGTTTTCCCCTTCTCTCTCATAGAAACAGAACCTCTGGTTTTTAACTAAACACATGGCTATCCTGAATAGAGACTACTTATCCCTGTCTCCCTTGCAACTAGATGTGGCCATGTGACTAAGCTCTAACCAATAGGATGTGAGTAGAAGTAATATGTACAATTTCCAGGTATGTCCTTAAAGGTAGGGGTTATCCTCTTCTTCCTCTCTTTTCTCTATCCTGCTGCTCAGAATATAGAAGTGATAATGAAGCATTCCGGAGCATGCACAAAGGTAATACTCTAATAATGGTGAAAAAACAATTTAAAGAGGCACCTAGGTCCTTGGATGGCCCTGTGGAATAGAGATACATCAGCCCTGGACAACCAACATTTGGACTGTCACATGAGAGAAAAATGAACTTCTACTTTGTTTAAGTCACTGTTATTTCAGGTCTCTGTTTCTTACAGGTAAGTAAATAATGATGATAGATAGGAAATCCCAATGATAAAGAATGTAGGCACCCCTTCATTTCTTAGAACTGTGTTATTTCATAAGTCCAAAGCCCCTTAAGTAAAATGGAGATTGAGCTTCCTCTGTGAGAAACTATAATAGCATCAAAAGAATCTTCTTTAATAATTATAGCTATCATTTAATAAATTTTACTATGTGCCTTACAGTGGGCCCAGTGGGACTCCAAACCCATTCCATGGCTCTCTTTCATTCTATCTTCAACAACTAGCAAAAAACACATGCTGACAATCCAGTAATTGGAAAGGGAAAATGGAAGATCCTTGAGTTCTCACTTCCTGCCAAAATAGTAGATCAAAAGCTACATCCTGGGGGAATTGCAAAGATTATACCATAAAAGAGATGGTAGAATGTGGATGAGACTTGGAGAAAGTTCAAAGTTTCTATGGCACATCAAGGTGCTATGTGAAGCCTGAGGCATATCACAATAGAAGAACTACAGTGAAAGCACATCTCATGGCCCAGTAAAGAACCAAGAGTCCCCCCGCCCCGCCTTTTTTTTTTTTCTGAAAGAAAATAGCTATTTATAGAAGAGAGCCTGGGTTTGCTATAAATCACTAAGTGTACATGAGACACCGAAATGAACTGAGCTGGCTGCTATCTAATTTACCTAGCCATGTGTTGGCTGTACCCATTAGAGTCCATCATCAAGTGTAAGTGAAATCTATGTAATCAGGTCCGTGTGGGTCCTGAAGGCATCAGTGTCCTGTGCAGGCCACTCACTAGGGTCTGGGCTAGGGTGAGGTAGGCAAGATGTCCAAGGTGTCAAATTTAAGGAGGCACTCACTCAGGTGCTGCACCCTGTACTTGCATGACGCTGAGTGTGTTTCCTTATATTTTTCACATAGGCAACCAAGTTGCCTCATTGTCACACATACCGCAATGTGCCACCCTTCGCTCCACATCTATGATATCAAGGTCAAGCAGGATTTTTCTCCCTACACAATAATCAAAAAGTATTCATGAAACCAAGGGGCTTTCTTGGGGTGTCTCCTGATGCTGTTATGTCCAAGGGTAAAAGTTAATGAAAGATCACTACAGCCCTTCATAGACAGGACCATCCAGGGCTCAGATGCCTCAGGAATAAAGTCTTGCTTCTCCCTCAGGTAAAGAATGCAGAGCAGCTCCTGGCTTTCTGTCATGTTTTATGTTTATATGTTTTAACTTATTTGTATTTTTTTCCTGTTCTTATTCCCTTGCTGTTGTATTATTATGTGTAATGATGATTAACTACACTTTAGTCCACAGGTTGCAGAATATTGAGACAGAATTCCAACAACTAGAAAAGGAATAGAATGAAGATCCTGAACTTAGAGCTTATGAGGATTTGGGCTGTGTCTCTTTCATGGGCAAGTTGAACACATTCTGTATGAGTGACGTTGGATGGGAGCATTTTGTGGGGAAAAGGGCATATGTGGGTGTTAAGCAGCCAAAGGGGTAGACCGTGGTGGCCTTTATTACTTTCCTTTTTTTAAAAACCTAGTATCTGAATGCTCTTCCTGATTGGGAAGACTTCCCCCAAACAAGGTAAATATTGGTGGAGGAGTTTTACTTTTCCTATAGAAACTTAAGGGACTTTGTTCTCTATCTCTGATAGCCAGTGCCTGGACATATGTTTTAGGTTTAGCCCATCAAATGGTCCCACATGAACTTTGAATCTTGAAGGAGTAAAGTAAGAATAGAAGGAGACTTGGAAAATTACATGTGGTGATGTTTATGTCAAGAGTCTAGTGACAGGGCTACCAGTAGCAGCAGTGCCCTAACCAACTTTTCCTGTGGTGTGACCTCTTGATGTCTTCTGAAGCCAGTCTTCCTTAATTCTTCAGCCTTCCTGTTGGTTCCGTACACAACCTTCAATTAAGGATTCAAGGAAGGGGAGTCTTCTCTGCAGTCTAGGTTTGAGAAGTATTTTCTGAACCTTCTGTAGGTGAGAAGCCTCCTGTCCTGTTGGTGGAGAGGGATACTGTTTCCCACAGGTCCCTTTTGTGGACTCTGGTCACTAAGAAGACCCATTTGTCAGGACAACTGGGGTGGCTATTGCCAGGCCTGTGGCCCAGAGATCCAAAGAACCAAAAACAGCTCCCACTCCTCAATGTAGGGAAAGTTCAGCTCTCTGGGGAGGAGCAGTCAGAACTGAGTTAGCTCTTCTTTTTCTCCAGATTTCTGGCCCTTCTAAGAAATGTAAAGAGAAGGTAGCAGTACTCATGGTGATGAACCCCACAGCACAGCCACGGGGGAACTTCCCAGTGACACAGGAGCCTCAGTGCTTTCTCCTCAACAAGAAGTAACAGCACCTGAACTCTTCTCTCAGCCTTGCCCTTGCCATGATCTGTTGTGGATGCCGCAAGCTGGATCATGTCAGGGGAGAACTCATTGGAGTGTGGCAGGGGTGGAAGTAAAGTTGGCTGACTCCATAGATGCCCCCTTGGGGCTGTCTTCTCCATGTAGTGGAGTAATGCCCTCTCTGGATCCTCCTGGAACTCCACAGGGCAGGACGCACTTAGTTAAGACTAGAGAGGAGGCTCAGAGTGGTGCTTATTTGCACCTGGAAGCCACGGGAAAGTGTGTTTCTCTTTCCAGGTTCTCGCCTTGGCCCTGTGCCCTCCTCCTCCTGGCCACAGGAGGAATCCTGACCTAAAAGATCCTGCCACTCCCATGAGTTTCCAAGCGCTTACCTTTCTGCTGCTGGGCGGGTCCGGATCCTCAAGGAGGCCGAGAGCCAGACCACTGCCGGCTGAGCTCTGCTCGCAAATCTCTGCTCCGAAACCCGCAAGAGTAAATCCGTGGCCAGAGCTCTCCCCAGGTTAGAAGGGACAGGGCCCGGCGCCCCTACGCCCTATGCAGTTGCCCGTTTCCCACAATTTCTGAACGCGAGGAGAATCTGAGAGCCAGCACAAAAAGTGGGGGCGCGGCGCACTTTCCTGACTGGCCCAGCTCTTGGGTCCCAGGAAGGGATGAAGCCTACAGGAGAACTCGATGGTAGATCTCGCCGAGGCCCAAGCGGCCTCAGGCTTGCTGGAGCGCAGGAATAAAAAGCGAGCCCTTCTACTACCAGGGCCAAGTGTGCTCTCAGACAGCCCTCTAAAGCCCAAGACAGCGCAGTATGGCCGAATTCCTTCACAGCTTTGCGCGCATAGGACCACGAGGCGGAGCCGAGAGACTCACCGCTGAAGAAGGGGCCACGTTCGCCGAATTCTCCAGCCTCTGCGGCGACTGTGCAGTCAGGACGCACCATCCCGGGCCCGCGGAGTCTGTGTTCCAGCTGGGTGGAGGGTCGAGTTTGCAGACTGGTAGGATCCAAGCAGGCGGACGCAGGCCATGTTTACTTCCCGACCGTCCCGCCCCCTCGACATCCCCAGAAAACCATATTTGGGGGGCTGCGGTGCAAGATGTCCCTTCTCTCCAAGAACCTATTTATACTGCTAATCCCAGATTCTGGCAGGACCAGACTTCAAAACGAAAGCCCGGTTCCTATCCTTTTCACATTTCTGGCAAATTCCAACCTGGTATCCCCTGGTTCTGAGTGTCCCTTGCTGTCCAGTACCAACAGTTTCAGTGGCTGCGGGGGGGAGGACAAGGAGGGGGCAATTCTGGGTCCTTCACTAACAGTCTCTACAGAGCTTTCCGCTGAACCCTCGACCTGGACAGTTAGACTTGAGGCCGCCGCAGGCTCTCGGCTGTGTCCAGTGCACCGAGGGGGCAGCTCCGGACCGTTTTTTAAGAGCTGTGGCGGGGGGTGGGGGTGGGGTGGGGGTCGCTGGAGTCCTGTAAACTCCTCTGAACTGGCTATGACACCCCATGGCAAGCGAGGAAGCTAGATTGCGGTGTGGAGAAGACGGTGAAACCACCTAGGGCAATAAGATCGGGGATTATATGGGGGCTCCCTTAAATGGAGGGTTCTGCTCAGTTGGTGCAACCAAAGTCCCCAGGCCTCCCAATGATCTGCTACTTCAGTTGATTCGTCCATGGGGAAACATCACACCGCTCACGCACCACCGCCTGCGCACTTCCTCTGCGCTAGAAGCCTCTCCTACCGGGTCTAGACTGGCTGGTATGGCACTGGCGCTGTAGATGGGCTGCAAGGTGCCTTTGTATCCCAGCTCCCCTGCGGGTAAAGGAAGGCCCTAAGAAAATAGATGAGGATGTAGGTCTGACTTGGGGCTGCTTTGGAGTTAATAACTATCCCCTCCTTCTCCTCTTGCCCACCTCCTTGCAGAATTCCCTTCTTTGCAGTATCTATGCCACCTTTGTGCTGAACAGAGAGCACTCAATTTCTAGGTTGAGATGGGTAAAGGAAAGAAGCGCAGGGATATGAAATGGATTCAAGGGTACCACCGTGTGTCTGTGAGCTCATGGCCAGGCTCCTGAACAAGTGTGCTAAAGCTTGTTCTTCCTTGAGAACAAGTCAGCCTGTGAGAGGACGCCAGGGAAGGCCCCTAAGAATTTTCTTAAGAGCCTGTGAGATCGGCTTCCGAATCTGTGTGCAGTCAGGCATGACCATGTGGCTATCTAGGAACAAATGGGTGAAGAATGCGATCCTGCATTTCCCTAAACTAGAGGCAAACATGGAGGTGAGATTTGGGGACAGCAGCTGGTGTGTAACCAAGGGATATTGCGGGAAAGAGAGGGTAAATGTGTAGACAGACATGCATCAGGACTGTCCCCTTGCGTGGACACAGATGCTGGATTCTGCCTGAGACCCAGCTAGGAAATCTGAGAGAGACATAATGACAGTATGTGCCTGTGAGCATGTGAGGAGGTGTGAGGTGTGTGTAGGTGTGGCTGTGGGTGTGGATGGTATTGAGGACACATTGCTTGGCAGCAGCCCCACCCCCACATCCCCCGCCTGGCCCCCAAGGCCCTCTAGGCTTGGGTGGGTCTTCACAGAGGTTCCCTAAGTCGAGTCTCCACCCATCCCCACCAGGTCTCTACCAGTTCTCCCGCCCCTCGCCCCACGGACAGTTGGGCGCCTGTGATCCCAGAGACCGGCTAATCTGCCCCTCGCTCCAAGGAGGGGCGGGAGCGCCACACCTAAATACACAATAAGCCTCCCTTTGAAGTGCTGTGGCGGGAAAGCTCCCAGAGAGTAGAGCATCCACTCGACCTTCTCTGGGAAATCAACGGTCTGGGAATGAGGTTGGAAGTGTGTGCGTGTGTGTGTGGGTGGGGGGTGCAGTTTGTAGGATCTGCCCCCTACAGCCCCACCCCGCCTGGTTTAGAAAAAAAAAAAAAAAAAAAAAAAAAAAACACAGATCAAGCCATCCTGGGGCGCCCCATGCCTTTCTTGGAGCACCTTTAGAGCCAAGCCCTTTTACCTGCCTTATCTCTTTAATCCAATCAGTAATCTGGGGAAGGATTGGCCTATAATTTGGGCAATGAAAGTGTAGGTTCCTAAAATTTAATCAGCTTGCCCGAGGTGAGAAAGCACAGAGGCCAAGCTCAAAACTTAGGCTACTGTCCAAAGCCACCTCAGTGAAGAAGATTTTAGATAGGTGAAGAAGGAGAAGAAGTGGGGGATTGGAGGGGTCATGAAGGTAAGAGGGAAGGAGCAGGACATTAGAGACCAGGGAGTGGTGAGGCCTGTGGCATGCTAGAAAGTGGGTTATCAGAACCATATCAAAAGGAGTATTGATTGTGTCTGTATTTTTCATTTCTGTAAATTAAATGGAAAAAATACTCCTGGGCAACAATAAATTAAAAAAAAAAAATTCAGGGCATATTTGACAGGCAAGTGTGAGAACCCAGGATTAGATTTCAGACATAGGGTGGTAGTTTAAGATCTTGATCCTCAGAATTAGCACCAACTTCACAGGAAGCTTGTTCTAACTCTAGAATCTCAGGCCCTACCTTAGACATAATGAATGAGAATTGGCATTTAACAAGAACCACACGTTAAAGTTTAAAATATCTTCAGAGGATATTACAGATAAATGAATACATACCTTATATATACCTCCTGTTGTATATAAAAGCTTCCTTGGGGACACCTCCCTTACTCCCACCTCTTTTACCACTCTGGAGGTGGCAGGGAAGACCGGAAGGCTGAGCTCTCTTTTCTTTTCATAATCTGACTGATTTTTACTGCCTAAAAGGTCAACATAAAACAACTGCTAACTCTCCAACCTTTAGTCTGCACCCTCCTACCCACTCCAATCCCATCCCCCATCCCCCATTCTCCAGCCCAGAGCAGCCTCCTCAGCAACAGGCTTTGCACAGAGCAGATGGAAAAGTAAAAAGGAAAGATGTTCCTTCCTGGTTCTCCATCCCTTTGTCTAATAAAGTGTGATTCATTGCTTCTATTTTTAACACTCTGCTTGTTTGAGTCCTCCCATCCCACTAACCAAGAAGAGGAAGGAGAAGGGACGGAAGTGCACAGAACCCCCTTCCATTCCAGAAGGAGGCATGCCCAGGCTGGGAAGGCCCAGAGGGTGGGTGTTGCATTGGTGTGGAGGAGGAGGTCTTATAGTCCTGGCAGAGCTTCAGGAATGGTCCTGGAAAGATGGAAGTCAGAGCCAGAGGAGCCCAGTGGACTGAAGTGGCTTGGCAGCGTTTTTACCCAGAGTCCTATGGGGCAAACTCCACGAGGACCTCTAAGCTAAAAGCTCCCTCCACAAAACAAGACATCCCTTGAGGAAGCTGGTAGGTTCTCACCTCCAGGCCTCCCCAAATGCACCACATCCCCTCCCAGAGACGCTGGTTCTAGGGTTACACCCTGAGGTGGAATGCTAGCCCCCATCTTTTATCAGCTGCGTGTTTTTAAGCAAGTTGCTTAATGTCTCTGGATTTCAATTTTCCTTGTCAATAAATTGGGATAGAGATACCACCTACCTCATAGGATGATTGTTAAGAACATATTAATACTTTGAAACCCTAGTGCAGTGCCTGGAACACAGAAAGCGCTCAAGAATGCCTATTATTAATATTATTATTGTTATTATTTTCCATCCGGGCTGGTAGCAACCACTTCTGCTGTCCCAAGGGTTCCTCAGACCCCAAGTTCCCACGGCTGTGGCCAGAGGCGCCCTCTCCCCGTGTGGCCCCTAGAGGGCGCCTGGAACTCATTTGTCCTGCGTTTTTGCGTTGAAGCCCCAAATCCGGCTTCTACTCTGGGCGGTTGCTGAGTCGCCGCCGCCGCCTCCAGCTTTCGGGTCTTGCGACGCCTACCGCATGACCGAAGATACATAAGCTCTGGGACCACAGGGCGGAAAACGTGAGAAGGCAGGGGCAGCTTCTACCAAAATCTCCCCCTTAGGGCGACACACAGCACTGGCGGGTTCGCATCCCCAAGCCCTCCACCACCTTCTCTCGCACACACCAGGAGACCGGATTTTCGTAGGCTTCGGGGAGGCAGCGGCGGCTACAGGACCTTCTGGGCCTTGTTAGGGTCTTTGGAAAGAATCTAGCCCGTGGCCCCCAAGCCCAGTCTCAGGCTCATGGGGTGTGTGGCTGGCAGCCCGAGCTGCAGGGCTGGAAAACTAACTCGCGGGCCTAGGAAATTCCCACACCCAGGCCAACTGGCAGTTAGACCCTCCTCCCCATGGCCTGGCGGAGGAGGGGAGAGGAAAGAAAGGAGGTGTACCCATAGCAGGCTGGCCTCCGGGAGCTTAGTGGGGCTCTGAGGGGGTGAGCTTGTGAGAATAACTGAGATCACCAGCAATAGAGATAGTATGTGTGCGTGTGTGCCTAGCACTGCACACCTGTAGTTCCCCTTGAAAAACATGGCACACCCCAGGAATAGCTGGAAGAGATATGTGAGGCTGTACACAATGCAGGCTGTAAACGAAGGCGTGTGAGTTTGCACCACCCCTCAACACAACGAGGATACTCATGCTTTCTCCACTCATCCCTATCCCTCCTCTATCCACCGAACACACCATCTTCGGAGTCTGCTCTGATCTCCTTCAAAAACGAACTGGCTACAGCGCCCCCCGCCCCCCTTACTCAGTCTATTCCTATCAGACTCCTTGGGATAAGGATTCTAGGCGTGGGTACAGGTGAGTGGTGCCAGCGGGCTTTGTGGGACGACATTGGGCAGCTGATTCGTGCTATTCCGGGAAAGCCTAGGCAGCTCCTGTTAGTTGCCGAGGCAGCGGGCCTGGCCTTGGGGCTCCAAACTTTGAGCTGATTAGGGAACACTTAGGAAGGGGAGTTGCTGCTTAGGAGCAGGATTCTGGGGGCTGTGTGGGAGTGAGAAGTGTGTGAAGATGGATGTGAAGGGAGCAGGAGGAGCAGAGCCTGAAGCAGGGGGTTTCCTCCTACATCTGGCCTGAAGGGTCCTTAGAGCAGCCCCAGAGCCACAGCTCCCCCTTCTCCTATAGTATGGCGGATGATTGCCAGCTGCTTCAGCTCTGCACAGACAGGAAGGAGGATCTTGCTTAGTTGTCTCAATCACCTGGAACCTACTTCGCCACCTGCAAGTCAGTCACACCACAAACAAGACACCCATCTGAGTCCTGAGCGGAGGGCAAGCCCCCACACCTGCCACGGCTGCAGGGGCGTCGCAAGGCAGTGCTCAGGCCATGCCCACACAGCCCCCAAGCACAGATCCGGCCACACAAAGCCGCTATTATAGTTAACAGGTCGAGCCAGATTCTCTGTGTGCCACCTGAGGCACAGCACCGCCTCTAGGACCCCAGTCTTGCATGGATTTCTGGGCCGGGCAGGCCACTACCCACCCATCCCGGCCGGTGGGTGCTCAGCTCACTCGTCCGGGAATTTGGTCAGTGCAGCCGGCTCATTCAAGCCAAGGAGCGAGGCAGGCCTTTCTGCCCAGGCAGGTTTGTTAATTCCTCTTCTTTCCCCTCACCAACTACACGAAATTATTCCGATAATTAGTTCCTTTTCTATTTTTGAACAGAGAGTCGACCATTTCTGGAAGGCGCGATGGCAGGCGGGGAGTTGTGAGCTTTCTGCTGCGGGTAGTTTGCCCTAACAGTGACCCTTGCAGCCTTCTCCTCTCTGGAGTCCGCTCCACTCCGAACTGGGTGTGCGGGCCCCGCCGCTAGCCGGGCCTTTCCCAGCGGCCGTGGCCCTCGGCGGACGCGGGATTCGCGGAGATTCGGTCTCAACGAATTCCGGGCGGAGCCGCGGGTGCAGGAGCGCGGTCTTGCGCGGTTCCTTAGCATTGAGAGCCTCGGTGTCCTGGGGAGTCTGGCACCTGTGGGAGGCCTCGCCCGAAGGCTTGGGCGCATAGGAGGGGCCCTGGGAGAGCGCACGACCCGGGCCACCGGCGAGCCGCGGGTGCAGGAGCGCGGAATTCGGATAGCTGGTCGGGGTAGCGGGGTGGCCGTAGGGTAGCTGGGAGGCCGTCTGCAGTGGGCGCTGGAGTGGGGGCAGCGCTCCAGATTTCGCTATGCTGGGTGCCCACTTCCCCGCGAGTCCCGGACAAGCTGGCCACGAGCTAAAAGCAGCCGGGCCGAGCAGGCATTCGTTCGCGCGAACGTGAGCCCTAGCTGTGAAGATGAGGCGGCAGGAGGTATTTTGGGTAGGAGCTGCGTTTTGTCTAACTTTGCTTGCATTCGTCTTGCAAGAGGGGTCGAGGGGGTGACGGTGAAGAGCCCAGACTTCAGAGTCTATTTGGGGGGTTGTGTTTAAGCCGAGTAGCCGCTCCCCACTCCTGCCTCAGCTCCTCAGCTGGACAGTCAGCCGCCAGAAAATGTCCAGGAGCCTCAACGCATAGCAGCTTTTTTGAGGGGTTTCCGGCGAGTGGGAAGTGGAAGGAAGTCCCTAGTCTCCCCCAAGGTCCTGAGACTATGGAATCGTGCAGCTGGGAGGCACTGAAGTTGCCTCCTAAAGACGCAAATAGAGGAGCGAGACCTCACCAAAGGAAGAGTGCAAGCTGAGAGGCTTCAGTCCCAGTGGGAGGGGAGGAGACAGCCAGACCTGCCCAGGCAGAAGGAAACGAATTATGCGGATCCAAGAGGCCATTTCCAGATTTCGCTCAGCCGGGTACTGGGAGCTGCAGCTACTGCAGGCTAGAGACCCACGCAGACCTGGCACTGCGGCCAGAACCTCTCCCCACCACCGCCAACACACAGCCTGCCTGGGCCTGGCCTTAGTCGCCCTGTAGGACAACAGGATGGGGGCAGGGGACTACCTATGACCTTTGGACCCAGAAGTCTCCTTTCTTGCTGAAGTCCGGATGCAAGGGGGCCACAAATGAGAGATGGAGGAGCACTGCCCTGTTCTCACACAGCCAAATTTCCCCTTGGCTATTCCTTGGGTGGGAGGTTGTTGTGCTTTGTTCCCTTTTCATAGGAAAGGTCCAGAATGGCAGCCTGGGCAGGGATGAAGGAAAGTGTCTCTGATGGTTTCCATGGCTCCCTCCACCCCCAGTCCCATTGCACTCAGCTCTGCACACACAAACAAACCTCACACACCACTCACTTCTAGTTTCTAGCTGAAAAGTTCTCTCACTTTCCCATCTCAAAGAGCCTTCTATATCCCCACTCTACTCCAGGATGGTATATTCTCCAGACCCTCTACCAGCTAGCTTCTTCCACAAAAGCAGGCAGGCTCAAATCAGTTCTGTGTGCATAAGATTGGTCTAGTATGTGTGTGGGGTGAGGGACTAGATGTTGTGGGGAGTGTTGTGCACTGTGGCTCCAGTCCTGGCCAGAGTGGTCTGGGGCTTCCCCGAAGGTCCCTGAGAAGTCACTTATTCAGATCCCACCTAGAGCAGGCTAGTGCTGGGAGCTGTGAAGTCCCACCTAGAGTAACAAAAAAGATCCTGGTCCCCTTACTAACTCAGCGTGCTCCAGACTCTGCAGCTTGCTGGGAATGGGCCTAGAATCCCAGAACTCTTAGCAGATGTTGATATCCCTACAATGTTTCTATACACCCCACTTTAAACCAGGGGTCCCCCGACCCCCGGGCTGCAGGCCAGTACCTGTCAGTGGCCTGTTAGGAACTGGGCTGCACAGCAGGAGGTGAGCAGCAGCTAGCGTGAGCAAAGCTTCATCTGTATTTTCAGCCGCTCCCCAGCGCTAGCATCACCACCTTAACTCCACCTCAGACTACTGGGCATTAGATTCTCAGAGGAGTATTGGTCCTTAGTGCCAGAAAGGTTAGGGATAAGTGCCTTAAACCCCTACCACCATGTATACCACCAGTGCACAATTATATTCACTCATACACTCTCAGCCGTGAGGACAGTCACCCACAATGATCCACACTCCCTACTAATTCACTTCCCCAATTACATACTGTCATACACAAATATATACAGTAAAATACACATCTCATGCATGATTACATCTCACACACAATTACATTCATACAATTACAGATGATACACAATCACAAACATTCACATATTTAACACAAAAAATTCATGAGGAGAAACTAATATGTACTCTCATAAACATTAACACATTATTCATACACAATCACGAATATGGGTGGGTGATCACACAATTATCCCCCCAAAAAAATGCAGCCTCATTTACACATGATTACACATACACCACTACAAGTTAGAGTGTACAATGATAGTTTCGATTTGTAACTTAAGCAGAAACAAGCACTTATATACAATAATTACAAACACAATTACATACTTAAACACTATGACAACCATTCACTATCAGCAACATCCTGATTGTCTACATCATCACAAACACACAATGCACATACACAACTTTCACACCTTAAAGACATTATATCCTCTGGAGCAATAGCTATCCCAGGACAGCCTGGCTTTCCATCTTTTCCTCAGCTCTACCTTTTCTCTGTTTGTTCCTTTCCTTCATTTATCTCTCCAGAGCCAGCAGGTCTCGGCCCCCACACGTCCCTCAAGCTCAGGCACTAGCGGCTGT
Source organism: Eidolon dupreanum (assembly GCA_028627145.1). Lineage (NCBI taxonomy): Eukaryota > Metazoa > Chordata > Mammalia > Chiroptera > Pteropodidae > Eidolon > Eidolon dupreanum. Next base: position 17,120,489 of record CM053506.1, read on the forward strand.
CCCAGCAGCACCAGCTCACACCAAACTCAAGTAGCTGCAAGGTGCTGGGCTCAGCAAGGAGCAGGCAGCCCTGACTCAGGATCCGGAGGGTTTTATTTTATTTTTTTCCACATAAATTACACAAGCACTTTATAAAATGGTTACACCGAAAACACCTTTTAAGTGCATAACTTAACACCCTCCCCTCCCTCCCCACAAACAGGATCTGGAGAAACAGGCTGTTTTTGTGAAAACCTGTCTGTGTGTACCTGGGTGTGGCTAGGATCTGTGATGGCGGCCTGGCAGACCAAGTAATCCTGTTGTGGCTGTTGTGTGTGGAATGATGTGTTACAATGTGGCCATGGCCTTGTATTTGTGATAAGTGTCATGCTATTCAGAATGAGTCTAGGTCACCCCTGGCCTATGCCTGATAGCGAGGGTCAGGGGTGAGAAGGCTGGCTATAGCCCTGGGTGTTCATGACACTCTGCCATAGGTCCTGTTTGTGACTCTGGGGTGACACCAAGAGGGACGGTAAAATCACCTCTGTGTGGGCTTATGGATGTCCATGTGTGATTAACAGTGGGATACAGAGAGGGGATTCAAATGACAGCCTATGCTGTCCTCTGGGGACCTCAGAAGCTCTTCTTCCCCCACCTCCCCTGCCTCCCTCGGTCCCACGTTAAAAATCAGAATAAAATAAAATAGACGTAAATCGAGAGGACTCTGAACAGTTCCAGCGGGCTCAGGACCGCATGGCTATCTGGAAGGAATTCGCGGGTCTCTGTCACCTGTGCTCTTTTCTTCTTTTCCACCGAAGAGAGAACAGTTTCGGAGAGTGCGCGGCGCCTGCGGAGGGGCTCTGCGTTCCCCTTTCTTGTGCAGTCTGAGGCAGGAGGGGCAAAAGAGAGTCCTGGCTCTCAGGCCTCAGCGACCCCTAGGCTGGGCCCAAGGGTCTCTTGGGGAGGAGTGGGCAGGCTCACTCGCAGGCCGACGCCACCGACGTGACGCTGGTGATCTTGGTGGAGTCATCAGACCATGGCTGCAGGTTCTGCAGGGCGAAGAGGGACGAGTTGTGCACGCAGAGTGGGTCGGCGGGCAGCGGCTGTGCCAGGCTCTTCTGGAAGGCCTCTTGCTGCAGCTGCAGGAGGATGCGGTTCGCCTGCTGCCTCTCAGCCTCACGCTCCTCCGCGGTCTGCCGCCTGCACCAGGGACAAGCCGTTACCCACGCTTCCGGTTCGCTCTGGGGAGATAGCCTGAGGGAGCACTGCTCCCTTTGGCAGCGCCCAGCTCCAGCTTGGGCCCCTCTAATGCATTCCCTTATCTTGGAGGTCCTTTAGCAGACAAAGGCTGGGGATTCCAAAAGTAGATGGAGGAGAGCTATTCCCGGGAAGCTGTGGGAAACTCCACTAGGGCAAAGTAGCTGGGGCTCCGCGGCTGCCCCAAGCTCTCACACCCCCACCAGCCTTGGAGGGCACAGCCAAGGATAGGGTGGCAGCCCACCTCTCCCCAGACCTGAGAATGAACAGGAGCCTCTGTCTCAAGTCTGAGGGGCCTCACCCTCCCCACCATTCCAGGGCAAAGGCAAGGGCTGGTGGATATGAGATGCCCCCGGTAGACTTCTCTCTTCTCTCCCTTCTTCCTGCGAACCTCTCCCAGGCCTCAGACCTCCTGTGCAGAGTCCTGTCCCCTGCCGGGACTCAGGCCTGACTAGCCGGCTTCCTCCGAGGAGGTCCAGCGAGGCGATGACTCACTTATTCCATTTAATGTCCCCCTCCACCCTGTCAACTGAGATCAAACGTCTGTCTCTAAGGTGGACAGACCTAATGGGAGTCCCCGGGGCCTCCAGAAGCAATTTGTAGGCGATCGATGAAGCCACGCAAAGCCGGCGAGGGCCTCTCCCAGCAACGGCCCCGGCCTCCTTCCTACCACCTCTTCTTGCTCTTTGGTTCTCTCAGAATTAAGGGAATTTGTTGAAATGAAAATGGAGGATTTTGTCATTCATTGCTTTCCTTTATTATACAGAAGACTTTGTCAGGCTTCTGGGTTTCATTTTCTCCCTATGGTGGGGTATCTGTCTTTGTCCCCCCACTTTGTGTTTCAATTTCTCTCTGCTGCCACTCTACTTTATCTCTGTTCCCCTTGGTGGGGGCAGGAGACAAAGATAGATACCCCTAGGCTGCAGCTCTGGGTGGGTATTATTGCGCACACCAGTGTCCCCCCTACCCATCTGTCCCTTGCTCCCTCTTTAACTAGCTTTCCAGAGGTCTGAGCCAGTCCCCCACCCCCTTCCCCAGCAACAGGAATGTGGGTAGGAGAGCAGCCTACTCCAGGGGCAGTGGCTTCCTTTGTGGCCACGACGGCGGAATCCCGGGCAGATTCCTCGCCTTCATTCAGAAAAAGAGGAAACTCCAATTCCTTCCTCCCACCCCAGGCCCGCCCGGCCCGGCGCCGCAGCCTTCGCCCAGACTCTCTTGTACTCCCCCCTGAGGCTTGAGCCAGTGAGAAACTCCTGACCGGTGTGGAACCGAGTATGCGGGCCAGATGTGCAGGAGGGTGCAGGAGAGTGCAGGGGTGCAAGAGGGCTCAGTGGAGAAAGCTCTGGTATATGCAGAAAATAAAGCTCCCTAGGAGTGAGTGGGGGTACATTATTCACCTAAGGGGTTGGGGGAGAGAGAGAGAACGACAAAGGTTGAGATATACATATGTGTGTGTGTGTGTGGGGGGGGAATTATTGTACTTGTAGGTGTGTGACAAGAGAAGGGAATATTCTCTCTCTCTCTCTCTCTCTCTCTCTCTCTCTCACACACACACACACACACACACACACACACACACACACACACACACACCCATCTGCTCTTAATTGATCCCGGGTTCAGTGGGACCCTTGAAACCCCGCTGCAGCCGGCAAAGATTGATTTTCCCTTCCAGGGTGGGGGACCCGCTACTTGAAGGCCGGGTATCAGGGGGAGGAGGGAGTCAGCAGAGCCCAGGCCGCGGTCTGGGACCCTAGATGCTCTGCCAGGATCCCGGTTGGGGCGCAGAAACAGGGCGTGAGACATCCTGTCTCCTCCAGTCTCTGGGATAGAAGAAGCATCTCTGTAAGCGCTAGTTTGCGCAAACAAAAAACCTCGCAGGATTCAAATGATCATGGAAGCTCCAGACTGCATAGACTGCTCCAACAGGCCATTTCCCCAAGCAGCGGGGAAGACCAGCCGCGTCTACACGGGTACTGAGTGTTCAGGCCAGAAAGTCAGGAAGCTTCCAATAAAACAGAGGGGCTCTCCAGCCCCATCCTGGTCATTGGTCTCGCTTGTCTTCCGCTCCCCGCAAGCCCAGCAGGAGCAGCCCGCTCCTCTGAGCCGATCGGAAACCGGGAGCGGAGAGAGTAGTGTGAGTACCCCGAGAGGCCTGGAGCCCAGAGCGGCCCGAGACTGCGCTGCTCGCGCCGCGCCCGCCCCGCGCGCTCACCTCCACTTTGTCCGCCGATTCTGGAACCAGGTTTTGACCTGCGCGTCAGTCATTTTGAGAGCTTTGGCCAGGGCGGCGCGCTCGGCCGAGGCCAGGTACTTCTGGCGGTGGAAGCGCTTCTCCAGCTCGCAGATCTGCAGGCGTGTGAAGGATGTGCGCGGCTTCTTCTTCTTGGGGGGCGTCCGGTTCTGATAGGGGTGACCTATACGGCGTGTTACAGTGAAGGGTGAGAGGGCCACTGGAGCGGGAGACAGACAGACGGCAGAAGCAAGCGGCAGAGCGTCAGGAGGCATCCCAGGCCCGACACCCCGCGAAACAGCGAGCGCAGCAGTTAGACCCCAGGAGCAGAGCCTTGATCCTCCCATCAGCCCTCAGCTCCAATTCCGGGCGGAAAATGGCCCGCTCCCGCCGACAGGCCACGGCCGCTGCCACCGTGGAGGCCTCCCTAGCCCTGTGCTCCCACGTGCCCACCTGACACAGCCCACAGTCGCCTTCCCAGCATCCTTGAGAGGCATGTCTGGAGCGAGCTAAAGATCGCAGCCCCCCACAGCTCCAGGCCTCCTGCCTCAAAGAAGCTGCTCTACAGTAAGACAGCATGCTTACTCAAGACCCTGGACCCTGGGTCCTGATCCGAGCCTCCATCACACAGCAACATACAGACATATCATATTCAACAGGGGCAAATTATAGATCTATACACCCAAACAGGCCGGCAAACAAACAGGTACACAGGACACAGAGAAACATAAGGCCACACCATATACTTCCTCAGAATCTTCTTCAGGCCTGAAGCAAGATTAGAATGGGCTGTGGCTCTCCTAGGTAGGCCCTATGTGGAGTACCTTTCACCAGTGGGCTCCAGGCTGGGGATCCCATCAGTCCTTCAAGACTGGCCTGGCTTGAATTGGGAGAGTGGTATATTCACCAGGCATAACTCACCAGGCCCAAGAGGATTTGTGTTGGGGCAGTGGGGCTCCCTGAATACAGGACCCATCCAAAATGGAAAGGTTCTCTGTGCACCCCCCTCCCAAACTTTTGCCACAGACACAGAGTCTGAGCCCAGGTTCCAAGGCTGGAACAGGAGCTGGAGGCCTGGGGTACCTTAGGGTCGCCTAGCCTAGTGTAACCTTCCTATCCCCCTTTCACAGTTGGGCTCTGGAGCTGGAGCCCCATGGGAGTCCCACGTCGTGGTCGTGGTAGGCAGCGGCCTATCCCTCCTGCTTCCTTTCTCGAAGGCCCAGGAGAGAACCTAGACACATCTCGTGGCTGCTTCTCAACCGGCATGGGGGCCTGGCCCGGAGAGAGGATCTTATTCTTGGATCCAGGGAACCCTAAGGGCAGCGGGAAGTGAGGTCGGGGAAAGGGGCCCGCGCAGTAGCGAGAGCTGAGTGTCGAGAGCGGAAGCGGGAGCGGAGGGAGCCGGGGCAAGCCGAGGAAGGCGAGGAGTAGGCAGCGGAGAGGGAGGCAGCCAGCGCAACCGAGTGCATAATCGTCCCAGGAGTTGTCCTTAGGTAGCTAATCGATCTTGGGCCTGGCCAGTGCATTATTCACGCCGGAGGGCCGGGGTAGGGGCGAGGAGGAAGCCTAGCCCGGACAGAACGAAAATGAAGCGGGCGGCTCAGCCTCACGCTGCCACTGACCTGAACGAAGCCCGCAGTCCGGAAAGAAGGGCCCAGAACTTCTGTTGCTTTACTCGGGTACGTGGCCGCTGCCAGCCCCTCAGCGCAACGGACACTGGAGCTTGGGGCGCAGTGTGTGTGTGCGGGGGGGGGGGGCGGACAGGAGGTGGAGAACCTGTTTTTTCCTTGCGTCTGATTCTGGGACTCGCCGCCTCGGCCAGAGGACGTTGGCCGGGACGAAAAAACAGTTTGTTCACATCGCGCCGGTTTCTCCGAGATTCCCGAGCCCCAAATGCCGGCGGAAGGCAGTCCCAAAGCTACATTCCCCTTCCCTCCGTCTGACCTGGCCTAGAGACTCCGAGAGGGGTTCAGTGAGCACTTCTCAGTGCAGGGGTCCTGCAGGAGAGACGCAGAGCGGCCCAAGCTAGGAGAACTCTTCCCGCACGGCGATTCCGCGAGCATAGAAAGGTGGCGGGCGGCTGAACTTGGGGGAAGCGCCAAGAGGAGCTGGGCGATCCGGCGCGCAAAGGGGACTTTGGGGAGCCACCGTGCCGGGGAAGGGTAGCGCAGAGCCCGGGCCGCGGCCAAGCGGGGCGCGCGCGGGCCGGACTCACCTGTGAACCTGTCCTTTGTGTATCTGCGGTTACTCTCCATCCAGGGAAAGGTGAGGCCGGTGAGGTTGTTGACGCCTGGCACGGCAGGCACCGAGGGCACGGTGGGCAAGCCGGTAGCCAGAGTCTGGGGGTGAGCCACCGCTCCAGCCAGCGGCCTGTGCGCGGGCACCCGGATCACCCCCGCAGCGCTCAGCGCCCCTCCGCCGCCGCCGCCCGCGCCGCCGCCGCCCGGACTGGGGCCTCCTGCCAAGGCCATGTTCACGTTGTAGGAGCCAGCCAGCGGGCCCATGCTGCAGGGGCCGCCGCCGCCGCCGCCCGCCGGGCCACCAGGACCACTCGGGCCCCCAGCGCCATAGGCCCCCGCGCCCCCGGTCCCCGCCCCGGCCACGGGTCCCCCGCCGCCGTAAGCGTAGGCGCCTCCGACCAAACAGCCAAGGCCGTATTCTCCGTCCTGGAGGCGTGAGTTGGGCCCCATGCAGCCGCTCTGGTCTGGGCTGTTGAGGATCTGGTCGATGCCGAAGCTGATGGGCTCCGCGTGACCCGGGTGGAGATGGTGCGGACCCAGGTGCTCCATGCTGGCCCCCGGCCCCCGGCCCCACGGGGGGGCCTGGGCGGCGGCGCTCGCTGTTCTTGGCTCTGGGGGCAGCGCACAGGGGCGCGAAGGCGGCAGCGGCTCCTGGCTGCACAGAGACTTGCAGGCGAAGTACGCAGAAGGGCTAAAGTGTGTTAGTGTGCGGGGAGAGGGGGGATAGGACAGAAGGGGCGCCGTATTCTATCCCTCTCTGGCTGCTCCTTCCCTACTCCGGCTGCTCGCTCGCTGTTGACTCTGGGACATCAATCACCGGGAGAAAAAGCCCGGTGCGAGCTAGCCTCGCCGTTTCGGCCGGGTCTCTCCATTGGCTGTGCGCGGAGAGGAGCGGGGTGAATGACAGCGCGGGGGAGGGGCGGAGAAGAAGAGCGGGAGGCCGGGAGTCGAGACAGATGCCGGGAGCCGGGAGACAGAAGGACGGAGACCGAGGCTCAGAGAAATAGTTCAGAAAGAGAGGAACCAGAGACTTAAAAGGAGAAAGAAAAAGTACAGAAGGCGGCCATTCCAAGAGATGGATAGACAGACGGAGCCCGGGAGGTGGAGGTCACGGCTGTCTTCCCAGCCAGGCAGGAGCTGCCCTCTCACTTTGAGTTGAGCCACAGAAGTACAGCCCACTGACCTCTGGGGAAGAGGTGTCCCTGCTCTACAGGAGAATCTCCCCAAGGGCTCAGCTGGGAAACTCCTGTCCATCAACCAGAGGATTTACACCAAACTTCAAGTCCAGCTTGTTAGAAAGTAGAAGACTGTCTACTCCCCAGGTATGGAGCCCAGGCCCCTGAGGCAGGAAGGTGAGTTCAGGCTTGCCCTTCTTTAAAACATGGGCCTGTGAACAACTGGGTAGGTTGAAAAAAATCAACAACCACCCCAACCCTAACTCATCCCGTTTAGAGAAACTAAGGAAAGGAAGATATCCTTAAAGGCAGGCACAAGAAAAAAGAGTGACTTGGGGCTTGCTGCCAGGGTGCTCATGCCTCAAGATAACCCTTTCCTTTAAAACAGACAGATGTTTCAAGAAGTAGTTTTTACAGTATGTGAATTAATTTAGTCAGATTGCTTTCATCCAGCAACTAGCCCAGGGCTGGCTATTTCGGGCAAGAAACCTTTGGACTGTGGTGAGGGATAGGAGTTATTTGTTACTTTTGGAATCTTGGGAGAGAAGCCTAGGGGCTTAAAGCAGTGAAGGCTGGGGATGGTGGGACCAAGATGAGGGAAGTACATCCAGGACAAATTTAGGCCTTTTCAAAGTTTTGACTGTGGCTGACTGGCTTAGAGCCCAGGAGAAAAGGAGGAAACTCCTATTTTCTGTTTCCTCTCTTTCTCCTCTCCAATAAGGAAAGGTCTGCTTCTTCTCAGGAGCCAAACTCTGGAAAGAGCACAGGTTGGATCACTTGTGATCTATTTCTGGTCTATTCCAGATTCAACAGGTCTTCAAAGAGGGGCTGTCTCTTTCAGGCAAGATGCTAGAATGTGAAGGCGCACATCCTATTTATCAAGTCTTATTGCAATGTGGTATTTGCTTTGGCCATGTCTGTTACTTCCACTTGAAGAGATCTCTTTGGAGGCAGGAAATGGCTTACTCATCTCTGTTTTCCCCTGTGGAGTATAGCCTCAAGCCACAAAATATACTCATCTTGAGTGAATAATGAATGAATGAACCTCCTTATCTAACAATTTTTTTTGAGTACCTACTATGTGTCAGGCATGGTTCTTGGCATTGAGAAAACAGCAGTGAACAAAACAAAGCCTGCCCTTATGAAGTCTATATTCCACAGAAGGAGTCAGACAATAAGCTAAGAAGCAAATACAAGCTAGATGGTAAATAGTGTTAGGGAGAACACTATAAACTCTACACCAACTCTTTGAGATGAGTATTACCCCTATTTTACAGATGCAATTAAACCAAATTTCAGATAGAGTAAGCGACTTGATCAAAATGGAGGAGCTGGATTGGACTTGCTTTTATGGGTTACCCTGGAAACCTGGCTGCTGGATGGAGGAACATCTCTATGGGGAAAACCTTGTCTGGGCTCCAGGCAGGTGGACAAAGGCCCACTCAAGACAAAGCCAGTTGTGGTGGTTGTTTGTAAACAAAAAACAGAAACAAGAGGAGAGAGCTCCATTCCCTTGCCAGTTCTCACCACCCACCCAACCCTGGTACTACACCTCTACCCAGGTGGTTCCTAAACTTCCTATGAAAGTTGTTTGAACTTGAATATATCTTTTTCCTGCCTCTTATCTCTAGGGAACTAAAGTAGAGATAGAGATAAGTGTTTTACTGAGAAACTACTATGTGCCAGGCAGCACACCACACTGATCTCATTTAAGACTCACAACAACCCTGTAAAGTAAATAGAAACATCCCTATTGTTTAATAATTAAGAAAACAAAATGAATATTCATAGCAATATTATTCATAATGGCCAAAAAGTAGAAACAACTTGAATGTCTATCATCTGATGAATGGATAAATAAAATGTGATAATATTCATACAATTGGATATTCAGTCATAAAAGGAAGAAAAAGGAAGTCCTGGTTCATACTACAACATGGAAGAACCTAGAAAACATTATTCTAAGTGAAAGAAGCCAGGCACAAAAGGCCACATATATGAATCTATTTATATGAACTATCCGGAGTAGGCAAATCCATAAAGGCAGAAAGTAGATCAGTGATTGCCAGGAGCTGGAGACAGTGGGGAGTGGCAAGTGACTGCACATGGATACATTTCTATTTGGAGTGATGAAAATATTCTTGAATTATACAGTGGCAATGATTGCACAACTTTGTGAATATACTGAAAACTACCAAATTGTACAATTTAAATGGCTGAAATTATAGTACATAAATTGTATCTCATTAAAAAGGAAAATAAAAACTGAGACTCGGTGATGAACAAAGTTGCCCAAAGTCCTATGGACAGAAGAGATTGAGCTGGGATCCCAAAATCTGAACTGTTTTTCCTGTAAAAAGTGAAAGTTATGGGGAGGAGCCCTTCATCATCCTTTGAGTCTGGGTCCCCATTGCCTTGTTCTGCCTTGCTCCTTTTAGTCAAGCAGTCACACTTGGTGTCTAACCACAAGCTTTATCTGCTGTAGTTAAAACCCTATCTTTCTAGGTTATCCTCAGAACAACTTCTCTTTGCCACTCTCTGGCCCATGCATGAAACTCTTGAATGTTCTTGACGCCTTCCTTCTTCCCCCTCCAGATGCACTTTTCCAACCCCTATGGCTTTCCAACCTTGCCTGTTCCAACCCTTTGGGCATCTGCCTCACTGGCCTCTTGAACTCCTCAGATTTGGCTCCAGTTGTCCAGAGTACCTGGGAGGAGACCTCACCCTTGCTGGCCCAGTCTAAGTTTGGTGGAGGTCACAGCTGTCTAGGGGCCCACTAAGATTGTCAGGGTACTCTCAAACCCAACAACTCAAGGACATCCTGTTTTTCCGCTGCCCTCACTGCTGCTTGTCTGACTGATCTCTTCTGGGCTTCCTACCCACATCTGCTTATCAGAAGCAATTTTTATTTCAATTCAGTTTTGAGCTGTTGGTTTACCCCCAGGTGGGGTTCTTTGAGTCCAGTTTGACCGCGGCTTTTGTCTTCCAATGGGATAGTGGCTGAGGGTAGGGTTACCCTCTTAGTCCCTTCTCTGCCTAGGAAGATGAGACAAAAAGACCAGGATTCCTTGGGTTCTGGCCTCTGTCCCTCCTCTAAGCAGTGTTACCTGAGCACAGGGCTACAGATTGGAAAGTTTTCTGAAATGGGGAGGAGACTCGCACAGAGCTTATATTGGATGCAGTTTCTGTGTTTTCACAGTGCTTTCCCATGCCTTGCAGAGTAGCCCTGTTAGAAAAGAGGAGGGGAGGAAAAGAAAGCAGGACTCACATAGCACCGGATATGTCCTAGGCACCTTCAGTCACTTATTATCTCCAATTATCTTTCAATGTGGCTTCTGTTGTCTCCATTTTACAGATGAGAAAACTAAGGCACTGAAAGCTGGAAAGGGACAGAGACTGGATTCAAATGGTGCTTTTCTGACTTCATTCATTACAAGCTGCTTCCTTAACACCATACTGGACAGATGTGGTCCTTGCCTTGCAGAAGAATCTTTGCACATGTCTAGGTGAGTTCCAGCCCTGAGGCCACCTGGTAACATCCCCCCTCCCAGCTCCATTCACCCCACCCCCTTTGCCTACAGAATAAAGAAGTGCCTCCAATTAAAAGAGGAGCAGCTGGGGCTAAGGCTGGGACTGGGGGAGGAGAAAAGGGAGGGCTCAGCCACAGGGGGAGACCCTTTTGGATCCCACACAGCTCCCTCCCCGCTCTGGGAGAGACCCCTGGGCCAGGGGTTGTCCTTTAGCTTAGGGGTGTGTGTGATATCTTAATTACTTTGTGTTCGTGGGACTGTTTCCATGAGGGGAAAGCTGAATATGGCAGTATACATGACAGTGAGGGTTGCTGTGCAGATACACTGGGCTTGTCTTTAAGAAACAGTTTTTAAAATTTAGCCAACTATGTTTTTACCCAAATATGCACTGAATGTTTATTATGTATCAGTGTCAGGCTGTTGTGACGCAATTGCAAACAAACTGCACCTTGGTAAGAGTGTTGGTGGAAGGGAAGGGAGTCTGGGTTGTTTTTATGACTGGATTTGTCTGTGTAAAGATGTGTGTGTCAGTGAGAATGTGTGTTTTCTGTAACAGGATGAGTCTGTGTCTCTACAGCTGTTCCAACGTATGTAATGGATACATATGATAGCATGAGGGTGTCCCTCAGCTACTGTGTAAATGTAATAATGATGTGTGCTGCTGATGGTGTGTGTGTATCTGTTGAAGGGAGTATATTATGTTCTAGTGTAATTGTCAGGGAAATGGTCATATGTGGGCCTGTGGGTGTGGGAAGGGGGACATAATAGGTATTTAGCAGGTAAAGGGTGGAACGGGCTGAGAAATATGTAAGGGGATGTGTAACATGAAGCTGTTCATGGTAGGACCACTGAAGTCTGTATTCTCAACATCGAAGATGCCTCTTCTGCCTTGTTCACCTGCTTCAGTAAAAGGAGCAGAAAATTTTACATTCCATGGAGGATGTAGGCACAGCTGGTGACTTAAGGACTATAGACCCAGTAAAAAGCACTCCACCTTTCCAGAGCTCTGGGGTAGGGGTGGGGTTGTCTCTAGGAGCCTAGGTTGGGGAAGAAGGAGTGAGTAGGTCAGGCTGTTTCTAGCCACACAACTCAATGATTTTTTAGGGCTGGGGGAGGATAGTGGGTGTTATACAGGGACAGATGCCTCCACTCAATCCTTATAGTAACAGGGACCAAGGAACTCTCCAGGGCTTCTTTCCCCTCTAAGGCTTCCCCTCTCAACTTCTGACTGAAAGGAAGCTATTGGCCCCATCACCACTGGGCCCTGAGCCTCAGGACTGTCTCTGACTAACTCTCTCATAAGAGAGGGGCAGGGACCCTCAGGCCCCACCATCCAGCATTGGTGCCCTTGACCAGACATGCCTTTGATGCTAGGTCTCCTCTCAGGATGCCAGACAGAGGAAAAGATAGGGAGGGCAGAAGGTGTGCAGAGAAAAGTTTTAGAGCAGGACAGACTCCCACAGGCCCACCATCCCCTGACATCTCCCAGAGGGCTCCTCGGACACCGCCCAGGAGGGCCAAATTGAGCCTCCCACCAGTGGGTTCCAATAGAGCAGTTTGGCTTAGGACCATCCTTAGCCTTTACCCTCAGTCCTACTTAGCTGCCAGGTAGGTCCATGCCTGTCAGAGGAATTTCTGGTGGAGAAGTGGCAGAGGGCACCCCATGCCCAGGCTCTGAGTAAGGAGTGGGGAAGAGAGAGAGAGCACTAGCCCACCACAGGCCAGGCCTCCAAGGGTCACCCTTGTCTTCTAAGAACCATCGTATTGCCTGTCACTTGTGTGGCTGACCAACTCCCTTCCTGATCAGTGGCTGGACCTTCCTAGCTGTGCAGGTTCTCCCACTCTGCCCCCCAGTAAAGCAAGAATGAGCCAAATTCCTAGTGGAGCCAAGAACCTGCAGTGCCCATATCCACCCAGACTTCTTGCCTCAACTCCTCACTCCCAGGGAGCATAGATTTGGTTTCAGAGGAAGGGCACATGGAGACCTCTGAACCCCAAAACTTGGACTCCCAAAGGGCCTCAATCCAGGCGGTGGCAGGGGAGGCTGAGTTGGAGGTCTCTCAGTGGTCACCCCTAGAAGCTCGAACCACCTTGACATGGTAATTTTGGTAATGTTGAGGGTTCAAGAAGCACATAGGAAGCTGCTGGCCTCTGCTAAGCCATTGCAGAGCTGTTCTGGGAATGGATAACCTGGCTGGCTGAGACCCAGCAACCAGATCAGAGGGCCTGGCTGCCCAGAGAGCCTGATGGATTTGGGAAGTGTCCTCCAAATAAATGAGTTGAGCTGAGAGTTTGAAATGAACTCTCCAAGCTCCTCCTTCATCAGAAGAGCAAGGGTCAGGGTGAGGAGGGAACAAATTCAGCCTGAGAGACAGCTGCTGCAGGGCTGCTGCTGGCGGTGGGGGCAGTGTGTCCCACATCCATCCTCACTGAACATAGATCCTGCTTATACACAAATGGTCATATACAGACACACAGAACACCTGAGGCTTCCCAGGTAGAGCGTCAGAGCAGCTATAACACCCTCTCACACCAACTCCCAGACCCACACTCGCCCTTGCTCACAAAACACAGACACTCCTGTGTGCAGTCCCCACGGATGCTTACAGAGCCTCTTTTACACACCACACACAGGTACGCACAGACACACCAAGCCACACTGGTACCCATTCCACACAGATGCAAAACAAGACAAAACCCTCTCCTTCAGGCACACAACCTACAGGTCACATACATGCAGGTGCACACAGATGCTATGAACCTGCAGTCACACTCCTTTCCACACACCCCTCCTGCTCCTTCCATTCACAGTCTGCCAGCCACATTGGGCTCACAAGCAGCCACACAGTTCTGCAACTTTTCTGGGGAGGCCAAGGTCGCCTTCTCTTGTTGGGGGGTAGTGATGAACAGAGCCGCAGGTGCCAGAAGTGTGGAGGGTGCTAAAGGGGGGAGACTGTATCCATATGTATGGGCTCCTCACACAAAGAGCAGCTGCCGGGAGCGCAGGCCCCCGTGGGCCCGGAGTTGCGCTGAGGCGGCCACGGCCCAGCTAATTGAATTAGGCCGGTCAGGCCCTGCCACCCGCGCACCACCCGCAGTCCGCTCTGCTTCAAGTCCCCGGGCGACGCAGGCGCGCACTGGGTGCCGAGGGATGGATTGAGGGAAGGAGGCACGGCCGCCTGAGCCCCTGCCTGGGGCAGCCTCTCCCCCCGGAAATAATCCCATTGTCCCGTGGGCTGCGAGTGGTACTGGGCGCCAGGGATCCCCAACTGGACTGCGACGCTGTGATTAATGGGACAGCAACGAGGGAGCTGACACGGCCCTCCTCCGCCCACCCTTCTCCCTGGTTCTCAGCTGCCTCCTGTCCGGTGCCCCTTCCCCGCTGAGAAGTGAGGGTGGGAGGAGGAGGGAGGGGAGGCAAAGTGGTCGCTGGAAATTAGACCGGTTAGATGCCTTACTGAAGGTGGTGTGCATGGAGTGAGCAGACACAGTGCAGCCTGTGTGTGAGAGTGGAGCGAATGAGTGGGTGCCAGTTTGTGGCTGACTTTATGAGTGTGCAAAAACATACAGCGGTAAGCCCCTGCGCAGTGAATGGGGTGTTGGGTGTGTGTGTGTGTGTGTGTGTGTGTGTGTGGTTTAAGTGTAGAGTGTGAGGCTGTGTGTGAGTGTGGTGTGAATGGAGTACATAAGAAGACCCAGCTCATGTCTCTGGGTCCAATCCCAAGGCAAAGGAGCTGGGCTGAGCCTCTGGCACTGCCCTAGGTCCTGCAGGAAGGGCCTGTCTGGGCACCTTACTTCCTCTCAGCCTAGAATTCTACAGCAGCCTCATGGGAGACCCCACCTGAATCCCCACCACCTACAATTGAACCCAGGGTGGTCAGGAGTGGTGAGCACACAGCCATGCCTCTGAGTCCCACGGGGCAAATTCATATCCTTGCCTCCTCCACCCAGAAGCAGGAGACCTGGGACTGGCCCAAAGTGTGTGCGTGTGTAGGGGGGTGTCCTAGAGACTGAGCTGTGGCGATCCCAAGACTGGGAAAGAGGGCCACCACCCCGGGAACCTAGGGCTGTAGTGGGCTCTGGGGATCATCCAGTGGTCAGCATTGCTGCTGAGACCCTGCCCCAGCCAGGACTCCTGGTCTCAGACCTCCTGCCTGCTGCTGCTCCCCCCTCCCCCACTGCTGCTCTCCGCTGCTGCCCACTGAGCTTCCCCAGACCACTTAGGCTACACAGTGAAGATGAGGTCCCCTAGAAATCCAACTAGGGATGGGAGTTATCCAAAGCTGGGAGCCTCATGCCCTCCAGAAGGGCTCAGTGCATTGGGCAGGGACCAGGACCTGATAGAGGAGTACCACCAAGGGGAGCAGTAGCTGCTGCCCCCACCCCTTGTCCTGCTGCCCGAGGTTCCTGAGAAGGGATGGGGGTGAGGGTGGGTGGCAATAGTCTGGGGGTAGGCTGGGCCTACCACCCAGAGAGTGCTAGGCACCCACAAACTACCCACTCTCGAAGGATGGGGCCCAGGCCTCCATGCCAGCACCGTATTTCCTGGGACTTTTACTGCATCACCAAGATGAGCGGTGACATCCCCTTCTCCCCTTTCATAAATATTGCATCTTCCCAATGCAATTATAGGAGACAGAGCGGCATGAGCATTTACTAAATAAGATTATGGGGTAATGTTAATGCAGTTTATGTCTGCGCTCTGACACCAGACAAACTCCCTATTAATAACCTCTCAATGAGGCAGGAGGCTTGAAAAGCAGGGTCTGGGGCTGCCCAGGCTGCACACTCTGTAAGAATGGCCACAGCATGGCCACACTGCACTCCATTAGCCCGTGTCCTGTCCCAGGGCTTCTGGGGCCACCCTCCTCTCTGGACCTCTTGGCTTGGAGCTCCCTTTCTCCAGAGGCAGCCTCAACATCTGCCTTCAAGCTCAGGAGGCTCACTGGCACCTTCACTTCTTCCATTTCTTTTTGGGCAACAGTTTGGTCCCAGCTGGTGCTCCACCCTCTCTTCGGAATTCACACTGCTGGAGGAATTCAGTTCTCCTCCCCTAAAGGGCATACAGGGCACATTCTTTCCTGGCTTAGAAACTGCTCACTGCTACCTATAGAAAAATGGAAACCCTTTATTCTACCATTCTGCTTCATCTGTAGTACCCTCCCTTAATTGCTGGCTACCATTAGCCACTTTGTATCAACTGAGATAAACACTCTCACACCTTCCCATTTGTAACTCTTGGGTACAATGCTCTGACAACACCCCCACCTATGCCCCCCTCCAGACCCTGCCTGCAAATGTTCCTACTCCTACTTCAAAACCCAGCTCAAATTTCTGCCTCCCCAACATTCTCCAGGCATAATTCTTGAGTCTCTCAAGTGGCTGGTAGTACACAATTTTAAAAATTGTCTTTTTTGTTGTTGTAGATTTGGAGTCACAGAGACATAGATTGGAGTCCCAGCAACATTGCTTTACAAATGTGTATCCAAACAGATCAGTTAACTTCTCTGGCCCTTGCTTTTTTATTTATAAAATATGCACAGTGGACTCTGCTTTCTATTTCATCAAGCCACTGTCAGAATCAACATAAAGATGAAACAAAAAGTTTCCTAATTCATTGGGTGTATCTCTGCTTTATTGTCTTTCTTATTATTGCATTAACATTTATGTAAAATGTTTGTCATCCCTGCTGGTCTGAGAGTCCTTGAAACTTAAAGTTGTCCAGCCCTAATCAGGTTCCCAGACCCAGTTGATGAGCTTCTCAGACATAGCGGATGCCCTTTTCCTAGCCTCCCTAATGTCTCTCCTCTTGAGGGTCCCATTGAGAGGACAGGGCTAAGGTAGTAGAGACAAGTTCTAGAAAAATAGGATATCGCTGCAGCAGAAAAGTGCAGATAGAATTTCAAGAGAGCCAACCCTCTGCCTCAGGCCTCTCCCTAGTGCCTGTGGTCATTAACACAGTCTTGGGTTCTTCCTGGCCTTCAAATAAAAGACACTTCATGCCCTAGGACCACAGTAGTGAGGAACTGGGGGCGGGGGCTGGGTAGCCTGCAGGCTCAGCAAAAGCTTCCCCACCTCAGCGGCCTCCCCTCCTTCCTCCCTTCTCCATCCCTCTGAAGTCAGCGAAACCTTTTGAACAGCTTCTGGAAGAAGGAGGCTCCTCTGCCTTTGGAGCAGGCAGAGGGTGAGGGGCACTGGCAAGTCCTCTTTATAAGCCTCTGGAGCCTTTCTCCTCTGCTCCCACCTCTCTATCAAGGCCAAATAGTCTTTACTTCAGAGAAGCCACAGAGTCTGTGGGCTGGGGCCCAGGGCTTGGAAGTTGGGGCTGGGGGAAGGCGATGCTTTACCATATTCTCTAGTCCCTTGTCCCTTAAAACTGGGGCTATCCCTGCTCAGGCCAGCATGCACTTACTAACTCTGACCTGCCATTCCTGCCCTGGACTATAAGTGACTGCTGAATGCTGCAAACCTGTCTGAATCTGTATGGGGCATTTTGGACTCACCACCACATCCCTTCACTTATTTATGAAGCGTTAGACTTGACTCTTTTTTCTCTTTTTTCTTTCTCTCTGCCCTACCTCTCCTATCCAGTCTCCCTCTTGAGTGCTCTTGGAAACCTTCCTAACCAGCTATTTTACCCAACTTGTATAGTGTGTGCACATAAACACACACACTAACTCACTGGTACATGCAGACCCTTTCTCTCAAAAACGCCATGTACAAACTCCTGAGCATAGCACATCAGCCCATCTTTGAAGTCCCCGGTCCACCTACACAGACAAGCAGCTGCGCTCTCTCTCACTGAAGCATGCATGCAGAGAAGTTCACAACCACACAGGTTGGCATGTTCACACAGAAGGACACACAAACACAAATATACAACCAATCAACATGCCAAGTATAGTTTCTGAAGTGGATGCTGCCATTGAATCTTCCAGAGCTTGTCAGGGGTCAGGGAAGTGCCTTCTTTTATCCTTGGTAGGAATTCTGTATACAGAGCATAATGAGTGCGCTCAGGGTGTTTGGGGCTTGTACAATTGTTTGACAGGATTGGGAAAAACCACTCCTTGGAAGGTACCTGAGCTCTGAATCATCCCAGACAACCTGGAGAAGTAGGAGGAACACAAATCTGAGCTGGGGGTGTGGTCTGTTCATTGGAACCAGAACCTGCCCATCATCTATACTCAGTAAATCAGTTTAAGATCCTAAGGCAGGAAGTAGGAAGCAGCGGGCAGGCTTGAGAGGGGTGTGGACTTTTAAACAGGAAAAGAAGGAGCTTCTGGGCTTCTCTCAGGGAGCAGCTCTCAGTTCCAAAAAGAGTAAGCTAATGATGGCACTTTCCTTGGGGGTGGCTATTTAAGCCCTGGTAAAGCCAGGCCTGATAATGGCCAGGAAGAACAGTGGAGCTGCACCAAAAAGGTTTGTTCTCATCTCAATGTAATTCAAGAAAACCAATCAGGGCAAAGAGAAATAAACTAGGGTAAAAGGAGGAGCTTCAGGAGACCAGAGAGGAGCCAAGCATAATGGAAAGACTAAAGGCACTGATATTTGAACAAGATTCAAATTTTCCCTCTGCCACTCTATTAGCTGTGTGATCTTGGACAACACATTTAACCTCTCTGATCCTTACTTTCCTTTTCTGTAAGATGAAGACATGCTACCTACTTTGTTTGATTGTGGTAAATATCAAAAGAGATGAAAAGACATAAAAATGCTTAGCCCAATGGCTATCACATGGCAGGAGTCTAAAGATGGTGGCTGTATATGAGAAGGAAGTATCTAGAAGGCCTGAAACCCAGGACAGAAAGATTTAGGATCTTCCTTCCCTGCAGGAGTTGGGGCTACTGGGGCCAAAGCAGAACCCAGAAAAAGAAGGGCAGCTACAAACTAAAATGACTATTCTTAGTCAGGGAAGTAGTGTGCAGCAGCTAATAATCTAATGCCAGACTGCCTGAGTTCAAATCCTACCAGCTAGATAACGCAGAGCAAGTTTCTCTATGACTCAGTTTCCTCATCTGTAAAATGGGCATGATAATAATCATTCATGAGCTTATTATGAGAAATAAATGAGATAATATTAGAATAGTACCTGACTCATAAGAAATGCAATACAAACATATGCTAAATAAATAATAATAAACCAGACTCACATGTTCATGGGAATCTGGTTCCGAGAAGGACTCAGAGGCAACAGGGCAGCTGCAGGCCAGGGCAACCTACCTTCAGCTGCAGGATCAGCACTTGTCAGAACCCTGCATTCTCAAACTCCTCTTTTTCCCTCCAGTGGCTGTGGTTTGTTTACCTTAGAAACAAGTTATCTTTTAAATCTTCAGGTTGCTCCAGGGTTTGTTAAAGGAAAAGTAGATATTTCTTTATTTGTTGCTGGTTTTGCTCTAAATTGGTCCCATTCTCTCTGAGTTAGATAACAAAAACCATAATACTGTTCATATTCTTTGATCAGATAATCCCATCTTGGAGACTGTATCCCAAGGAAATGAGAAAGCAATTTGTACAAAGATGTTGTTCATAGCAACACTATTCTTAATAGCTCTACCTTGGAAGCAACTGAAGTACCAAACACTAGGGAAATAGTTAAGCCAGTTAGGGGACATCCACACAAGGAATATTACACAGCCATTCAAACTGCTGACTATGAGACAGACATAGACAGTTATATTCGTAGGGGAAGACGCCAAGCATTGTAAAAATGTCAATATCACCTGAGAAATTTTACAGACTTAATGCCC
The DNA here is from genome assembly GCA_028627145.1 of Eidolon dupreanum. Classification (NCBI taxonomy): domain Eukaryota; kingdom Metazoa; phylum Chordata; class Mammalia; order Chiroptera; family Pteropodidae; genus Eidolon; species Eidolon dupreanum. Next base: position 17,139,650 of record CM053506.1, read on the forward strand.
TTTTAAGCAAAGTCACACTAGAAATTTTCTTGGAACTCAGAAGAAAAAAAACATGATTCTAAGTTTCACATGAAGGAGTAAATAGGTAAACATATCAAATAATTTTCTGAAGAAGAGCAAGTTTGACCAGATGTCAAAACATTTTGTTATAGGGCAACTAAATGAAGCCAGTGTGGTGTAAACACAAAAATAGACATTTAAATCAGTGGGGCATATGAGAGCCCAGAAATAGACCCGGCTACCTAAGAATTTGATATAGATGTTATAAAACAAGGAGAAGAGAACATGACTCAATAAAAGGTGCTGAAAAAATCTTTGTCACTTGAAAAATAAGTTATTTTATATCATATAAAATTAAACACAAGATGGATTAAATATTAAAATAACTAAGAGGATATGTAGATGCAGGGAAATGTAGGTATAATACAATTTTCTTTTCTTTCTTTTTAAAAACATTTTTAAATTTTATATTTTTTTATTAAAGTTATTGGGGTGACAACCACTCTGGATCTCAGTCTTCCCATCTGTAAAATGGAGATCATAATAGCATCTACTCATAGAATTTTTATGAGGATTAAATTATTTAAATTCATGTAAATCCACAGAACAGTGTGTGGCCTAGAGTAACTTCACAGTAAAAAGTGGTTATAATTGGGTTGGGGTTGAGGGAACCCTACAGGAGGAGGTGGAAAATAGTGTTTGATGTCCATGATGCTTATGTCTTCTGAATTTTCAGCTGGTCATGAAAATGAGTCCACTTTACTTTCTCTCTCACCTCAGCTACCAAGGCAAGAGAAACTGGGCCAAGAGGGGGTCTTTGGTGCAGGCCAAGAGCTCAGGGCTGATGCACAAGGCTCAGCTGCCTCAGATTTCTTCTCCCTCACTGGGGGTTCAGCATTCTCCTCCCCCAAGGGACAAAGACCAAGCCAAGTCTCCATCAGGGATTTGGGAAAAATAGGCTTTGTGTCCGGGAGATAAAGAGAGGCCAGGTTCTGGGCATTTGGCTGCAGGCCACATCTCACTGGGCAGAAGACTGGCCCTAGGCACGCTCTGTCCTGCTTGGAGCCTCCTTGCACTCAACTTCCTCCAGCGGTCACTCCTTCCAATTCAAGACTGCAGCTCCAGCCACCAGTCTCTAGACTTACAGGAAAAGAGGGGTGCTTTTCTTGAACTGTCTTTCTTTAGTCTTCTTGTTAAGTCAGGCACAGATGGGGTGACAGGGATGGGATGGGTAATGGTCTATTTCCTATCATCTTTCTCTATATGTCCTTCATGTGTAAAGCTGGGAATATCCTTAATTTTTGGTGAAAACTTTTGTGCTTGTTGCTATAGTTTATTGTTATTATCACTCTCATTATAATTAGCCAAGGTAAGACTTCCCAGGACCTAGTTAGTGATCACTTAGTGGCCCCCAGGGGGAGCAGAAGGAGTGACCACTAGGTCAATGCAGGATAGAGAGACATACAGGGTATGGGTTTTTGAAAACCAGATTGCAAAGCGCTTTCTTCTCCTGGGGCCTGGACCAGGTGAACCTTTAAGAGGCAAGGTGGCTACAGAATAAAGTGAATGTCAGCCCTGGGGAGACTGAGCTCCAGAGGGTCATCTGCAGAGAGAAGAGAAGGAGGAGGCCTAGAAAGGGCTGGGGAGACTTCCTGACTCCACAGGAAGGCCAACACCACATATGTGTTCAAAAAGTTTTAAAGCCAGACAGAGTGAGGCAGGTTGGCTACCAAGAAACCTTTCATTCATTCATCTGCCCATTGATTCATTTATTTATCCATGCAGCCAATTTTGTTGAGCTTCGCTCCAAGCCAGGGACTGTGCCTGCCGAATGCTGAGCTGAGCAAGCCTCCTGGGAAAGGGGTTCCGGAGGGGCCCATGATGGGCAGGTCCAGCAACACTCTCATGTCTCTCAAAGCCCGTACCAACCACTTCTCAACCTTTCTGGAATTCCTAGTGACTTTGTACTTTGCCTGTGTTTGTTATTTTTGCTAACCCCTGTTTGCCTATAGTTCCTGGTGATTAGAAAGACAAGCAAACCAACCCCTAAACACAGAAGGGGACTTAGACTTGTTTCAGAGACCAGGAGCAGAAGAGACTTGCAGAGGTGCTGAGAGAATGAGGGAGAGACAGAGAGGCAGAGAGAGAAGTACAGGGTGTAAGAGCCAGAAGTCAGAGTTCTTCTCCCTGTCCTCACCCCTCCTTCATGATCCTCACCCTCTCCCCAATGTCCTCTACCTCCTTCCTTATCCCCTACTCCTTTCTCCTCCCCTTCCTCCCTTTAAATGTCCCCTAGCATCATATAGGTTCTCAAGTCTCCTCCTTGTCCCCCTGGGAGTCTGGCCTTGAGCCTGGGGTGCTGGAGAACTTAGGATGGGCCTGAACACCCTCCTCCCCAATGAGCCCTGGGATGAGCCCTGGCCTCCAAGGGTCAAAGGTGGCAGCTTTATTTACTTACAACCATGCTCTCTCTGTGCCGGTCCTTTCATCATTTTTTATAATGGAAACAGCCCAGTGGCCACAGGCGCCCTGGGAGACCACTCTACCACCTCCCTCTCCCCTAGCCTCTAGACACGCGGCACTTGTATCCCTCCAATAAAGGCTCCAATTTCTCAACAAAGTAGAGCTTTGCTCTCCAGACAGTTTTCAGCTGTCGAATTGATCACATTCCTCTGTCTGTTTAGAGCCTGAGCCTGAGAGGCTGGGAGTTGGCCAGTGTGCAAGAGTGGGCATGTGTGTATTTGTGTGTGTGTGTGTGAAATGGGCACCAGCTTGCAAGACTGATGGTGCATGGTGTTAAAGTGTTCATTTGAATGTGAAAACCAAGGTATGTTTAGTGTGTGTCTTGTGATTGTGTTTGTGTGTAACCTGCATGAGTGTGTACAAGTATGAGTTCATAGATATGTATTTATATATACATATATATGTGTGCATGATAGTCACATATGTGAGTGTAATGAGAATGTGTGTAGGTGTACATGAACTTGGGTGTGTGTGATTGTGTGTGAGAGTTTAAGTGTGCATACTTGTGGCAGAACCATATGCACATGAGTCTGCCTGTGTGTGCACTGTTGTAAGTGTGTGCACATCTCCAGGTATGAATATTGTTTAAGAATGTATCTGCACAACAACATGGATAGATCTCAGAACTGTAATGTTAAGAGACAGAAGATAGACCCAGAAGTTGTACTCTATGTTTCTAATTATTTAGAGAATAAAAATTAATCTATTGTGTAAGAAGTCAGAATAGGATATTATGCCTGAAAAGTGAGCATTAGGGACTCCTGGGTACCAATAACATTCTACTTTTTGATCTGGATGCTATTCACATCAGTGTGTCTACTTTGTGGAAATTGATTGATCAATATATCCATATAATAATAAACCATAAAGTACATATATAATTTATGTACTGTCTGGATTTATGTTATAATTTAACAAATATTTACCCCAACAAATTGAACATGAAGAACGTCCCTACGTCTTCCTGCATGTCCTTCACACCCGCCCACATCACTCACCTTCTTCAACTGGCCTTGGACTCTCCTCCTCCTTTACCTCCTTATGCCACCTGAAGGTGAAGGTGTCTGGGTGTGTAAGAGGCATATGAATCTGGGTGGCTAAGTCTGGTGAAATGCCTGCCTGAATCGCTGCTCACCTCCAAGCTTCTCCCAGGCCCACAGTCCTCCTCTTGACCTCCACCTCATCTGTCTTGGCCTCTCCTTGGAACTTAGACCCCTTCTAAGGCAGTGTCCCTGGGAGCAGAGCTCAGATGGGGGAAGACTTGGCCCCACCCTTCAGGAGCCCCCAAGATGAGGTTCTGGAGTGGGTCAGACATCAGGTGTGCACAACAATGTGGCAATACTGGTAGGCCAGCCACTCTATTGAGGGACAAAACACACGTGGGAGGAAGTGGATGGCTGGTGGGCATTAGCTGAGGGTGGCTCTTTAGGAGAAAATACCTTAAGAGCGTCTCTCTTTGGAGACTCCTAAAGGTGGCCACACTATCTAAGCTCCCTGGATCTGGTTTCTTAGTCTGTAAAGTGAGAGAAAGCACTCTGGGTTCCGGCACTGTTTCTTGATTGTCTGCCTGTATGTATCTGTGTGGACATGATTGTGGGCATATGTCCACGGGTGATATGATTATGCATGTGTTTGTGCCCCTGCGATCAGATATGCAGATGAGGCCCTGGTATGACTTCATGGCTCCCTGTGCTTCTGCTCCACAGAGGCAGTAGAGTAAGTTTATCCCACTCCAAATTACTGCGCCCTGTGATTTCCACAAACACTTGCCTACCACGTGTCCCAGTTTGGGTTTCAGAACCTCTGATTTCTGTGGGTCTCAGGGTATCGAGTCTACACTGGGAAAGGGGCTATGCTTCTGAGATGAGAAAATCAGCTTGGCTTAGCTCCCCCATCTTCCTCCAGGCTGGGCTCATTTGGTACCCTTCGAAAACTGATGCCTGCGTCAGAACCCTGAGGAACCTGGCTCAGTCAGCTCCAGCCCAGGCCCAGGTCCCCCCACCCCTGCCCCGTCAAGGCCCCTCCCACCACCTCCCAAACTTGCTCAACCTGCCTGGCAAGCCAGCATCTCCCAGAAGTACCTCCTGTGTCTCTCTTCTGGGTAACAGCCATCCCAGCCAGAATCAGGAAAGGCAGCAAATGCTGGGAGTGGCATAGGTGGCAAGGCAGGCTGACCCCTTCAGAAGGGGTTGGGGAAATCAACCCCAGAAGCTGCCTCAATGCTTCTCTCTGACCTCAGCTTACAGTGCCCCTTCCTCCACTGCCTCTGGCCTCTCTTTCCTGCTGGTCTAAACTAAAGTGAGACTTCCTTCTCCCCACCTCCACCCTCAATGGTTCTGTCCTCTCTCCTGGCTTAGCTAACAGTTTATCTCAGTGACCCATGGTACACCTGGGGCATGCCAATTGGAGTGTCCTAGAAGCATGGAAGGGATGAAAGCTAGATGCGAGTCACCTCTGTCCTCTCCAGGGCTCCCTTTGAGGATGGGGCCCTGGCTCTGGACTCTTAAAAAAGAGCAACCCCAGTCTCTTCAAACACCCTAAGTCCCCAGAGTAAGTGTCTACAAACAGACCAAAAGGGCAGACAGAACCCACCCCTCCAGCCACCTCTACCTTCTTAATGGAAGATGGGCCAAGACAGTATTCCTTTTTTTAAGGGGATGAGAAAAATCAGCATGTGTACATAGATACACAAAATGAAAAACATTTTGTGCAAGGGGCTGTTCTAAGAATTTTATATAATTTAGCTCATGTTAACCTTCATAGCAATCCTATGGAGAAGGTACATTCATTATCCCCATTTTGAGGATAGGAAGATTGGGCATAGAAAGGTCAAGTAACCTGGTAAAGATCGTATCTTCAGTAAATAGTGGGTTCAGGATTCAAACCTAGGAAACATGCCTACTGAGCCTGTGCTCTTAACCACCATCTACAAAAAATGCGTAATTACCCTTAAGGATATGTATTATACACCTACTCATACTTAGGACAAGCCATCTAGCATACATAATTGTGCATAAAAATATATCATTACCAGATGTTAATCATACCTAACATTTATAAAACAATCTATTTACAAATCACTTTCACGCCCAGACATAGTACCCGTAGAAGGAGGGATTGCTACCCGTTAACAGACAGCAATTAAGGCTGCTGTTTGCCGACTCAACTGAGGCTCAGCTATTTATTTGACTGGAAATGGTTTGTCTTCCCTTCCCTTCCTTTCTTTAAGTAAAAGTAAAATATTCTTAGTAGCAAAATTAAAACAGCATGAAAGAGAATAAAGTGAAAAGTGGAAGTCCCTCCTCGCTTTTGCTATTCCTACTTTCAGAGGTAACCACCGTTAGCTGTTTCTTTGTATACCCTTCTGGAAATTGTCAATGCACACATAAGCAAATAGTATTAGAGATTATAGGTGGCTTCTAATAGTTGTAGCAAAATCCTTGTAAAGAGCTCTGGTTCTCCTCCTTTTACAGATGAAAAAAAACTCTCAAAAGTGGGTAGTTCTCCAAGGTCACTCAGGTTAAATTCAGTTGCCAGTCCAAGTGGGGAAGCTTCATTGCCAATCCAAGTCTTCCTGACCTGCAGCCTGTGTTCTCCACTCCCTCTGCCCCAGGGCCCATTGCCTCCTCCATCCCATGCTGCTGGTCCAACTGAGGTGAGAAGCTCTATCACCCCCATGAACAGGTCAGGACTCTGCTACTTCCTGCTCTCAGGGCAGAGCGAGGGGCTGTGCTGGAAAAGGACATCCTCTCTCGCAACTCAAAATATGGGAGAACTCGCTGTGCTGAGCCCTGATAAATGGGAGGACAAGGCCTGGGCCTGAAGACCTGATTGAGACCACTGCAGGATACACATCGGCCAAGGGATGGGTCCCAGGATGTCCCTATTGAGCCACATCAGGTTTCACTGAGGCCTTGAGGGTTACAGGGAGCTGCAGACAGACAGGCCTCAGTCTTCACAGTACCTCCCAGCCAGGAACACCAGATAAGGGAGAAGGGGGGTCTGGGGCTCCCAGGGAGAAGAGGGACCTTTAGATAAGTCTCTGCCTCTCAGGGAGGGGGCTGAGCAGGGACAAGGAAAATACTATTTTTAGCTCCTGGGTTTGAGGGGAAGCTGTGGAAGCCCCCTGCTCCCAAGTAAACTTTCTGAGATCCCTCCTGGATAAGCTTTGAGAAGGACCTCTCAGACCTGTCCTGAACTCTTCTTTTACACAGAGCCTGTAGGGTTGGGACCTTAGGAGATATGATTTGCCAAGGCTCAGCCATAATCCTCAATGCTGAGGCTTTCCAAGTGGCTGGGCACAGTGGTTCCAGGGCATTCCAACCCAGTCAGCCTGGGCTGTCTCTGCCAGGTCCTGCGTGCCCCAAGCCTACAACCCAGTTCTCATTTACCCCGTCTTTATATGGAATCTGAAGAATGGGGCAGGAGCAGCTTCGGACTGGGACCTACCCTCTCCCAGTCCTCAGGGGACACTCTTTGGAACAGAATCCTCAGTGAGGTGCTCACTTCCTATCTGACCAAGAGGAAGCTTGCTTCAGGGATGCCCGACCCGAGATCAGTGCTCAGTGAGGAGGGAAAGCCAAGGTGAGGCTGTGAGAGCCAGAAGACGGACTGAGATTGGACCCATCTCTCCACAACTTCTGGGCCAAGTTGACTCCGTGGGACAGGTTTACTCTCTCCCTCCTTTGCACATGGCAGAGACACCCCAGGTCCCTGTCTACTCCAAGAACCTGTCCACATGCCTTAACGTGGACTTAACTCCTTTCGAAGCCCCACAGGTCTGTTGAATACAGGGCAGGTGTTTGTGGAAACCCCATTCCCATCTTTTGATAGCAATAGTGTTGGACTAGGAGTCTGAGGACAGGGGACAATTCCTAGCTTGGCTTTTAACTGATTGAAGGACCTTGGACAAGTCACTTTCCTACTCTGAGCCTCAGTTTGACCAACTGTAAAATATTAGAGTTGGACTCAATTTGGAATCATGGGAATCTGGGAATGGCTGGGGTGAGTGGGCTTGGCTCTGGGTGTTCTGCTTATAAAATTGAGCAGGATCTTTCTCTAGGGGCCTGGGAACACTGTGGAAGGTAGACTCCTAAAAGGATATTTTTGGTCAAGGAGAAAGGATGCATATGTTTGTTAAGAGTGTATATGTGATGTTTACATAGGTACATGGGGGCATGAATACATGTGTAGGGGTGTGTGTGTGTGTGTGTGTGTGTGTGTGTGTGTGTGTGTAGCAGCTAATTGATCCCTCCCTCCCAGTTGGGGTGGGGGAAGGGGTCCAGAAGGCAGTCACTCATTAGGAGACAGCTAATGGGTCCAAATGGCCATGTCAGCAAAGGCTGAGCTCAGATAAGCTTCCTCCCGGAGGGGGAAAGAGAGAGATGTGAAATAGGAAGAGGAGGGGAAAAAAGAGCAAAAAAGAGAGGAAGGAAGAGGAAGAAAGAAAAAAGCTTTCCCAGAAAAAAACCGTAAGGTATGCCATGTCCTGACTTTATCCCCATTAATAAGATCTTCTACCTGTGAGGAAAAAATCTTCATAACCAGAAAAGTAGAGGATGGAGAAACTGGTGGGGGAGAGAAAGAAAGCACATATGTGTTCCTGTACCCACAGACACACGTATGCCAGCCTGCACTCACAGGCCCACACGGTCAAAGACACAAGGACACATACTGCCCATTGCTCACTTTTCAACATGCATCCATGCATGGGGCAGGGAGGGGAGTGTGTGCTCACCCAGGACATGCCCCTTGTATATGCCTCTCACACACAGAAGTGCATGCACATGCAAACAAGAATGTAGATGTGCATTCACTCAAGGAGGCCAGCTCTGTGTCAGGTGTAGAGGAGTCAAAAATGAAGAGAACATAGTCCCTGCCACCCAGGAGCTGGCATTTTAGTGGGGGGTAGTGCTAAGGAAATAGATAGATATGGTATGAAACGTGCTATACACCAGGTGCACACAGAGATGAGCTTTTTAGGATCCTTTGGGGATCACCTGCTGCTCTCTTTGCCTAGAGCCATTTTCATACTGAGTGGTGGGAAAGCGGAACCCAAAGCCAGCACTCATACCTATTTTCACTCAGCCGAGCCCTGTAAGGGGACCTTCGTATCACACCCATCTCCCCCTAAACCTTCCTTCACCACACCAGATACCCGCCATTGCTTACAAAGGCTCTCACTTCCAAATTGTGAAAACACTAACAGCATGCCTTGCTATTAGCAAATCAGATTCATAGTCTAGATAGCCGGTGATGATGAGGATGGTCTCCAAACTTTATGAAAAGATTATTTCTATCACGCACAAAAGAAATAAAGTCCTGACTCTAAAAGTGTTAGAAGACAATATAAATTAAAATTAAATAATTTTGGATTAGAGAAGGCCCAATAAAACTCAAACTATAAAATCCATAAAGGAAAATATTGACAACTATACCACATCTAGATCTAAAACTGCTGTATAATAAAAGATTCAAAATGACAGAAAGACAAGCAACTAAAGTATAACAAATATTAACATCCACAATAAAGAAGTCTAACACATCAATAAGAAAAAGATTGTTAAAAGATTAGAAAAGGGGGCAAAGTATGTGAACAGGCAATTTACACAAATAAAAATACAAAATGTCTAATAAACTTAGGAAAATATGCTCCACATTAGAGAAATGCAATCATAATTAGTAAAATACAAATATAAAGAAACATAAGATTTATTTTTGCTTAATCCATTAGATTAGCAAAAATTCCAAAGACTGCTAGTGCCCAGTGTCAGAGAGAATGTCTGGAAAGTGGGTTGTCCAAACTCATAGATACAGAAAACCAATTGGTGGTCACCAGACTGGGGGGTAGGGTAGGGGCCTGAGTGAAAAAAGTGAAGGGATTAAGAAGTACAAATTGGCAGTTATGAAAATAGTCATGGGGATGTAAAGTACAGCATAGGGAATATAGTCAATAATATTGTAAAAACTATATATGGTGTCAGATAGGTACTAGATTTATTGGAGTGGTCACTTTGAAAGTAATGTCTAATTGCTATGTTGTATAACTGAAACTAATATAAATTGTACGTCAACTGTAACTAAATTTTTTTTTTAATTAAAAAAAAAGAAAAGAAAAGTGAGTTATCACATCAGCAATTGGAAGTACAAAAATTGATCCAGTCTATTTGGAAGATACCTTTGCAGTTTCTATTAAAATTAACAATGCCCATTTTTGTGTTAGCAATTCTATTTCTAGATAACCATTATCCTAACAAAATACTCACATCTGCCCACAGAACCATATACCAGGAGGTTCACTGAGCATTATAAAACAGTGAAAAATTTGAAGTAACCTAACAGTCCAACGGCACCCCATGCTATGGAATACTTAATATGTAGCAGTTAAAAATAATGAGCTAAATTTATATGTATTCATTCAGGAGAATCTCCGAGCTATTGTTTTTCCATGTCATATTTTTAATTAGAAAAGCAACTTACAGAAAATAACACTAATGTGCAAAGATGAAAATACATTCTCCAAACAGTATGTTTCCTAATGTATGATATATACATGTATGTAAATGCATAGGAAATGATCTGGAAAACTGGCCAGTAAACTGACCACAGCAGTGACCTCTGGGGAGGATTCTGGAATTGGAAAGAGTGCTTCATCTATATTTCTTACAGTGAAGATGAATTCACAGCTTACTTTTGAAATCCAAAATAAGTTTTAATAAAGGCACACCAAATGAATTAATAAAGGCATCAACCGTGAGACTTGACATACACACATGAGGCACCAAGAGCCTTACTGTTGAATGAAGAAAGGAGCCCCTCTTTGGCACTAATTCTGCCTTGGCAAAATGTCACAGGGATTTGCCTTCCATTCTACCCCCTGGAATGTTAAAATTGAGGAGCTGTCCAGACTAACTAGAAACAAAAAATGGCCGTGGCCCAAGCCATAACTGCCATAGAAAGATCACGAAAGGTTAATGGAAGGCAGAGAGTGGCAAGCTGACTGTATTTTTGCTTGACTTGTAGTTTGTCGTTTTAGAGACAAGACTGGGCCCAGGAGGTCCTAGATGTACCTAGAGCCCCTGGATTCAGTCCCAGCGATTCATGACAAATATTGAGTGACGATTGGTGTCAACAGTCTTGTACATCAGGCAGCCCTCCGCAATTGATAGCATCCTGCCTTGCACATTTCCTTATTTGCTCCCCGTTACAACTCTGAGAGGTAGCTTTTGCTGTTATCCCCATGTCACATTTGGTCCTCGTGATGACGCTGTGAGGGCTTTTCTACTCATTTGCAGGTATGGAAACTTAAAGAAGTAACATCTCTGTTACATAGCTGGTCAAAGGCAGAGCATAGAAGGAACTCTGGATCTTCTGGGATTTTTCCTCTAGATACACAGACAGTAAGTAACTGCCTTTCCCACCAGTGTCTGTGCTCTCACACCCAAGCACAATCATTACATTCAGGAGCACCCATACCCCACATGGTTACACCAGCACATTTGCCTAGTCACACTTGCTCTTTCCGAGACCCATATAGCCACACTCTCACACTGGTGCACACACTTGGCCTGTGGGTACACACCTGCACACATTCACAGACACACTCACTCTGTCTCCAGCATACATATTCACTCACATAGGCACAACCCTCATAAGCCCCTGGTGGCTCTCCTTGCTTCCTAGTGGCCAGGTCGCTAATCTTGACCTTGACCTCACTGAAAGTATTTTTTTGGGGGATGAGTCTGGGCCTCTGAGGAGTGGCTGGGAAGCAGATTTCTGACCTCAACAGCCCAACTTCCCCTCCACCTGCCACACTGGGGAGAGGCTACCTGTGTTTGGGCAGCAGCCAGGGTTAATGAGTAAGGCAGGACAGAACAGAGATCAGAATAGAAACCACTGTTATCCAGACCCTCCTCAGGCCATCCTGAGCTTGGTGCAAAAACCTTGGGCTCAGAAGTCAGGCTTTTGGGTTTGAATCCAGTCCTACCGCTTCCGAGTGGAGCAATTTGGACAATTCACTTCACCTCTCTAAATCTCTGCTTCCTCACCTGTAAAGCCGGGCTACTATATCTGCCTGCCTGGCAGGACTGATATGATAATCGAATTACAGAAGCATCTGGTATAACATATGGAAAGTATTCAATAAATGGAGGCTGTTTTTGTTACCCTTGTTATTATCACTATTACTTAAAACGTTCCTAGGTGTGGCTCATCACAGAGAAGGGCCAGTGGGCAGATGAGCCAAGGTGGCCTTTCCAGGATACAGCAGAAGGGCAAGTGTGAGGGTAAGGCAGGTACTGGGGCGAGACACCAGGGAGGGCAGCAGTGAGTGAGGGGGGCTCGTCCCAGAGCGGGATAGACGCAGCTGGAGATGGGTGCTGAGCATGACCTATGCCGGATCCCCTGGTTCCGAGGACAGATGGGAGCTGGGGGCCTAGTCTTGATTACCTGGCATCCCATCCCTCTGAAGCTCTAGATAGAAATCAGGGCCCACCCATAAGCACTTCCCCCTTTTTTCCTCCTTATCCCTGTTACCAATGTGTCAAACAAGTACCATATCCTGCTTACCATTGCTCCCTGAGAAACCACTGCATTCTCCAGGCACCCCAAGGAGGCTATGAGCAGTCAGACTGGGAAGGATTTTCTGCTAATTGACCTTAGGATGGAATACTGAGGCACAAGACCCCAATCCAAGACACAGGGAGAGTCCAGCAGAGCTGGGGCTAGAATCTCTAACTTACTTCCAATCCCAGACACTGAGCACCAGGTCTGAGAAGGGGAAAAAGTCCCTGTGTTCTGAGTTGAGGAGTCAAGATCTGCATTTTTCTGGAGGTGAGGCTAGACTTAGCCAGTGCCTGGAAAGAAGCAAGGTTTTTCCAAGGTACCCCGAGGCCTCTGTTAGATGAGACCACAGGGAAGCAGGAGACGGGGGAACACTGAGGCCAAAACTGCTCTTTCTGTGGCCTGGGCTTAGCTGAAGAGGCCAATTACCCACGAGCCTCTGCTCCCCAGGGCCCCATCCCTAGGAGCAGTTCTCATCACCTCCAAGCCCAATCGGATCCCCTTTTATCAAAAGCCCCCCTGGCACCAGCCTGTCTGAGCCTCCCCCACCTCTGACGCCCAGGACATTTGTTTTGGTATCTGTGGTGACTGTGGTCAGAGCATAATTGGGGTTGAAACACCCACTCGGACCCCCTGAAGGATAAACAAGCTGGGCTGGGGCAGTCCTGGAACCAGTGTGAAGACAGACATGAAGACAGTGGGTCCGGGGAAGCCAGGCAAGCTGGTTGTGGAGGAGGTGGTGGGGAAGGGAGGGGGACCAGGTGGAAAGAGAGAGGGGAGGCCAATGGTATGCTGCTTCCAGAACAGCTGCTGCTGGGAAGCCAGCACCCTGATGCCAACTAGGAAAGCCTTTCCATCCACCCACCCTGGTCTGTGGCTGCCCTCAGGAAGCTTCGGGTCTAATAGGAGATTCCCCTGGCTCTGAGGAAGTCCATTCTAAAGTGCAGACTTCAGGAAGCTTATTAACAGTTCCCTGGACCCCATCTCCATAGCCTGCAGCTCAGTAGTCCTTTAGGCCCAGGTATCACACTTGGTTGATGGGGAGGTCTTGACCTTACCTTGACAGAGCCTGAGAGCAGGAAATAGGGCCCTGCCTGGGGCTAGGAGTTCCCATCAGGTTACACTGGTTGTGGAGCCAGGAGAGACACTCCAGGATCTCAGAGCTAATTAATATATGCGGAGAGCTGTGGGGAGGGATTTACAGTAAGGACACCTAGGCAGGAACTGCTAAGGAGTTGTTTTCCTAGGACTCCAAATGAGGCAGCTGGGACAAAAGGAGGCTTGGCTATCCTTCAGAGCCTGGTTCTGCCAGCTCAACCCTCAGGACTCACAGCATTTAAAGGGCCAGAGCCTTGCATCTAAGGTAGAAGCAGCTTGTTGGCTAGGTGGCAACTCAATGCCATGCGGTGTCCTGTCCAGCCCCAGTAGATGGCATAAGACCATAGTCTCAAGGTGTATTTGGGGAATGAGAGGCTTGGAGAAGGATATGGCTGCGGGTATTTGACAAGGCAGGTGTTGAAGTCATAGGTCTCCTGAATCTTAGGACCGATTTGTGTCTCTGGGCAGCTTTACATGCAGGAGAGAGGAAAGTGTGTCCACTGAGGAGATAGAGGTCCTTGAGTGGAACGGGTTCAAGCAACTTGCAGGCCTGCATGTTTGAATGATCAGACTGCAGGGTCAGTGAGTGCTCCAGATGCTGAGAGTTGGGCTTTGCTGGACCCCCACTGACCGTATTATGCCAATAGCTCCTGTCTTGGCTGCTTTTGAGGGTCTCTCAGGGAAGTGGAGGACTTGTGCCTGGGAAGGAGAGCCTTGACAGGCTGGCTGCATTTCAAAGGAGTTGGGCCAGGGCCAGTGAAGTTGGGACTGACTGCATCCTCCCCTGCCAGGGTCCCACTTCCCTCACATACTTTCTGGGACCCAGCTCTTCTCCCGAGATTATCTCGTTTGAGGATGGCACCATGTGTGGTTTGATGTGTGAGACAGGTCCTGTGTTTTGGCCCCACTGAGGCTAAGGGCCCTTTCCTCAGGAAGACTCTCCATCTCCACTTAGTCTCCATCATTCTCCTTTCCAGAGGCATTCCCTCACCCAAATGCAGTCTCTCGCCTCCTGGAGCTACCGTGCTGGGTTTTAGGTCTGCCATCTGGTGGACATTGCCATAACTACTGCCACCAACTTCTGAAGCCGTGTCCTTATCAGAGGCGTGGCCAGAGAGAGCAGCGCAGACCCCAGGGTAGGACATGGCACTGAGGGAGGCAGGTCTCTGATTCCCGTGGACACACCTACATCCTGCTTCCTGGGACTCGGAACTCCCTGGGACTCAGAACTCCCTGGAGCTGGGCTTGATTGGTGGCCCAATCTCTCAGGAATTGGGCAAGAACCTTCAGGTAAAGCCTCCCGTTGCTCTACCCCTACCCCTAGTCTTAGGAAGCCCAAGGGCCACCCAACAGCCCCCATTCTGTCCCATTTCATTGTCCAGCCTGGAGGGGCATCCAAGGCCATAGTCCTGTTTCCTGGGTGGAACAGATGCTCATGAATGAGGGTCCTCTCCCTGCCACACCCTTCATCCCCTTGCCTGGGGTTCCATGCCTGGACCAACCAGTGAACACCCACAATCTAGCAGAGATCCAGAGGTCTGAGGATCCACCTCGGAGATGGAAGGATGGAATCCCTCATTACAGGGTTCTTCCATGCACACGCAATGGTGAATAATTTATGTACAAGGCAGAGAAGACAATAAATCAGCAGCAATGATTAACATGAGCTGTTTTATGTGTGAGAAAGATCTATGGCAGGAGGCTGCCAGGTTGCTGGTGATTAATACTGCTGTTTGTACTGCCTTCTGGGCCTTTATATTCAATTATGGGCTTGGAGTATGTGGGGGGTCCTAAGGATGGCATAGCAGGGACAGAGAGCACAGGAAAGGAATGGTTGATGCCTAGGATCAAGGTTGAGGTGACAACAGGTAGAAGGTTAGCCCTGTGGGCACCTTTCCTAATGAGAAGTTTAAGTTAGTGGGATGGAGTAGTGACTATTTCTGTAACAGGAGTCACTTTGCCTCTAAGGTCACCTCTAAATACTAGTCAAGGAGGTGCCCTGGGAAGAGGGCACAGATAGAAGGAGGCATCCTTGGAAAACTGACTCTCCCAGAGTCAAATTTTGGGTTTCTAACCCCCCGCCCCTGTGCTGCCACCACCATGCCAGGAGTGGAGTAACATTAGCCAGCCCGCTTGGGCTGTGGAGTGGTGCTTAACGCTGGGAAAGTTTCTTGTCAGCAACAAAGCCAGGGAGCCAGGTCCTGTCTCCACATCAGGGATGGCGGCAGCAGGGCAGGCTGGGGGAGAATGCTCCGGGTGCTCTTCTCCTAGCTGACCTAAGAAGCCCTGGGAGGTCCCCTCCCTAGATTCCCACACTTGAGCCTCTTGTCCTCAGCCAGCTCCAGCTGGCCCCCATCAGTGCCGGAGTTTCCAAAGACCAGTGGCGGCATCAGGGTTAAACGATTTCCCCTGCCCAGCCCCTCCCAGATCTGGCTCCTATTAGCTCCTTCCTCCTCCTCCTCTTCAGTGACCTCTGTGCAGTGTGGCCTGCCTTTCCTCAGGACCCAAGGGTTGTCATGAGGCACAGGGTGGTGTTGGGGTTCTTCTGGGAGCTGGACTGATGGCTGGGTGTGGGGACTCTCTGGGGATCTGGGGCTGTGGGGAAAGTGCTGCCCTCCCTTCCCTCCCCCAGCCTGCTGGGAGCCTGAGCTAGTCATTCTACCCACAGGCCAAGGCTTCGGAATTCCAGTCCTGGGTGGGAGGAGGTGCTGAAAGAAAAGAAGAAGGGAACATCATCCCCTTGGTGGGGGTGGGTGGGATGGGGCACCAGAGGAGGCTGGCAGGGGCAGGCCAGAGTTTCTGGCTGGAGAGTCTGGCTCCTCTCCCCCAGACCCGCACCCTGTGTGCACACCACAACTTCATGGGAATGAGTTCTAAGACAATGCTACGTGTCCCTGTGTGTAAGCCTGTGTGGGTGTGAAATTCTGTGTCTGCCTCCACGAGTTTTTGGTGGGTGTCCGGGTCCACAGCTGTGTGTGCCTGTGCATCTGAGCACCTGCTATGTCTTTGTACTAGTGCCTGTGTGGTGAGTGTGTGAGCACACACTTGAAGCTGCCTCACTCACAGCCCTGTCTAACGCATCATTCCCCAATAGCAGTCTTCCTCAGCCCCTAATCCCCTGTTTGCCTGGCTCATCCCCTGGACTCCTTGGGACTCCATTAATGAGCTCTGGCTGCCCCAAGACAAGCTCCAAATTAACCCCACTGCTGACCCTGACATGGACACCTGTAATTAG
Source organism: Eidolon dupreanum (assembly GCA_028627145.1). Classification (NCBI taxonomy): domain Eukaryota; kingdom Metazoa; phylum Chordata; class Mammalia; order Chiroptera; family Pteropodidae; genus Eidolon; species Eidolon dupreanum. The sequence continues at coordinate 17,156,067 of CM053506.1, forward strand.
GCCAGGAGTGTCTGAGGCAGAGAAGGCCCTGGGGCTCAGTGGGGCGATGGCAAGGCTGGGCTGGGACAGGGCGCCTAATGCCCAGGAATGCTCTAAAAGCTGCGCCTGGCTCCAGGGCCCCACGCCCAGCTCACCTCTAATACCTCTCAAAGCCTCCCAGACGGGGCTCCAGGGGGATTACCTCGTGGAGGGGCCCTGATGGTGCGCAGGGCTGTTCAGCAGGCCCACCCTGCTGGCTCGGGGCTGGGGAGGCTTTGTGGAAGGGGAAAGCTGCCCCCATGGCCTCAGAGCCCAGCAGCCAGCCATGAGGTACTTAGCAGCCCAGAACCCATGCCCATGACAGCGGCTGCCCAGGGAAAAGCCAAGTCCAGGCTGGCCAGTTTCCCCACCAGGGCCAGCCCCTCTCCCCCCAACTTGTTTTGTTTGCTCTGTGCAGCATGTCCGGTAGCTCCATCTGCATTAACCCCTGACCCTGACTGTAACTCTTCCTCCCTGCTGACAACTCTGTTTACCCAATGGTTTCTCAGGCGCAAAGCGGAGGGTTCGTTCTTGCCCCATCTGCCTGGGCTCTCCAGGGAAAGCTATGCTTTGCTTGGGAATCAGGTCCCAGGAGCTGCTAGAACCCATGAGTGTGCCAGGTGCAACTGATGTGGCTGTAGCTAAGGGCCTGGGACAAGACTCCTATCCCAGTTTGGGAATAGGGTACATTGGTACCATCATCTCAATGTGCAATCTGCAAGACCTATCAAAATTTTTCAATGAACATATAACATTTGACCTAGAAATTCCACTTCCAAGAATTTGTCTATGCATGTCCTGCAATTGTATCAAGAGTATTTATTATAGCATTGTAAGAGCTAAAGAAATATTACAGGTATTCAGCTAGAGGACTAGCTAAATGATGAAGCAATAACAATACAATGGAATAATATGTAGCCATTCAAAAAAAAAAACCAATCTGCATGTTCCCATCAAGAATGATTTTCAAGGTATAAGGATAGCAAGGTACAGATAAAAAGCAAGGTGTGGAACAGTGTAAAATATGTCACCATTTGGGTGGGGGGAAAAGGGAAATATGCAAACAAACATTTACATAACTTTGAAATTATCTTTTAAAAAAATCTTCAAGAAGTAAACATGACGGCCTATGGGAAAAAGAACTAAGGGCAGGAATGGGAGGGAGACAAATTTCTACTGTTATACTCTTTATGACCTTTTTGAACTTTCTACGTATTTTACCTTTCAAAAATAAATAAAATTATTATATATACAAAACTAAATAAAATGAATGTATCCTGGGGCCCAACTATTCGAGTTCCAGAAATCTAGCCTATGGAAATACGCAAGTACACAAAAATTATACAAGGACAGTCTAATGTTTAAATGTCATATACTGTAAACAACTTAAATGGTCTTCAATAGGTAATTGTTTAAGTAAATGACAGTGTATCCAAGCTATAGAATACTGAATGACAAAAATGAAGTCGATCTACATGTAGCTGGCATGGAAACACTACAAAGAAAAATGTAAGAGAAAAAGGCAAATTGTCAGAACAATACAAAAATATTCTATATATGAAAAAAAAGAAAACTATGTGTTTCTCTATGTACATATATATTCCACAAATGTATTCCCAAAATACTAAATTAACGACAGGGAGAAATGGGATGGGGAGGTTAACTCCACATGCTTCTGTATATACAACAAGATTTCGAGCATTATTTATTTTTTTTGCATAATTACAAAATAAAATAAATAGAAGCTTGTAAAAAGAGCAATAGCACTACAGTCACTCATCTACTTTCCTTCCAACACATTAGCTTCTGGAAGCCGCATAACCATACTATTATTATCCTCATGTCACAGAAGGGGAAACTGAGGCTGAGAGAGGTTAAGCAACTTCCTCAAGGTCGTACAGCAAACCCAAGCCAGGGTCAGGCCCCATAACTTATTGTTCGTGCCATCTCTCCTCGCAGGGGCCATTTCTTTTGGAGGTGTTCTGAACCTCTTCAAAAGAGCCGACATCTGGATGGGGGGTTAATAATTCCCCCGGCCCCCTACATAGTGAACCCCCCTTCCCTTCTGGTCCACCTCGTCCTCTCCAGTCCCCAGAGGACCTGCTGGCGAGCTCAAGCAGGGGTGGGCTCAAGAAACTGATGCAGCTCCTGGCCTTGGCATGACTGCCAGCTTCCCCGTCACCTGCTCTTGTTCTGGCTCCTTCTACCAGTGAAAACTCAGTACCCATTCCCCGCCAACACCCACCCCTGGCCACAGAGCACCCCCTTAATTACACTTAATGGCAAAGACCATAAGAGCTTTATTAACTTTATTATGGACCCAATTAGCAGCTAATGCCCCATGACTACTGTCCCCCCCCACCACCAATAATCCCATTAAACATAATGAAGCAGCCATCCCCACTCCCCTGCTAGGTGGGGGCTGAGAGGACAGGGAAATCCATCTTTCTAGGCCTAATTCTGCCCCCTCAGGCCCGTTGGACACCAGCTCTGGCCCAGGGCTTCCCTGGGACCAGTACTGGGTGTGTGAAGACAGAGATTGATCAGCAAGTTTTTGATGCCAGCCATTGAGTCTACACACACACACAAGCAGAGACACACACACTCACATATACACACAGCCTGGCTGATGTCCAAATACTCCTTTCTCAAAACAGGGTTGTGGAAACACGCACAGCCCTCAAACACAACCAACTCAGTACAGCATGCAGGCACTCTCTCAGCCTTGTCCAAGAGCTCCTCAGAACGGGGATGTCCAAGTCAAGGGCCTCTGCTTTGGCTGATGGTTTCAAATATTTATTCAGCATCCGCAATATGCCAGGCACAGTGAGAAGCCCTCTCTGCCAACTCACTTAAGCATCACTATGAAAGTAGACATTATTTCTCCCATTTTACAGATGAAGAAACTGAGGCACAGAGAGACCATCAGTTTTTGAAACAGGTGCTCTACATGATTTGCCTTTGAAGATCTCTCCTTTCTCCTTCCCCAGAAATGCACCTTTCCTCATCCTAAGGCAGAAGAAACAGAGATCATGAATAAAACTTTCTGTTCCCTACAGATGGGGAACAATGGCATAAAGATGGCTTAAGGGATCATCATGGTGATCACGATAAGACAGCTCTTGGGGGTGTGATTCCGTGTCAACCTTGATGAGGGTGAAAGGACTAGAAACCAGAGAGCATCCCATCCCTACTGCCACAAGAAGCCCCTGAATTACTAGATACTGGTCCCCTGGTCCAGGATCTGGCATGAATGAGAAGACTGATGGGAAGGGATAAAGGGTGTGCAAGAGCAACCACAATGGACTAAATCCCCAGCAGTTCAGTGATAAAATCTAAAGATTCTGGTCCCCGGGGGTCTGTGGTAGGGGTCTTCGTCCATCCCCATTCCAAGAAGAAGAACCACCTCAAGATGGGGTGGGAGTTGACACATAAAGTCTCCAGGGACTTAAGTCCCTCCACTGAGCCTTGGCCCCAGATAAGGATTAAGGAGTAAATGTGAGACTGACAGGGTGAAATCAATGGCTGCCCTGAGCAAGAGGGCGGGGGTTCAGGAAGAGAGACCCTTGAACCTTTGCTTGGAAACAGGCTCCCTGTTCCCGTCCCCTCCCCCAGGCTGGCCCAGCCTGGAAGCAGCCACTTGAAATGGGTCCCAGGGAGCCTGGGAGAGGGGCTGGCCTGGCTCCAGCCTCCAACTCCTGACGCCCCAGCCAGGCCCACTTCTCCAACCCCCGTTGGCCCAGCCCCAGCTGGGGCCAGGAGATGAGAGGGAGAGCTTTCTCTCTAGACCCATCCAAGCCAGGATCCCTCCTCCTCAACACACACCCAGCATGGCAGCCCTCCAACTGTTCCATCCCTGGGGAGGGCAGGGGATGTGGACAAGTCAGCACCCTCTCCTTTCCTAAGAGGCCATGGGGCCTGGAGAGGAGGCAAATCCTACTCCCTAGGGTTATTCCAGGGCATGGCACTAGGGAGGCTCCTTGGGTGGGTCCCTTCTCTTCCCTTTGTCCTGGATGAGTGTTCACTGACACCCCCCTCACACACACACACCTACTCTCTGAACAAACAGCACCACCCTCCCATCCCTCCTCACACCCAGAGGGACCTGGTGCCGATTAACTTCAGCTGGAGATATCCAACAGGGATCACTGGGGAACCTTGATGGGAATAGGTAAGGGTGAAGGGCAAATGTAATTTGGGGTCCTTGTGGGAAAGTTAGCCTGTGCTGGGTTCTGGGTAGGTTGGCTGTGCAAACTTAAGCAAGTCTCCCAACCTCTCTGAACCTCAATTTTTTCATCTGTAAAATGGGGCTGAAAATAGAACTTACTACATAGGGCTTTTTGTGAATATTAAAGTTGTAACATATATGAAATGCTTAGGAAGTATCTGGAGATACTTAGAACACAATAAATGTGAGTTGTGTTGTCAGCAGGATTGGGATAGTCCCTAGATTGATAATAATAATAACAATAATAATAGATAACATTTTTAGAGCATTACAAGGACCATAGCCTCCTCAACTAACCTTGTACCTGGTTCTTACTGAGAAAGGAGGAGTGGACTCATGTCTCCTCACCTTGGCCCTGCAAGGTTTCGACTACTTATAGCACACTCTGACATGATGACTCCACAGGCCTGACTCGGTCCTCACTCCCAGTAAAGGCACCCCCATCACCTCTTACTTGTCCCCCTGTCCCCCACCTCACACAACGTTCCTTTTCCCACTTTTCTTTCCCTGGAGCAAGGAGGAAGAAAGAGATATCAGAGTTTGAATAATGTGAAAATTAGCTGGAGCTGAGAGAGGTGTGAACTTCAAGGCACTGCCCCCATCCCCACCCCTTTTCTGCCCAAGGGATGCTCTTTCCACATGTCTCTGCAGGGAGACCCCACCCCTAGGTGCTGACTGACACTGTCAGACGAGGAGGAAGGTGAACAGGAGAGGAGGTGAACTGTCAGGAAGAACAGCTGCCCCAGCCCAGGGTCCTATGCCAGGGTTGGGGCCCCCATCCAACTCACCCAGTGTTCAGATTCATGGCCAGGTGGGAAGAAGTCAGAGGAGGGGTCAGCCTGACCTGGATCCCAGCTTCCTTGGCCAGAGCTGAAAGTGTCAGGGGTTGAGCCAGCTGGTTGGGAAGCAACTCTTTTCCCAAGAGGCAAGAGGAATCCAGGACTTTGACTTTCATCTCCAAGTACCTTCTCAGCCCTCAGCCCTGTCTGAAGATCTTGTTGGACTCCCTGCCTCAATTTCCCCACCTCTCAAAGAGGATCAAGCAAATGTTATTACTTGCTCTGTTCTCTGGGAGTAGTCAAACTGAGCAATGGGTGGGAACTCTGGGAGAGAAGGCCCTGGCAGAGTAGCCAGTCCCCTCATGCTGTCTCTGTCATCGTTAACAGCCACAATTATTATTACTTGGAGAGATGGGCTAGAGGTGGTCAGGTTGGGGTGAATGAAATGAAAAAGTCCTCGGTATGTGCCGTCTCGCCAGGTTAATACTCCTGCCTGTCGGCCTGACAGCTGCAAGATTGATTACCCAGGCCTCCCGCTCTTTATAACTCGATCAGTCGAATTAATCTCTGGCTGTCGGCCCATCTGATGCCTGAATCACAAATTTAATTTGGAGGTGTACAGCTCCTCCCCCATCCTGTCTCCTCCTTCCCCCAGTTCCCCTTCTTCCCCAGTCCATCCCATCTCTTCCTTCCTTTTCTTCCCCACTTTCCTCCCCTTTCTCTCCATTTCTCTTGCTCCCTGATTTCTTGTTCCTCCTGCTCCTGCTTCCTACTCTGCCTCTCAGGCTCCTCAAAGGGCAGCGGGTGGTGGAGGTGGGAGAGAGGAGTGGGTGGCCCTGAGTCAGCAGCCCTTCTGCCCAGGCCAGGGGAGGGGTCGTGTTCACCCCCCACTGGGCAGGGCGCCCACTCCACCATGCTCCACCCCAAACGGAGGAAGAGGCTTAACTGACACTAAGTAAGACATATTAATGTACTAAAGACTTAATGAAGTTGGGGGGGGGTTGAGGGGTGGAAAGTGCTTGCTTTATTAGTTTATGGCCGATTAATGGGGACGCCATTACTGTGATGGAGATGGATTGCTGCTGTCAGCAGCCTGGGCTGAGGGCCGGCGGCCGCTCCTTTCCTCGGGTGGTGGGTGCCCCAAACAGAGTCAGAGAGAACTTCATTAGGAGCGCCTATAAGATCCCATATGGGGAGGCCCTGAGGCCAGGCCGAAGGAGTGGGGGCAGGGGCTCAACTCTGGGCTTTGGGAAGGAATTCCAAGGGGTCAGGGCCTGGGCTCGCACATCAGTTGAGAACTCCCCCAAAGGCATCACGGCAGGGTGGTGACCCAGGTCTGGGCCTGAATGTAGCAGGGTCTTGATAATGTCACCTGGGGGTAAGGGAGGGAGGAAGGTAATAGGACAGAACAGCCAGACCCGAGGAGCTACCTGAGACCTTTCCAGGAAAGGGAGTGAAGAGAAAGGGAAGCCAGCCCCATCCCTTCCATCCTTTCTGAGAGTGGGACGGTGCCCAGAGACCCCACGCCCACTAGCCCAACAACTGGACCACCCAGCACCAGGCAGCTTTCTCCCCTAATGAGCCAGACACCTCCCCCCATACTCTCCGGATGGAATAGAGGAAAAAAGCCACATGCCTCAACTACCTGCCAGGCAGCCAGTGGGAAGTAATGAAATGGAGAACGGGGCAGGTGGACCTAGAGGTGAGCAATGGGGGATGCGAGAAAACACTACCCAATCTCTGGGCTTTCTTAGGCCTGGGGGACAGGAGGGGCCCTAGTCACTGGACACGCTGACCCAGGCACTCCCTCAGTGGCTTCTACTTCCCCTCAGCTCCTTCTCACCTCCATGACCCCAGAGTCAACTTGCTTCCCATGAAGAGGGAGAACTAAGATTTGGATCTCATACAGCTCTGCTCCAAGAGGCCACTTTCTATTTGGAAGATTCCAGATGCCCAGGGTCTTCTTTGAACTCACATCTCTTAGGAGTGTATGACATTTTAACATGGCTGTTTTGGTGTGGGGACATTAAACTTTCAGAATATTTTTTATTATTATCAAGTGGTATTTACAAGGACTCCCTAGCCTCTCCCTGAACCCACTCTGTCCTGAGTCCCTGCTCTCTGAGAGGAATCAGAGGTGAAAGGAGATTCCAGGATGAGCTCAGAATCAGTTTGTTGATCAAAATACACGGTACTAAAAATACATTTTTAGATTTTGATACATTAGGCCAAACAACTATGGCAAAATGATTGAGCCAAAATGCCCTATTTGGTCCCTTTGCCCTACTTCCTGCCATGTATGTGATTCCATGTTGATATATGTGCCTAGCTCCACGGGCTACCACGTGTCCGAGTGCCAGCCCTGGGTCTGAGCGTACCATGTGTCCATGTGCTTCCTCAAGGGCCCGCATCTATGCGTGCTGGGTGTCTGTATCACAATACAGACACTCCTTCCTGGGGCACCGAGGTTGTCACTCCATGCTGCTCAGGGGTCACCGCCCAGGCTCACTCCCCTAGGTAGGAGCTACCTGCTCAGCCTAACTGGGAAATAAATACCCTGTTTCTGAGAGTAATTTAATTATTGGCTCCTGTGGACTAGTGGGTAATTAAATTGCGTAGCTCCCAAAGTAATTAATTGCTATGCAAATAGTACTGCCCTCTGCTTTGGAGAGGAGGATCTCGGCCTGGGTTTGCCCTGCAATTAGAAGCTAATAATTACCCTGTCAGTTCCCAGCTTCTGTCGGGTAATTACCTGCTGAAGCCCCACTGGTCACTGAGGGCCGTTCCCATCACCTGCTGCTGTGGCTCTGGCTTTGGTGGTCCCAACAGCCACAGAAGGAGCTCCCTGGAGCTCTGGTTGATCTTTAGGTCCTCCCCATTCTGCACCATATCCACAAACCCCAGGAGCCCCATAGAGACTCTCTCACTTCTGACCAAGAACAACTAAGGATGGACATTCCCTAGCCTCGCACTGCTAAGGGAAACAGCCTCAGCTCCTCAGTGTGTCATTTCCTGTTAGACAGGCTCAACTAACCTCCACTGAGAGATTCCTAGCTGGTGGGAACTTCCCCAAAGAATATCTAACAGTTAATCATAGAAATCACTTTCACCATGTGATTTTTTTTGATGTGTCAACTAGGCTAACCTGTGAGAATAAAAGAAAGGGCAGCAGCTACCTTGTAGCAGACACATACCTTCTTCCAGTTATTCAAGCAAACACTAAGCTAGGTCATACTATAAAGAGATTTTGAAGATGTAATTAAAGTTCCTAATCAGTTGCCTTTAAACTAGGGAGATCATCCTCTGTGAGTCTGACCTAATCAGGTGGGCCCTTAAAATGGCCTGAGTTATTCTTAATGATAGAGACTGCAAACAGCAGCTGGGTCTACAATTCCCCTCGCCTCGCAATATCTTCCCTTCCTGACTGCCTGTGGGCAACAGCTTTGCTAGTGCCCAGGGGTCCAGGTTGGTCCTGATCTTTCGTTCCTGATGACCTGACCTACAGATTTTAGACTTGTTTAGCCAATTACCCCCATAATTGCATAAGCCAATTCCTTACAATCAGCTTCTGTCCTGGATTCTCTGCCTGACTGATATTCCCCTTTTTAGAGATGAGGAAACTGAAATCAGGCACAAAACAGTGGCTGACCAAAGAATCCACAGCTAGTAAGTGGGAAAACAAGGTTTGGAGCCAGGTCCCCTGACTAAGTTACCACTTCCTATTCAGCAGTAGGACATGGCTCCAGGTCCCAAGTACCAGGTAGGTCACACCTATGCCTAAGTGAAAAGGCATTTATGAATCCTCATACCTCATAATCCCCAAGTATCATTGTGGTTCAGCTGCATTCTCATTTCTTACCTGGATCTTAACCCCTCCATCAGCTCCCTGTCTCATGTCCTGGGATCTGGATACTCTCTCTGATCCCTGCCCCAGAACTTGGGCCTGGGAGTGGCAGCCTCTATGTGCCTTATGGGCACTGGTCACTTCTTTTGAGGAATATCCAGACCCAACCCCTCTGGATCCTCCTCCTCTAAGTCTGAAGTCTTTCAGCTAAATCTCTGAGAGATGGTGTCCTGGCATAGTCTCAGAGTTTGGGGGGTCCCTAGGAAAGCTGGATGCTGGGTAGAGGGGGAGAATTTGTGGAGATTGGACTGAAGAGCACTGAGCCAACAATGTGTCTCACAGGTCTGGGAAAAAAGAGGTATAAGGGGCAGGAGGGGTCAAAAGGGTGACGCCCCTTGCCCTCCCCACACTTGGGCATCTCCCCCTTACCTTTCAGGTCTCAGCTTCTGTATACTTCTCCAGGAAGCTCTCTCTCACCCCTAGACAAAGGTAGGTCACATGCTCCATGCTCTCTCTCTCTCCCATACTTTTGTACTGGGCCAGGTGAGCAGAAGGCAGAGGGCCCAAGCAGAGGAGATAGGTTTTGTAGGTAACCATTGCTCCTCAGCCCACAAGACCACGTCTAGGGTTGAAGGTAGAAGAAAGTGCTACAGGCTTTAAGGTCAAAGCCTCATCCTGTGAATGCCTTGCCCTTGGGTCACACACACTCTGGGACGAGTATGTGCAAGACCAACACCTCTACTACCAAGGCAGATGAGATAAAGGTGGCAAGCAGAGGATGGCATCAGGAGAGCCAGATGTGCTAAACAAACAAGTTTTCCAGATTTCATACGGGGATGTGTGTAGAAACTGCAGGGGAATGTTCGAGATTCTCAATACAAGGAGGTAAAGGTCGCTTGATATCAGTGAAGGTCTCATCTATATGGGAGATGCCAACCTTGGAGAGGTCCCTTGCCTCCTCTCCCTGGCTTTACCTGGCCCAGTCCTCCCACAGTAGAAGGAAACTAATGGTATCCCTTGGTCTGGAGCCTGTACCATGCCCTGTAGTCCCCACTTATGCTTCTGATTTGCTGCAGAAACTGGTAGGAGTCATGTTCCTGCCTGTGCCTTTGTGAGGAGGCAATTTCTTGCCTCTGGCTAGAGATTCTAGGACAAAGATGTCTGATCACTTACAAGTTAGTACTCTTTAGAGAGCAGTATATAGAGTGGAAGCTATGTCACCCTCATCAGACAGGGGGTTCCCTAAAAGTAGGGGGCCAGGTATCTCCCCATTAAACAGGGACTCCCAAAGGCAATTGATAGTCCCCTTCTATCTTCCCCCTCAGTGCTTGGCTCCAATGTCAGTAAAAATAATTCTTAAAAAAAAAAAAGTACCTATGAAGTAGGCTGGTAGGACCAGGGGTCTCAGAGCATGGCCAGGGGCTGCCAGGCACCAACCACACAATCCGGCCTCCTGTCTTGACTGGTGCAGTTACTTCTCCACTGACAGCTCTTTAGAATCCGTTCAGAGTTTTGGCCCCACTGTAATCTCTGGGTGATGAATATTTCCCCTAATGAACTGATGGGAATTGGATTAGACTGGAATGCCGTGTGCTTGGATTCTAGCTGATTAAACCCCCATCTGTGCAAAGCCTGCCTGTGAACAGCTCGTTACATATAATTTTTTGAAGGGAGGAAAAAATGATATTGGTGTTCAAGTTTTGCAAAGAAGAGAGAAAGTGGAAGCATAATGTCTGTTTAGACTTTTGTCAAGGTCTAGTTGCTTTAAATCTGATCAGGTCAGCAATCCTCACCCTAGGACACCTCCACTTTCTCCAACTCAAGTGGAGGATACCCCCAGGCTCAGATGCCTGTACCCTTACCCAAGAGCTCCATGCAGGGTTCTCTGAGCCCACACCTATCTGTCCCCTGCAAGGAACATTGACTGGACAGAGAGTTGCTTTGGGGAAAGGCAGGAGGTAAATGAGGTAATAGTGAGAAAAGTCAGACCTATGGATTCAGTTCTCACCATATTAGGCTCCACCTCTTTCCTTTTATTCCAGAATCATCCAGTCTCCTTCAAAGGAAATTACAGGGAGTTTGGAGCCTCATCCAAGACAGGGACTCAGGGCTATTTCTGGGCCCTGTGTCAGTCAGGACCAAGGATAGCACCTTTGCCATTGCAAGAATCTCCAAATTCCAGCTCTCTCCACGAAACTCTTTCTTTCCTGCCAAATATATTTCTCCATTCTTTAACACTCTTTTTCTTTTTCCTTCTCCTACCCCTCCTCTTATCCCCCTCTCTCTTTTTCCTCCTCCTTCTCTTCTCACTACTTCTTCTTAATCTCACAGACAGAAATTGGCAATGGTTCTTCACCACCAAGTATTTCACCCCAGGAATCCTTCAAGAAGAGTTATTTAAGCATCTCAAGAAGCCTATCCTATCTAACCTCTGTTAAAGATCTTATTTCCATGACTGACTCTCATTCACACCATCCAAGAACACGCACACACTGAAATCTGGTGTCTACCAGGAAGGATGGTCAAAGTGATTTCATTTGAAAGGCTGGCTAACTCTCTCCCTCTCCGTGGAGCCAGGGATCAGCCCACCTGATTTAAATACCCTCAGCCTGACTGTAGCTCTAACTGCACAGCCCTCCCCCATCTCTCCTTTCTTCCTATCCTTTCCCTCCCCCTCCCTACCCTTTTGCTCCTCTCTTCTGTGTCTCTATGAAAAGTGGCAGCAGCTGCAGGAGAAGGCATACCCTTCAATGAACATCAGCAATTGTAGTGACTGAGTGTCCCAGCCTTCTTTCCCAGTTAATCTAACTTGGGAAGAGTTGAGGTGTGCTCTGGCTCTGCTGCCCATGAAAGGCAGAGAATAAATAACAAGCCAGAGGCATAAACAGATGTGCACATATATACAGCTGGTGCTTTCCTGCCAAATTACCATGGACGGAATGCTGGCAGAGGGCCAGGATGCCTCCCCCTCTGTTTGGAGTTTGGCCACCAGGACCCATCCAAGCTCACCATTCATTTGGCAACATCCGAGTGAGGTGAAGAAATGCCAAGGAAGGGAGTGGAGAGGCTGCAGGTGCCCTTAGGTTTGGTAAAGAGCTCCAGAGGTTTATTCTAAAGACTCAGGTGTGTGTGTGTGTCGGTGGGGAGGGGCAGGCGGGGTGACATGATGGGGGAGGAATAGGAAGTTCTGACCAGGCATACCCTGAAGATTCTTTAGAATAGTAGCCCCAGGGTGTGGCTCAAGTTGGCATGGAGTGAAGCAGGCAGGGAGCAGCTGGATGAGAGCCAGTTAGAAACCACCAAACATGAAAAGATGTCTCTGAAGACACCAGCCCCAGAACAAGAGATGGGGGGAAATTGATTAGAGTTTGTGTGGCACCATGGCACCAAGGAACAAAGCAGGGAAAGAAAGTATGAGTAGGATGGAGTGCTGCCCAGGGGACCTCCCTTTGTGGATACCCCCAGATCAGAATTCAAAGAGACACTAGACTATCTTCCAGGCTTCATTCAGATCATACAGTCTTGTCTCTTCATCAGTTATTAACTTGTCTTTCTCATGCCAGGCCAACTTGTGCAGATTTGGAGGGTATGGAACAATGTTTCCAGTGCCTATTGCCTGTTCCTTCTGTAGATAAGATGATACAGATTCCTGACCTCTGGGAATGGTGGATATGTGCTCTGGTAAACTGTGGAATTTTGATGGGTCTGTAAAAGTAGTGACCTAAAAAGACAGACTGACTGTGGAGTGGAAGAGTGAGTTGAAGAGCAGGGAAACTAGTTAGAAGCCTGTTGTCATCGAACCTGATGATGGGTTCCAGAACCACGCAATGGGAAAGGAATGGAGGAAAGAATAAAGGGAGAGCTGGTGGGCCGGGTGGTGGACTGACAGGAATCAGAGATGAAGAGGGATAGTTTGGCCATCTAATTTATTGTGCAATCCAGAACAGTTCTGAGCATGAAAGGAGTACTGTCAATCATTTCACTGGGATACTAGTCATACACTGGACAATCCCGGGCAAATTTGAACACAGACACCTTGGTAAGGATGACTCAAGGTGTGGTGCTCGGGCGATATTATAGGGTGATGCTGACCTAACTAAAGAGGCTGGGAGGCAAAGTGGAAGGATGAGGGGTGAAGTGGTGGGGGGACAATGAGCTTGCTATTAAACTTGTGAGTTTGAAGTGTTTGGAGACATTCACCTGGAAAACCAGCAAGCCACCCTCTTCCAAGCATCTGTGAGTGACTGCTTGGAATGTGAATTTCTAGCTTGAAAAAGAAGTCAGAATTAGATATACAGTATGTATCTTTAGACCCAGTAATGCCACTTCTGGAAATCTGAAACTCAGAAATACTCATTCTTGTTCAAAATGACTTATGTTTAAGGAGGCTTACTGTGGCCTGGTTTAAAAGAGCAAAAACTTAAAAACAACATAAAGTCCCACCAATAAGAAATTCATTAAATCTGTTATGGAGGGTCATGTGAAATGTATTGAGGTATGTCCTTATATACTGACATGGAAAATATCTCTGATATTTTTTAAGTGAAAACAGCAAATAGTAATATAGTAGTATGATATGATAAATCTATACAATATGGCTTTTAAATCTTGTGTGTGAGTGTGAGTGTGTGTGTGTGTGTGTGTGTGTGAGTGTGTGTGTGTGTGACTGTGGATGCGGATGTGCATCTGTGTATGTGTGGTGACTATCTAAAAGACCCAGAAGAATACACGTCAAATAGTTAACAACAATAAGCAATAGAGAAGTGAGTAAGATTAGAGGGAAGAAGGAAAGAGGGGCATTCACTTCTTACTCTACATATTTCTGGATTGTTTAAACTATGTGAAATTTTTATAAGCATATATTCACGTACTGTATTTTTTTCATGTATGATATCTTTAAAGTAAAGAACAAGAAAAAGGATTCTTTAAAGACAGACTCAGAAGTTATCTTGTTATCTTGCAAAGGTGATGGGTGAAGCTCTAGAAGTAAGCAAAAGCCAGAACTGGGGCTGGCACTAGAGACCTATTCCCACAAAAGGGGGAGTAAGAAAAAAGGAGGCAGAGCCAGAGAAGAAATCTCAGAGTGTGCCCAAAGAGAGTGGAACTCATTTCTGACCTCCAAGGCTAAGAGAGAGACTCTCCACTCCACACATGAGGCTGCCCTAACTGTTCCCTCCAAACTCTGAGCCTCCCCTTCAGCAGGACTGAGTCTAAACATGCAAGATCAGCTTTGTTCCAGGGCCCATAATACGTCCTAGATGATGGACTGCTGTTCCAGACTCCATGCTGTTAAAGAAAGCCCACTTCCTTTTTAAGTGTCACACTTGCCTAGAAGACCAGCGCAATCCTAGGTACCACATTGCTCTGGATGACCCAGCGCCACCCTAGGTGGCCTCAGCCCAGGCAGTCCTGACTTCTTCCTGCTTCTTTCCTCTCCTGTGATGCTGACAAAATGCCCAGCACTTCTCAGGTGAAGAAAATCATAGCCAAAAATTAATTCCCTTTTCTGGAGCAGGGCTGTGTCTTGGGGCAGGGTGGGAGTTGGAATCAAGGGACAGACAGCAGTTATGACTCGCAGGGGCTCCTCCCCTGGGGAGATGGAACTTGGCAGACCAGGGTGTGGGTCTCTCTGAGGTGATTTCCTGACAGGGCTGTCAGCACATTTCATTCCTCACTCTTGGCATGAGTCCCCCCAGCATGAGTCCCGCCGCTGAGCTGAGGCTTCTCCTGCTTTCTCTCTCTTCACCTCTCTAGGGCTCTCTTCCTGTCCCCAACACTCCCTCTCCCCATTCGGTAAGCCCTTTCCGGGCTAACTTTCTGCCTCCGTGCTCCACTCTCCAGCTCTGCTAGGCTTTTTTCTTTTTCTTTCCACAGAAATACATAGAGTCAGCTTTTCTGTTGGGGTGCCCTGGCCCCGGGCTCCTTCCCAACCACAGCATATTTTGTAGATGATTGGGAGTCCAGGGATGCACAGTACATCCCTGTGCAAGGAGGTTGGGTACGTGTGCGTGCGTGTGTGCGTGTATGTGTGTGTGTGTATGTGAGAGAGAGCGGGGAGAGAGAGAGAGAGAGAGAAAGGGAGGGAGGGAGAGAGAGACAGAGGTTGAGAGAGAATTTTCTATGCTGTGTATATGCCATTCAGGGGGCAGGAGGGGCTCAGAGAGTGTTTAAAGGAAGGTGGGGGCACAGCTGATCCTGCTAAGTTTCCTCAGGTATTAAAAGATTATAGGGCATCAGTATCAGCAATGTCTATAGTTTGTCTCATCAGTCCCCTACCCCTCACTATTTTATAAAAGAGAAAGCTGAGGTCCAGAGAGGTTAAATGACTTCTCTTCCATCACACAGCTAGCTAGTGGCAGAACCAGGATGAGAACCAGAGATCCTGACTTGTGGATAGTGCGGTGTCAGACACCACAGATGACAGATTTGACTAACAACTTCTCAAAGAGATGGAAAAAGCTAGAATCTCCTGACCTTCAGGCTGCCCAGGGGACAGGCAGGGCCCTGTCTCTCTGTGCCTCCAGCAGCTCGAGCAGTGACAGCAACACCTCTCCTTACCATCTCGACTGCTCCCCTCCTCCTTCCGGGGCACACCCCAGCATGAGGCAGTCTGGCTTGGAATATTCTATCCCCAAATTAGTCTCCTTGGCTGCAGATGATTCTTGCCTGACCTTGAGTCCCGCCTGCTTCATCCACGGACCTAGCCCAAGACAAATTTGTCTGCTTATCAAAGCTCTGATTCTAGCCACTCCCCGGGGACTTCCTTTACTTTTTAGACATGTCCTCTGTCTCCACCCCAGACCTGGAGTCCTTTTGATCCACAGTCCCCTTGCACTGAAGTTACTCGCTTTTCTCCAGGAATATCACATAACGCAAGATACACTGACCCCCTTCATTGACTGGAAGAAATATTAATCCTTAACACAAGCTCTAGTCATTTGCCATAAAAGTGAAATGCAATCACAATGCCCCCCACCCCCCTACACACACCAGCCAACACATTTTCCTGGACCTACATGTCCTTGTGCAAAGCTCACCACACTGTTCCCCCAAATGTGACGCCAGGCCTTCAAGAGGGGCCAAACTCCCTGGATATGAGAGGGCAGTGAGGAGCTTGTGAGCGCACTAGGCTTTCTCACATTCCTCTAATCACCTCTCCCAGCTCCCAGCCCTTCCCTAAGAAGAGAGAGTGGAAAGAAGGGTGCGGGAAAGAGGTTGGCGGGACAAGAAAAATGTCAGGGCCTTTCTTTCCTCTGTGCTTCCTTCTCCCGCTTTCTCCCGTTGCCCCTCTCCCCACTCTACTCCTCCCCCTCCCTCCATCTTTCTTCTCTCCCGCAGACCCTGCTGCAATGGCGGCTGAGGCAGTGGCATTTGGGGGATGAGGCGGGAGAGGTTAATTATTGCTCCTCCACCCCCCAAGCCCCCCCCCCATAAGATGTATCTGACTGTCAGAAGGGGTGACAGATGAAGACAAAGTACAGGTATGGCTCCTTCGAACCAGCCCTCAATGTACCAGTCAGGGGTGGGAGTGGAGGGGGGAGAGCTACTCAAGTTTTAACCCCTCCGATGCCAGTCTGCACAGCGGGGGGAGGGGTGGGGGATTTGGGGAAGCCATGGTAAGAACCTGGGTCCTGGCAAGAGCAAGCTGAGCCCAGGAGGCCTGTTGGCCTTCCCTGTCCAGCTCCAGCAATCTGGGGAGGGGTTGGGGGTGGGAGGGAGGCAGGGAGCTTCACTGTCCCAGAGGCTGCAGAATCAAGGTCATAGGTAATCATTCCAAGAACATTACAGGTACAGAGAAAGGGGCTCATGGAGTAGCCTAGGGGGTAGGTAAATTTGGGGGCCCAGGAATCCCAATGAGAGGGAGAGTTCCACCACTCTTCCATGTTCTCTGTGGCTATGTCCCTCCTCACCCAAATCTGTCCCCAGGCATCCTTGTCAGAGCATGTTTGTGTGTTTGAGAATGAGAGTTGTGTGTCTAAATCTGTGTGTACTTGTGATGTAACTCAATAGGCTCCAGAGGAGCTGAATATGTTGTGTGTGTGTGTGTGTGTGTGTGTGCGCGCGCGCGCGCGTGCATGCGTGCACCCACAGTGCTTGGAAGGGGTGTCTGTGAGGGTGCCTGTACTGTGAGCACAATGTATTGTATTTGTGCATGAGAGAGAGCTTTTGCCTGTAGGTATGGCTGTAGCGAAGTATCAGGAGAATGTGGATATGCGCCTGCAGGTACCGAGGTGTCTACATTTAGAAGGATGTGGACAAGGTATGTCTTTCTGTGGGTATACAATGTGTGCCAGCGTGAGGGGGCATTTTGGACATTGATGCTGGTATTAGTGCAAAGGTGATTGTGTGTGCTGTCAGTCTCTTCCTCTCACTGACCTCCCTCCCTCCCTTTCCTTTTCCATAAGCAAACAAGGTGAAATAATTACTTTTCCATTTAAATGCCCAATGTTCAAGCCAGAATGAAAACAAAGTGATTTAATAAAATTGTCTTTAAAAGGGAAAAGAGGAAAATAAACGTCTGCTCTGCTCCTCTCCCTGGCGTTCAGGGAGGCCCCAAGCCCTTCAAAGTTAATTAAAACAGGAACTAAAACCGAAGAATCGCTTACCAACCTTTTCCCCATCTCTGCGTAAAGATATGGCATTCCCGCAAGCCCTGCCTCTGGCTTGGACCTTGAGATCCACTGTTGTCAGGTTCAACCTCTCCCTGGGACCAACCCTCATCCCTGGCAGGCACCCTGGCCTTCCTGCGGCCACATCTGGGGGATGAAGCTCTGCCCCTTCCCTCCTCCCAAAGAGTCATTAAAGACCTTGTCTAGCCATTTGAAGTCCTTGATGGACACCGGTCCCCATCAGAAGCTTCCGGCCCTCACCTCCTCCCAGGACATAGCCCGCCCTCAGCCCCTGCTGCCCCTCCCCCAGGGTCCCCTGAGTCTCCAGCTGCTCTGAGCTTTATCTGTCTTCACTGACCCCCTGGCCTGGTCCTTAGCTCCTGCTCAACACAGTTCCGGCTGCTTCCGCCTGGTCTGTATCTGTTCCCCATCAGAGGGCCCATTGGAGCTCTAGCCCTTCAGCAGCCCAGATAAAAGAGATGGATGAAGGTAGGTTTAGGGGGTGCCCCTCCCTGCAAACCCAGAGCTAGAGCCCTGAGTTCTGACAGGGGCTCCCTGAGGAGGGCTGAGGGTGAGGGTGAAGACTGCCAAGCTTTCTGGAAGCCTAGTTCCTACCCATCCCCACCTTGCTTTAGCCCTTCCCCTCTTTGTAAGGCCCAATTCCTAAGGCCTCCTCCAGGCAGGCACCAAGACAGCAATCACCCATCCTCAACACACACACTTCAGCAGTAAGCTCTGTACTTAGGAACCCTGCTTCCATTTTCATGCAGCTCACCTGCCCAGAAATAGTAATAGTAAAATTGACCATTTATTGAATACCTATTGTGTTCCAGAAACATTACTTATAACATCCCTAATTTCATCAGAACCCCTAAAGAGTAAGTTTTATTACTATTTTGCAGAAGATAACACAGAAGGGAAGTCAAGAAACTTGCTCAAAGTATGCATTTAAAAAGCTGAACTGAGATTCAAACCTGTGCTGCAAAACCTCACCTTGACCTGAGCTCCAGTTCTGCTCCCAAAGACCAATCATCACCCTTCAGAGCCCACTATCCCCAGAGACCCCCACTGCTGCCCTCAGAATATAACCCCTTTTGAAACCCATTCACACAGTGTGGGGAGGGGCAAGGAGATGAGGAAGTTGGAGTTAGAACCTGGGTTCCTACCAAGGTCCAGCTGACTCCAGGAGATTTATGGGGTCTTCTCCAGCTCCAGTGATCTATAGTGGGGGGCAGGTGGGAGGCAGAAATAATTGTCCCTAGAGTCCTCAACTCTTCCTGGGACACCCAATCACTTCTCATAGAGATCCTGTCTTTTCTCCCAAGAAACTCCATACCTCATATCAGTATCCTCAAGTCCATCCTGCCTCCCAAGATGCTATCAACCAAGGGACTTGATTGTGGGATAACATTTGTCACCAAAACTGACTTTCATAACTGTTCATCCTGTTCAGAGAGCCTTTAGTTGTCCCGATGACAGAAAATGTCAAAAATAAATCCAGTCCAGGAAATTGCTTGTGTCTTTAGCCTCTCTCCCATTCCCCAAACAGTGGAACACAGCCCAGGAATTCAAGGTCTCAACCTTAGGAAGAAAAGAGAGACTAAAGGAAGGGAGGAGAGGCAATGAAAGGACAGAAACCATAATTTTAGGGTGAAGCACGGAAGGTTAAGAAAAAAGGTGACAGGCATGATGTGTTACCACAGCCCAAATGTGACAATGGCACCGAGAAACTTCTGGCCTTGACTGCATCTGGAAAACATCTATCAAACATGGGGATGAAGGAAGAAATGATTCAGAAGCAACTTTCCCAATTCAGTCACAGGAATGTGTGTGTTTGCTGGGAGGTTGTTCTATGACCTTTTCCAGGTCTGGACCCTACCCTTGTTTGAACCCCCTGGGCCTAAACTGGAAGCTGGTAATGGCAGCTGGGTGGGCAATGACCCAGGTGGCTGGGACGAGGTTTCATGGGACAGTGGTGTTGTGAGCCCTTCTTCACCTTGCCAGCCAGTGAATCACCTAAGCCAGGACATGTCCTGGAGCCTAAGCTCTTCTCCTCTGCTCCAGTTTGAACAGGGAGAGGACTACAAAACATTAGGGGCTCCAGTATGGAGAAGGGAGGGGTGAGAGAAAGGGAGGGATGACTTCATCTGAGCTGGCCTCCAAATTCCACCCTAAGACTAGTGCATATCTGACACCATATCCTCTATCTCCGCTCCCCCAATTCGATTTCTGATCCTGACCTCATTACTCCCCTAAGGCCCATCTCTACCCACCAGCCCATCCCTCCCCAAGAGTTCTCAAACTACCCCTATTATCTATACCTGCCTCCCAGAGCTCCCACCACTACCTCCCAGACCCAATCCCTCCCAGTCTCCAAATGCCCTCATCACTGTCTTCTGAGAACCTATTCCTATCCCCAGCCTCCCAGATCCCATTCCTACCCATCCCAAACCATCATTCTTCCTCCTAAGGTGCTGTGCATTGAATGAAGAGGTGAGACTTGATCTTTATTCACATTTCCTTACTCTAAGAGGACTTACATAGCTGTTCCCCATTTTAGAGAAAATCTATTCATTCAGAGAGTTGAGGAAATAGCCAGAATATATCCTAGAAGGTAATGAGCCTGTCTCTAGCCTCTTTCCCTCTGCCTTTAGCTTTCTGCACACTTAGAATAGTCCTAGGTGACAGGACCTGAGATTTTGAGCAAAAACTTAGGGAATATCCAAATTCACAAGAGTCTTTAAGCCTGCCTACTCCTTACACATATGCACATTAGCAGAGTTTCACATGCATGCACATAATCCTGTAAACACATATGTATATAATTAATTTACATGCACATTTTAGAATAGACTATAAGCTTCATGAGGGCAGGAACAACGTGTTTTTCTGTGATGTATCTCTAGCCCTATACAACAGGTTGGCACATAAATATTTGTTGAAAGAATGGCACATAAGAGAACATGTACTTGCAAATAAATGTATACATACAGCTATATACACATATAATAATACATCCACATACTTAATGCTCATGTAAACACATACTTATATGCACCTACATGGTTATCCATATACATATGTATACATTTAGATGATCCACATAATACAGTGCACATAGACACATATGTACACATATAACTACTATGAACCTGATATATATTACATATAAATATTATACACAGATATAACATATATAACACACATACATGTGCACCTTCACTTACATAAATTAATACAAATCAAAGCATTTTTACTCAAATTTTTCTGGTCAGTTTAACTGTCTTAAGGCTCCTGGCCCAGATCTAGCGGCCATAACGCAAAATATCCACCAGATGGCACTCTTTCGCCACTTCCTGTACTCCCAACTGTTGCCAGTGGTGTCGCCAGAGATGTCGCCGAGGCACAAAACTTACGGAGCCCGTGTACCCCAAGAGCTTCCACTCCCTCCCTTATCCACCAGCGCGGTGTTACTCCAAAGGCTGCAGTCTCAGCCCTCTCCGAAATTGGGTTCGTCCTCTCGGGCTTCCAGGCTCCTGTGGAAGGGGCGGACTCTCGTTTGGGGCTCCAGTTCTGCTCAGCCTGAGCTCAAATTCCCTATTCACCAACAAGCCAGAAAGTGGGCTTCACTAGGACTCCCTCGGTTCAGACCAGGCCCAAGGACCCTAGCTCCCGGCCTTCGTAGTAACGAGCAGCCAGACACAGTGGCCCCATTCCTCACGACACCCCGAGAAAGGGGTCAGGGTCATTTGCATACACATGGCACCTACACACCTGTACACAGAGCCCCCTTCAGCGTACTCCATACACCCTAACCTGGACGCGCAGCCCAGAGTCAGCCAAAACCTGGGAAGAAAATGACCAGGCCCTAGGACTTGGGACCCTTGTCTTGGGTCCCGGTTAAACCCTTCTGCCCGGGTCTGGTCCTGACTCTAGATCTCTGGTTCGGAGCCAGAAGGAAGCGCATTCACTCATCTTAAGCAAACTACTTAAAACCTTGGAGGTGGGAAAAGTGACATGGGACAGAGCCTCTCCTGCCTCCATGCTTGGGCTACTCGGAGTCAGCTTTCCTGGAACCTCACATGTCGGGTGTGAACAGCCTAGGACGAAAAATACGAAGAAGGCTTGGAAATCCGTAGGGAGGCGAAGCCGGGAGTTCTGGCAGCAGCTCAGCTTCCCCCTCCTCCTTCCCTCTCCTCCCCCGGGAGCGGCGGGAAATTATTTATTAAAACGCCGCCCGCGCTCTCATTTATTTGCGGTGAATAATCCTCGGCATCGCAGCGCGTTTATTAAACCTTTCCCGTCCTCGCATTACTTTAATAATAAATCGCGTGTCACTTTCCAGCGACGTTATTAAAGCCCGTCGGCTGGAGCAGAGGCGGGGAGGGGGGGAGGAGGGGTCGGGGGTGGAGGGCGCAGCAGGGGTTCCTCCTATTCCAAGCTGTGAGGACTGAACCAGCAGGGCCGCGGAGGGGGAAACTGAGGATATAAGGAGGCTGAACTCAACCTACAAAGCTTGCAAAAGCGATCAAGGAGTACGGGGTTCCCAAGGGCGCATGTGACCCTCTAGGGTAGGGTGGAGCCTCTGCTTTGCAGGTGGGCGCGGTAGAATCAACTGGCCCGCCAGGGGGCGCCTTCGGGACGAGTTGGGTAGAGTACCACCTCCTGCAAAGAACAAGGTAGGGGCGTGTTCCCAGGCTGCTGCAGGACCCAGATCTACGTGCCCTCTTTTAGCGCGGAGCAGACTTCTTTCTTGTCTGGACACCGAACAGCACGACCCCCCTACCTTCGCACACCGCTCACATCCCTACTCCTGATTCTGCAGTGGCCTTAGAATTCACCCCCAAACGTGTCCAACGCAGCTCCTGAAGCTGCGGGACTCCAGGCAGGACCCGGCAATGAGAACTGTCCCCTGGCTTAGCTTCCGGAGGAGACTTCTTGTTCCACGAGGGGGGCAGCCAAGCCCCCAGGTTGGGGTGCTGGACCACACCCCTCTCAAGAGACTGGGCTCCTTGGTTGGGCCCCAGAGGACAAGCTCAGACACCGAACCAACTGTGATGGCTCCTGTGGTGGCGCCAAGCTCAGGGCGGAGCCCAGGCGCGCAGGTAGCCTTCTTCCTACATGGCCTCGAGAACTTAAATTATCTTCTCCTATCAGTCAATAAACAATATGCCTCACCAGTGTCCCTGGGCTAGGTAAGAAGAGTGTGGAAGAGATTAGGGAGAGAAAGAGTTCGGCTAGGTGAGGGACCCCTAGTCGGATAGGTCACAGTTGGGGCAGTTGAGGAAACAAGCTTACCATGACTTGTCTGGATTCAGCAGGGAAATGGGTGGATACTTAGGGGATTCCTAGGGTGCAGCCCATAACACATGGTAGAACGTCTCCCCTCTTTCATCTGGTTTATGCTTTTCTATGAGTCCTACTCATATTGACCTGATTCCCCACTCTGCCTGGGGAAGGGACCAGAGAGGCAGGCAATCTATCTCTAGACCAGCCCCCATGGAGTGCAGACTGCAAAGGTACCCTCCCTCCACCCAGATGGCTTCAGCCTTCCTTTCTAGAGGGCAGGGTAGGCCTTAGCTCAGTGTCCTTTCTGTACATCTGGTAGTCATATGCTTAGAGAGCAGGACCTCCAGTCTCTGGAAGCCAGAGTCCTACTACCGTGAAATGCAGTCTTCATATGCACATCTGCATGAATCATCTGTGCATCTGTGTGTCTGTTTGTTCATAAATCTTTATTGCGTGACTACTGTGCCTAGTCTTGTGCTAGGCATCATCAGTACAAAGTGGCATAAAATATGGTACTGGCCTAGCAGAGTTGCTAGAATGACAGAAGAAATTAGACATGACAAATTCTCATCTTACTGCAATGAACTAAACCAGGCTCCATTGTGCTCTCTGGACAGCAGATGCTGAAGAGCAAAGTGTACTGCAGTTAGTAAAGTGCAATTGGGACTTAGAAGAGAGGGAAAATTTCTAGAAGGTGAGTTTTTAAGAAGGGCAAACTGAGGCTAGGCAAAGATCTGGGACTAGAAAAATAACAGTAGGAGTTATGAGGTGAAGGGCAGTTAGAAAGATTGGCTGAGCAGGACTGGAGGGAGGGCTGCTGAAAAGCAGGGGAGGAGCCTGGTGTCTGTACATCTTTGTGTCTACTCCACTCTCCCCCAAACGCCCACCCAGCCTAGAGAACAGCAGCCTGCTGTTGTCTTCCACCTGGTTGGTCCATGCATCTCCTGCATGGGCTCCTTTGTATCCCATCTCCCCATTCCCTACCCTTACCCTCCTCCAATTTTTGTCTCCCACGATCACTATTGCCACCTTGTCTCCTCTACTAAGGGCATTAAAGCAATCTATGAAGGGGCCCTGCTCCCCCTTTCCAGATCTTTTCAAGAGCAGGGATGAACACTATCCTCACTCACCCACCCCCATGGGCCAGGGCTCTAGACCTAGTAGTAATCATCGCCCTCTTCACTCTCAGCTTCCTCCTCAGGAACCAGGTGCAGGGACGGCAGATGGGGGATGCTTGTGGAGTTCAGCTGGTCTGCAAATACATGTGGGCAAAGGAGAGAGAACAGGAAAGAGGGGCTGTCAGTGCCGATGTATCCCAGTCTGTGGGAAAGCTGTACTTCCTTGTGTAGCCACATGCACATACAAACATGGACACACACTAAAGGGCCCAATCCACTGCCACCACCCCTACACCAAGGCTCAGGGCGTCACCTTACCCGGTGTGAGTACAGTCAGGCTAGCTGGGGCCTCCACTTGGCCCAAGGCATTGCGGGCCAAGCAGCGGTAGGTGCCCTCATCGCTGGGACGCACAGCCTGAATCTGTAGCCAGCCTGTCACCTCAAACCTCTGGGGTCCACCCCTAAACTGGAGCCAGAGAAGAAGTCAGCAGGGTTATCTAGGTGGGCCCTGGGCTGCCCTGGGGAGGCTCTGCTCCCTGCCCCTACCTGCACAGAGATGTGGGGGTCATCCCCTGGCAGCTGAATGTCCAAGCCATCCTTCCTCCACTCAATGGAGGCCATGGGGTAGGCAAACACCTCACAGCCAAAGATCACGTCCTGTCCTGTCACATTCCAAATGTCGTATGGGTGCGACACGATCTGGGGCTCTGGGGGTGGAGGTGGGAGGCCTGAGAATAGGATGGCACATCCAGGCAAGCAAATACCCCATATGCAAACTATTGTGAATATGTTTGTGGGAAAACACAATACATGCTGAGTAAATACACCTCCAGGAACACACAACATGACACATATACTGATGTAGATGCAGGTACACACAAGGGTGCAAATTCAGAGATGGAAGGTACATGCAGACAAGGTGCACAAACAAGCACAGAGACCCACACTTGAGCTTGAGTCTGTCCCTGATTGCTCCCCTGTCCTCATTCCACCCTCTATTCCCTCATCCCTGTACTTGTAACCAACACCACCCTCCCCCTTTTCTAACTAGGTCCAGTTGTCAAAGGCCCTGGTAGGGGGTGGGGGTGGGGGTGGGGGAACAGTGTGCCAAGTGGAAAAGGCAGAGAACCTGAAACCGATCTGGCAGCAGGCAGAAATCCTGGAGTTGAGGGAGAAAGTGTTGGGACCCCTGCTGGGTGTTTATTTTCCTGGCAGCCCCAGCCAAGCCAGACCCGTCAAAAGAGCTCCAGAAGTGAAAGTTACTAAGGCTGGCAAATAAAACTTGAGGCTTGAATGGCCCTGAGCCCCCTGGGATGGAGGGAGGAGGAGCTAGAAGAGCCCTCTCCCTCAGTAATCCCTATGCACAAAACAAGGGGCCAGGAGAAGCGGATAAACTGGGTTAACAGCTTGCTGTGAGAAGCCGCCCAAATGAAACCTGACTGCATCTCACAGGAACCCAAGTCTCTTGCCTGGACTCCAGCGATCTGGGCAAAATCTGGGAGTCTTCACTTTCTCACTTTCTGAGGCCAACAATTGGCTATGTGTCCCCATTCTCAGAGGGTTGTCCCTGCCAGTAAGATCTGGAGCTTTCACGCAAAGCGCCGTACCCCTCACCTTCGGACAGCGGCCTCTGTGAACCAGCAGCGAGAATGGGCTCTTATATTGAACTCGAGGCCTCATCTTTTTCATTCTGCTGGCAAGAGACCAATGCCACTGGGGGTCGTGGAGCAATGCCTCTAGGAACCCTAAGTACTGGGAGTAGGGGCCCGGGCCGTGCGTACCCGATTCGCAGGGCCCTGGGTGCGCCACGGTGAGGTTGGCGTCCGGCTGAGCGCGGGCCGCTTCTTGTAGGCGGCAGATCTGAGCGTAGGTGCGGCGGTCGGAACCGCAGAGCGGGCGCTGGGAAAGGCAGGCACACAGCGGCTCTGGCACCTCTCCGCGGCTAAGGTCACCGCCTGCGTCCAACCGGCACTCAAGCTGCTCGCCGCAGCGCCCGTAGAAGTGGGCGCTGGGGTCCAGGTCGCAGAGCTGGCCTTCGAGGTTGGCGCATTCCCAGCAGCAACCGCACGCGTCGCGCACCCTGCCGGCCAGGCAGCCCTGCGGCGCAGCGCACTCCTCTGGCCGGCAGGGAGCGCAGCCCTCGCCCTCTGCCAGTAGCCGCAGCCAGCCGCGCCGCAGGTAATCCGGGCCTGTGGACGGCCGCGCACCAGTCAGGAGCGGCGCCTGCACCACCAGCAGTAGCAGCAGCAGCGGCAGCTCCAAGGCAGCTGCTGGTGGCTGTAGCATGGTTAGCTGGAAGCCCTGAGAGCACTCAGGACATCTGTGCGTTCGTAGCACCCTGCCAGGGAAGGAAGCCAGGTTTGGAGGTCAAAAGCAACCTCACTGTTCCTCATACCAAAATTTGACCCTAGCACTGCCCCCTCCCCTACTACCTTGGAGTCAGGTAGATCCGCAACACAGAGGTCTAGTGACCCTCTAGGGATCATCTTGTTATGCTGGATGGTAACTGATTGAGTTGTTCTTGGGAAGTTGGGGAGACATGAGAGAAAGGAATGATAAAGCGCTCTCTCGCTCTCTCGCTCCCTCTCTCCCTCTCTCTTACACACACACACACACACACACGCCACCGCAGCCGCCTCCACAACCACCACTAGCACCATCACTATACACCATTCAACTCTGAAGCTTCCTGCCTTAGAGGTGGTTGGTAACAGATGGCCCCAAGAGAAGTAAGGAGTTGTTAATAGGGGTGGGAAGGGAGAGAGTGATGCCCTGGGGTCCAGAGAGCTCACCTAGTGTCCGGGGCTATGCCCTTCAGAGCAGCCTGACTCCAGTCCGAAAAAGCAGGCAGTGGAAAGGGGGAACAATAGCTTCGGCCTCCCGGCCACCTCTGCTCCAGCTTGAGGATCTGCGAGAGTCCACGAACTTGGACTCAGAGAGCAGCTCCTCCGCCCCTCTCCCCGCCTCTCGACGTCGCACCCCCACCCCTCCCAGTTCTGAAGCTGCCAATTTTATATGGCCACACGGGACCCTCCTGGGCCACTTCCTCCAGCCCGAGACAATGTCACAGTGAGAACAGAAAAGCGGTAACCAGACACCGAAGCTGGGAGAAGACCAGAGACGGGGTGGGATGAGGGTTAAGATAGGGGGGTAGGTGGGAAGCTAGAAGAATTGGCTGACCGGCTGGGCCCTGTCCCATCTGAATTTACAGTCCCTGAGGTCTGCTAGAGTAACTGCATAATGGTGCCAAGTCGTGAAGGGTAAGGCCACCCGACGTTGTCTCCCCGCAGCCTCGGGCCGGCTTCCCAGGGGCAATTGTAGGCTTGTCTACACAGCTTCCCAACAAGGCGCCGACCAGAGACTGGGCCCTTACATCTGCCTCCCCACATCTGGCCTCCTCCTCCTCCCTCCCCACATCCGGCAGGTGCTTCAACCGCGGATGAACTGGATGATTAGAGGTCAGAGAGGACCAGCGGCTTCAGGGAGAAGTGGGCGGGGCCCCTCCTGGGTTGGGATTACAGGTTTTGGTTGCGAGGCTGGCAGCGTCGGAGGCATTCAGCCTCGCGGCCGCCACCAACGCCACCGTGGCACTTTGGGCTGGGGGCGGGGAGGAGAACTTTTCTGGAGGCCCGCCCGTTCTACCGGGGGTCTGCCAGGCCCCGCCCAGCCAGCGACAAGCGGTTTACAGAAGCTGCGCTGCAGTTTTTTCTAAGGGGGAAGAAACAGAGCTTTGTATTGGGAAGGGGAAGGTATTTAGTCAGGTTCCGCCCAGAAAGACCTGGCCGGGCGTTGTGTGGCTCGGACAAGGGCCTCCGAACCAACCAGGAAGTTGAGGGCCGGGCCGCGGCCTCCAGACTGCCGAGCGGGATCGGCTCCGCATGCGCACTGGGGTCTGGAGAGTCGCGTTGCCGGAGGCGGTCCGGGACTCTACCCCTGGACCTGAACTCGTCCAAGCCCTTTCACTTAGGGGTTCCCTAGAAGCGTCTACGCCGCTCCTTGCCAGAAGGGTTCTGATGAGGTGCATGAAGGCAAGTACACTGTCACCCTGGTCTCAAACTCAAAAGAGGGACAGGAATTGAACTTTACGCGTTGTCTCTCAACTGTCGCGAGATTCAAAACAGGAAGTCTAGGAATTCAGAACAGGAAAAGCCCGCGGGTTTTAAACCGGAAAAACAATGGGCAGAGCTAGTTATACCTAATAGTTGTGGGTGACCCCTTATCTTTGGTCTGGGGGGTAACTGCAATGTCGACTTAGGGCAGAAGTGAACTGTAAGAGAACTGCAGGCAGCCTGGGGAGGGGGGAAAGGGAAGAGGAGAGACTTAAAATTGCGGAGGTGACTAATGCAGCCACTGAGGAGAGGCCTCTGGCTCTGACTTAACGTATTCCTTGAGGGCAGAGATCGCGGCCCGGGACATGGAGCGGAAGCAGTCCGTGAACTCTTGATGAAGTGTTACCGCTTTCTGAGGTTTGACGCCGGTATTTAAACAAACTTCGCAGACCGAGAAACTATTCGTTTGCTCCACTTTATTATAACCAGTTTACTTTTTGCTATGCTCCAAGCGTCTGCTATTAGGAATCGTGTCTAACCACCACTGTATCTTGCGACCTAGCCCCACATCTGGCGGCACAGCAAATTCTTGGTAAATATTTGTGGATTAAATGCGGAAGGCAAGTTTAACCTTGATTTTCTGTGTGGCTCGCTGATGGATAGACAGGCTGGATAGACAGAGAACCAGCGCCCTCTGGTGGATTTACGATTGGTGACGAGAACATTATCGTGCATACAGTAAGCGCTAAAGATGCTGACTATACAGGAAATCTGCTTTTATTAAGTAGAGATATTTCTCCCAGGAAAACACCACATATTGTGAAAATACTTTTAGGAGGAAATTGCCTAAGACACAGTTCGGAAGTCTAGATATGGTCCCAGATCCACATCATCTGACGCTTTATCCATTAAGGCTCCAAAATACATTCAGTAACATCTATTTGCATCATAAATAGTAAAGAAATAGCTAAATATTTTGAATATTTATACTTTAAAAATGTTGACTTGGTTTGACTGGATCATGCAAAATTGTTGGGCCACAGGGAAAGGATTCTCTAAATGATGTGAGTCTTGGGAGGAGAGAAGCCAGATGACAGTATCCTTTGCACATCTACGTGAAGGAGACTAGATTCAGATGCCAGGGTGAAGTTAAAATTGGTTGAGGAACAGATGGTCCTTTCTCTTTCCCCTCCTCACCCTTTCCTTAGATTCTTGTACTAAGGAGGAATGAAGTATAGAGTGTAGTTTGCTTTCCACTATGAGTCATAGCCTGGAGTTCACAGGTTATCATACCTTCACTTTCAGCCACAGACCTATGGAATAACAAATATAATGGCAGAATGAAATGGGCTCTATACAAATGAACAATGTAAGATGAAACAAAGCATAAAGGATCAGTGTGTAAATTAACTTGGTAAGAAATTACTTGAAAGGACCCACACATTCTACGCTGTCACCTCATGAGCCCTGATTTGATACAGCTGGTGAAAATAGTGGGATTACAACTCTGAGAAAGAAGCAGAAGTAAAACACTAGTGACTCGTTAGAGGTGGATATAGAGGAATTGTGCTTCCTCTGAACATTGGAATCAGTTAAGTCAAAAAGGCTCAACGATGGAATACCTTGTAGTTACCTACTGTGACAAAGAGGTGAACTGAAAGTGAAAAATATGTAGGAAAATAAGGTTAGGTGAAAAGGAGAAATATATGGATACTGATCACAACCGTAAATATTTATTATACATATCATCAATAAACACCCTATGAGAATTTGGAATGAGCTAAATGATTGAGTATAATGCTCACTATTTTTTATTTTGTAAAATTATTTTCATAATAAAGTAGAAGTTATTTTTATAGGTAAATTAGGATGTTGAGATAAATATAGGAAGTTGGGACAGCCAGGTGGTAAGATAAGCATTATAATTCAGGTATATGCTACCAAATGAAAGCTGGAATACCCAAGAGACTAGCTCTCTGGAATACCTAGACATTAAGGCAAGCCGAATGAGCTTTAAGACATGCAGAAAGAAATCAGGTGAAAGATTTCTTCAGTTACTCTTCTTATATCCCAGGAAGCAACTTCTACCCCCTCCACCTTCAGTTTCCCATCCACCTTTGAGATTGAGACTGTAGCTACATCAGACCTGATGACTTGGCCACATTTTGTAATGATAAACTTAGAAAGGAAGTTTAAGTCAGTTAGACTCTTTCTACATTTCTTGTTCTCTTTTTGTTTCAAAGTGTAACAGACAAGCAGAAAAGTGCACAAAATACTTTTATAGCTCAATTAATCTTTACAAATGAACACTTGTGATCTCATCCAGGTCAATAATAAAACATTGCTAACATCTCCAGAAGCTCCCATCATGCCCCCTCTCAATCATTAATCCTTTCTTTTTATTGATTAATGCACTCTAACAATAATTTTAGCTGTTTTGACTTTTATATATTGAGATACACCTAGGAATGGAATTACTGCTTCATATAATATACATGCATTCAACATTAGTAATTACAAAACCAGTTTTCCAAAGTGACTATCAATTTACACAGTCACAAGCAATTTATGAGCGTGCCCATTGTGCCACATCCTTGCCAACACTTGGTATTGTCAATCTTTTTAATTTTAGATGTTAAGTAAATATTTTAGAGCCTAAGATTTTAAGATGGCAAATTCCACAAGGATTTCCTTTCCTAGATTTTTAAAAACTTCTATTTTGAAAATGTTTTAGACTTTAATAGAAGTTGCAAAAATAGAAAGTTCCCCTGTATCCATTTACCCACCTTGCCTCACTGATAACATTTTACAAACATTAGTATAATTAGCAAAACCAGGACATTGACATTGCTACAGTACTATTAACTAAACTGTGAACCGTATTTAGATTTCACTGATTTTTACATGAATTCGTTTGTGTGTTCACAATGTATCACATGTATAGGTTTCTGTAACCATGCGGTGAGTAAAAGGGTCTTCTAGGGCAGGGGTCCCTAACCCCCAGGCCATGGACCAACTGGTACTGGTCTCTGGCCTGTGAAGAACCAGCCACACAGCAGGAGGTGAGCGGCGGGCCAGCGAGTGAAGCTTCATCTGTATTTGCAGCTGCTCCCCAGTGCTAGCATCACTGCCTCAGCTCTACTTCAGATCATCAGACATTAGATTCTCATAGGAACACTGGTTCCTGGTGCCAAAAAGGTTGGGGACCACTGTTCTAGGGTATGAGAGGCTAACTGCTTTGCTTATGACAAGGGAAACACTAGTAGATGCTGTAATACTAGACAAAATGTCATTTAATATGTAAATCGCTTTTAAAATTATTGTCAAAAGCCAGTGAAGAGAAAGGAGGCTAGTTGTCATAGCTAAATGCTCTCACACATTTTCATACTCTATATCTATATAATGGGGCAGCTGTGGGCATGGGTAGAGTCCCAGGGTCACTGATTAAAGTCTACTTTTCATTATTCAGAAAGAAAGACTTGGTGATAACAAGTGATGTTCTCCAAAGCAGCAGGCTCTTCAGTCCCATTTTTACATCCATTTTTTCCTTGAAGACAATTTGCTGTTGGTGAGGCCAATGACATAACTTTCTGCTGACCCCTCTAAAGTCATTCTTCATTCCTCCCATTACTATTTTATATAATGTCCAGATGATTCCCAGATTTTTATTTCTGGCCCAGACCTCTCTCCTGAATATTATACCAGTACATCCAAACTGATGAATCCACTTCCAATATTTTCTTCCAAGCAGCCAGGGAAGATGGCCATGAACAGCTCAGCCTGCATCATACTTAAGGATCCCAGAAAAAGCATCAATATCTCGAATTGCAGGGAAATATTTAATTTACTCCACTTAGGTGACATGCTCAACAAAAATTAATTACATGATCTATGGCCATGCTACTGTGAACAAGCCTGATCCCATCTGATCTCAGAAGCTAAGCAGGGTTGGGCCTGGTTAATACTTCGATGGGAGACCACCTAGGAAGACCAGGTGCTGTAGGCATAAAAAATAAAAAATAAATAAGGGATTGTAAGCTGACAGGGTCTTTGCAATCTGTGAGGTCAACTAAGGGTTGACTCACCTAAAAAAAAAAAAAAATTAATCACATGGCCAAAACTTGGCCAGCCTGGAACCTGGGTCTCCCCAGGTAGCATATGCAGGTGATGCCCTACCCACTTACCTTTGACCACACCAAAGGTTACCTGCAGACAGTTTCTGTACAAACTCATGTGTCTTTCTGCCTGAGGGAGTTCTCCAGCCCCTAAAGTGAGCTCAACTGGCAGGGCAGGCTAAAAATGCCACAAAGTTAACTCAGGAGCAAGCCATATCCAGTGAGGGTCAGTAACCCTGCTTTCTTTCCTTTCAGTGGAATAACTCTGAAGTATATTCTGTCCAGTCTTGCAGAAGGGCTCCAGTGGGATTGGGCCCTTGTTACCCCTCAGTACATCCTTTATTTGCTTTTATTCCCTTCTCTCACTTCATTTCTCCCTCACTGTGTTTTCTGGAATAATCTCCCAAACAATTCCTATCTCAAGATCTGCTTTCTGGGGAACCAAAACTAAGATAACCTTTGTAAAGAGAGGAGGCCATCTGTCTGAGAGCCCCATCAAGACCATATGGACCACAAAAAGATTTGGACTCCAAAACTACATTTGTTGGTGACGATATTCTTGCTCACATCCCACTTTCAACTTTTGCTCTTAAGATACGAGTTTAATATTAGCTTCTGTTGGGGGTTAGGTGATAGGTTAACATCCAAGATCCCCCTGAGCTGGCTGTTGCTTGGAAAGCAAGGAAGAATATGGAAAATGAATGCTCAGAACTCCAAGGAAGAAATGGTGGGATGCTTTCTCAAGGGCTGATAGAAAATAAGAGAACTTAGGCAGGAGCTACTTGGATTTTAGGCATCCAAACAACATAGAGAATCCTGAGCCCCAGGAGAGCATCAGAATGTGATGAGTGTAATGCTGAGCTGAGAACAACTGCCATCTCTCTTTAGTGTGGGCAACTTAGTACTGAGAGAACGAACATATTAGAAAAAAACATGGTTTAGAAAGAACAAATCTGAGGCTAAGCATGACTCTCTAAGCATGTTCAAAGTCCATAAATCTTGTATGTCGGTATGCTCAGCTCACAAAACCCCAAATGCCTTCATGAGTTTTCTACCATTTTTTCCCCAAGGGTAAGTTACAGGAAGAGAAGTAACAAAGATGGCAGTCAGGAGAACTATGCCTAGCAAACCTCCTGCTGGCTCTTTCTCCTGATTAGGGGAAACCCAGCTGGGAAAAGTGTTGAGTACTGAAGTTGAACTCAGGAAACATGTAGAAAATGGGGTTTTAAATTAGAGGTTGAGATCTCTAGGGTCCTGAGACTTGACTTGCTGTCACACTACCCTCTACAACATTTCAAAAGAATTTGGATTTATCACAAGAGAGAAGCCTGCCGTGATCTAGGCCTTGTGCTTTGGGAGCTGCCAAGTGCTAACACCGGCCCAGCCACCAGGTGCTGTAGGCAGAGCCAAGAACATCAGTGGGAGGCAGCTAAAGAGGCCATGATCTAGGAAGGGCCTCCTAGGAGAAGTTCTCATTTTAACTTAAAATCCAGGCTTCCAGTCAGTTTTGCCAGCAGCCATGACCCATCTGCACCTCACTTCTTCTGAGAAACAAGGATGAATTCAGCCTTCAGACATGTTGTATTTGGCAGTGCTTTAAAATTTTTACTTAATTACCAATATTTAAATTGTGTGAAATTTTATATAAAAGTCCAAGATGTTCAGAGAGGCACTGGGGAGAATGCCCAGCTGCTCCTAATGCTGAGATAGGAGGGTGGGAGGTAAGAAAAGTAAGAGCTAACATCTAAGCTGCTGGTGCTGCCAAATTTTCTTGGAAAAAAACAGAGAAAAACACTGGGGAATCTAGTCTGCCCAGCAACAACTGAAGATGTACTGGCTGCTGTTTTAGGTGGGACTGGCCCTCTCCACCTCACCACAGTCCTGACCTGGCCTACTTCCCTCACTTAGGATTCCAGCTTGCTTCTGTAGCCTTTAAGATTATTATCCTTGAACTAGAAGATTCCTTCAGCTCTAACATGCAATAATAACAACAAAATAGCTACTACTTATCCAGTGTTTTCAGTGTGCTAGGTACTGTGACAAGCAATTTATATATATATATATAATCAGTTTATTTCAGATTTACAAAGGTAATATTATGAACCTTATTTTTTAAATGAGAAAACTAAGGTTTAGACCTGTAGATACATTTGGCCCCTGTCACACTGACCAGTAAGCAACAGAACCAAGACTTGAAACTAGGGCAGCCTAGGTCCAAGGCTCGATTCCAGCCATCACATTATCTGACACTATCGCTGTATCTTTGTCAGCTTAACTTTAATGTAGCTGGAGCCAGAACTTCAGTTGGTGTTTTATAAATTTAAATACCCCTGATTCAGGAGCCAGGCTGTAGAAATGCAGGTGAGTGTATGCCTAGACGGCAGAAGACCAAGAGGTGGGAAGGAGATGGGAACATTGTTAACCACAGCATCTGGCCACCTGAGGCCAAAGTGCTTCAGGGTTGGCATCAAGAGGAGAGATGCTCTGGGGCTGTGGGGCTGGCAGTGGGAAGAGGTAGATCAGTCCCCCTGTGAGGCTAGGACATTTGAGGGGTCCTGGAAAGAACCTCCAGCTACTAGTGCTGAGACAGGAAGGTGGGAGGTGAGAGCAGTTACGGCTAACATCAGCTGCTGGTGTTGGTGGGAACTTTTCTGGCTTTGGGTGGTTGAGATGAGGGGAATGGTGAGTGGAAATCAGGTGGCTCTCTGAGCTGAGGGGCAGTGCAAGCCTCAGCCATGGAACTAAGGTCTTCCTCATTCTTGCCCCTCTCCTCTCCTTCCCTGAGGTCTGTGGTGACCAAGTTCCTTTGCAGGAGACAGTCCAGCTACCTCACAGGGAAAAATATGATTGGAGCCCTTCTCAGGTTCAGAAACACCGCAGTTTACCTAAGGCCTCGGATGCCACTGCCCTGTGCAGTGCATAGAGATGAAAAGGGAAACAAGGAAAGGGGTTGTCCAGAGGCCCTTTACCTCCGCCCAGGGGCTCAGAAGCGACTTGCCTGGCCCAGTGGATTACAGGGAGGATGAGATGCTGTTAGGAGGCGAGGGCACTGCTCAGTTCCGCGGCCCAGTCTGGTGGATGACCCCGGCCCAGAACCCAGAACCTTGGCTGGGATCCCGAATCCAAAGCCTGGAGTGCCCCCTGCGAGAACGCTGTGGGCTAGTGGCCGCGCGGGGCAGGAAGGCTGACGGAGGGAGGCCCAGCACGGTCTCGGAGCGTGGTGAGCCTCCATCCCACCTGCGCTAGGCCACCCGCCCGACGAGGAGGGGCGGGAGTCCGAGGCGGGTTGGATTCCCAGCCAGCTCTCTTCACAGGAGGCGGCCCATTATCCGGCGTCGTTAAACAGCAATTAGATGGAAATTAAGCCGAGAACAAGTATTGATTATCTCATTAAGGCCGGGGGAGCCCGCTCTGTCGGTGAGAGTTTACCGCCGTTCACCCCATTATCTGCAAGGTGAAAGCCTGCGGTCATCAAAACCCAGTGATGTATCGATTTTACCCCATCCCCAAACCCAGTCCTGCCGCCTCCCCCCTAGAGTAAGTGGGTCTAGAGAGGTGACACCAGGAGTGTGATGAGATGGAGGAAGAGCTCGAGTCCCCATTCTCTCCATCTTAGCACTTTCTCTGTAGTTTCCCTCATTTTCTGCTCCCAAATAATTATTTTTCCCTGATGCTACTGGGGAGCATGGGGGTAGGTGGTGGGTGGAGGAGAGATCAGAGACAGTTCACATCCTTCCAGGGCTGGGGAGGTGAGGCTCTCCTAGCTTTCCATCCAAGGAAGAGAAACTAGAGACTTAATAGAAAGAATTTACACCTATTGACACAGTATAGGGAGCCCCTGGGCCCCAAACTCCTATAGGGAGATGAAAGGCTTACTTCTTGGTGACTACCATCACCAAAGGAAGAGATACCTGGGACCACCCCACATACTCCCCAAGGCTTGGAAACCTCAGAATTCAAAAGGGGTTTCCTCAGGGTCCCAGATGATGTGACTTTTGGAGAAAAAAATCTCTGTGTTGGAAATAGAAGTTGTTTTCGTTCTGGCTTTGCTTCTAGCTGGTTGTGTGACCTCAGACAAGTCATTTTGCCTCTTCAGGCCATGGAATCCTCAAAAGAATGAGGGCTGAAGATATCTAAGGCTCCTGAGGCTTCACACATAATAATCCCATGGACTAAGTGCTGAGCTCTCAGCTGGCAGGCGGGATGGAGCTGTGTGCCCAGCCCTTGCCCACCCGCCTGGAACTTCTGGCTTCAAGGGGGAGAAGACACTGGACTGATAATCACAGAAATAATGAATAAGTTACAATTATGATATGAATACAGGTGCTATGAGGGTGTTTAAGAAAGGGATGGGGAGCTAGCACAGGAAGCAGATGTTAAAGAAGAAAAGAAAAGAACAAGCCGGTTGCCCACTCATTTATTCAACTCACAATTACTGAAGGTGCTGCAGAGCCCTTGCTGAGCAAAACCATGGTCTCTTCCCTCTAGAACCCACAATCCAGTGGGGGAGACAGACATCAATGTCACAATCACACGAATAAAAGTAAAAGCACGCATATGGTACATATACTGAAAAATATGACAGGAAAAAATGAGCTAGGATAAGTGGAGAACTGACTTGGAGGAGAAGGGGTTAAGGACGTCTCTCCGAGAAAGCAATGGTCAGTCCCTCTTTTAAGATCAGAAGTCTTTCAATCAGGCCCGCGGTAAGCTGGGAGAGTACCCTTGAGAGAGTGCAACTTCCTCCCCACTCGCCTTGTCTCGGAACACGCCCAGGTCTGAGACTCAGCAGAGAATAGGGTTCCAGTCTCTGACATGCCCAACACCGTTGTGGGGCCCACCTGAGGACCTCAGGTGTGCCAGGAAGCCAGAAAAGGAGGCGAGGGAAGGCGTGGCGGAAGCAGGTGGTGCACCAGCCCCGCACCAGGTTGGCCCGCGCAGAGCGAGCGGCTCTGCAGTAGTATCTGGGCTCATCTCCCTGCCCCGGAGCCGGGCAACTATTAATCTTGGTTGACGGTTTCTAATGTCCTAATTGGGAGGTGGGGAGAGCGGCCCAGTCCGCCCTAAAGGTAGAAGCGGCTAATGGGCCTCTTCATCACCGCCAGGAGCGGGTCCCTGGCGGGGCGCAAGGGGCGCTGCAGCAGGTGAGACGCTGAGCAGGCGGCAGCCCTTAATGAAGCTGTCGGGTTGAGGCGGACCGAGAGGCGAGCTCGGGGGAGAGAGGCGGTTCCAGGGACGAGAGGACAGTTTGCCCATCTCCGGTGCAACACCCCAGCCCGGAGCTCACCTGGGTACCCTTTAACAGAGAAAGCCTCCTGGCAGCGTAGTGCTAGGTGGTGAATGCTGGATTAGACCTGCATCAGTATAGATCTTTTCAGAGATGACAAGAGTTGGGCAGTATACAGGGAGAGCAGGAATGTCTGAGAGACCCGGTAGCCCTGCAATCAGCGAGGGCACAAAGTGGGCGCCCCAATGTGTGCTGTTACAAGGCCTGCGCCCGACGTATGCAGTGGGGAGATGTTGACAGCCAATGTGACTTCGTGGGCCTCTAGAACCTCAATGACTCCAGAGCGCCTTGTCTTTTCATAGCTGCTATCTTTCCCTTCTATGACTCAGTTTTCCTTCTTGGAGCGGGTTTGTGAGCACCCCCGACTCCAACTCTCAAGCCCGTCCCCTCCTCAGTATATATGCTAGCGGGGCCTGCCGCTAACCCATTTCTCCAAGTGCATCCCCCCCACCCACCCTTCTATCCTCACCCAAACTGCCAGAGGCGGAGGAGAGGGGATTGCTGGGCCCACAGCTGGGTCGGCGCCGCTCCTCTGCCCTCCCCTGGGATCCGCTGCGTTCTGGAGGCCCCGCTTCTTTGAGCTTCGCAGTCTCTCGCTGGCAGTCAGCCTCTCTCCGCCCCCTCCCCCTTCCAGCCGCATCAGAAATATATTGTATTCTCACCTAATCCTGTTCAATTACAGCATAATAAAACACATAATAAAAACCTAATTCATTTTTCTTTTGCGTCCCCCATCTCCCGGCATCTTCTTGCTCGGCATTAAAAATTTGTCTTCATGTTTGTGGCACCACAGTCCGGGCGCCTCCGCATCTTTAATGTATGAGCCTGGGAGCTAGGGACCAGCGGGTTCAGCCGTCTTAGCGCCGGGAAGGCGCCCGCCAGTCACCTGAGGATGCGAGTTGGGAAGAAGGGAGAAGCATAGACCTGCGTGGGGCCACAGCGGCAGCCACCCACCCCTGCCATGGGACGGGGGGCTCAAAGGCCCCCGGGTTTCCAGTGGTGTTAGTCACATCCAACAGACCCATTTTGGCCTCCAGGGGGCGTACTGTGGGGCCGTTCTGGGTTTGGAGTTTACTAAGGACACAGGGCTCCGGTGCAGCCCAGCCAGACACAGAACAGAGCCTAGAAGCAGGGAGGGACCCTACTGTCCTCAGCCTCTATTCTCTCCTTTTCTTCTGATCTTCTGAGCTGGACGGGCCAACTCAGCTCTGGCTTCCAATCACCACCACCACCACCACCACCACCACCACCACCATCCCCAGTCCCTGGGGACTCTACCACCCTCTGATCACGTTGTGAAAAACCTGGGTCACTGAAACAAGTTTAGAA
The DNA here is from genome assembly GCA_028627145.1 of Eidolon dupreanum. Taxonomy (NCBI): domain Eukaryota; kingdom Metazoa; phylum Chordata; class Mammalia; order Chiroptera; family Pteropodidae; genus Eidolon; species Eidolon dupreanum. The sequence goes on from CM053506.1 coordinate 17,194,732, forward strand.
CTTCCCAGATGGAATTGTCAAGAATTTAAAAAAGAGAAATTTTCTTGCAAAGGCATGGTACCTGGTGAGTTTACACAGGGCAGATATGAGACCCAAATACAACCCAGTACTATTCCCTCATTTTTTCATTTCTTCATACATTTATGGCAGGGTATCCCAAACTTTCTACATCCATGGAAGCCTTAGTTTTTCCGTAATTTTGTCACAGAATCCTAGGTCAAAATAAATATCTAACAGTTCCCTTTAAGTACTTAGGTCCAGACAATATTTATGTCCTAACTCCCTTGTAGCTTTTTGAAAAACTAATACACATAAACTGGAAGGAAAAAAAGAATGTTTTTATATCATTCTTAACCTCAGTTACTTACTAACAGGATGTGTGTGCCTGTTGGGCCCTGCATAACTTTTCAAAACTTTGGTTCAGCCCGGATATCACTACCTTCATTTCCTGTTTCACACTGACTTCTGTGTAGTTCTTGCTTGTCACAACCATCAAAAACCCAGTTTTGCAAAGACATGGAAAGTAACGTACTACAATCTAATTATGAAACTGAGTTTGAGCTAGCAGTTTGTGCAGTGTCCAACAGATGTCAAGTACCTCTGAAGTGGGTTTCCCTCAAAAACTTAAAATGTCCTGTAATTTCATTGTGGCAATCTGGGGTGCCTCAGTACACATTTTGGAAACAGCAGATTTAGGAAGTCTGCCTGTTTTCCTTTTCCAACAAACCTCTTTAGTGGTTTCGGAATGTTTGGGACAATTGAATAGAGGTCATCTGATTTGGCCAATGGAAAATAACTTGTGTTTTATCCATGACTCAGGGATAAGATATAAGCAAGGGAGTCCAGTAGCATGGGGGGGTCAGGTGTTGGAAGCCAGCTTGCAGAAATGGGGCCCTGAAAGATAATCACTAGCAGTAATAAGCAAGTCCAGCAAGATGAACCAGACTCAGAAAGCTTGAATATCATAAAAAGCAATGCTTCCAGGTATATTGTAGGGTGATGCTTAATTCTACCCAGCACCCTCACTGTGCCTTGGTGCCCTGGAAAGGAAATCATCATATAAAACTATATCACCGGAGGCCCAAGCAAATCTGCTATGGGACCATTCAATAAAAACTGGACAAGAATAAGGTGAAGGGGTGAAGGTATCTCCCTTTTAGCATGCCTTAAATGATGGCCGCTCAGTCCTAGCCTCAGAAGCTGCAGAGGTGAAGGGTAGATCAGCATCACAGGGAACTAACTGCCAAAGGGAAAAGGCATTGACATGTGCAGGGAAGCAGGCAGGCAACAGGGTTGGAGACAGTGGCTCTGATTACATGTGAGACACTCTCTCCCTCACCCCCCTGCATTTGGGACTCTTAGGGAGACACAGAATAGAAAAGGCTAAGCTCCTTCTCTTGCTGGCCATCTTATGTAGGGCATATATGGGGACAAGTTTCACTTTGCCTGGGGGACTTTTTAAGCCATACTACCACCAAGATTTTGATATGCCCCCTTGAGAGGACATGCTCTCCCATCCTCCAGGCTGAAAATCACTAAAGCTGTCAGCCATTGCTTCTGTTATGAATATGTCACAATTTTTAAAGGTTTCTTGAGGAGTAAAACAAATCAAGACCCACTATGTTAGTGACCTTACCTAGGACCAACATAAGTGGGGTTTAAGGCACTTTTGGATTCCACATTCATTTACTCAGCAAGCATGTATTGAGTACTTACTGTGGATCAGACACTATTATAGGTGCTGTGGGCACATAAAAGTGAAGATAATGAGTTGTCTAATAGGTATAGAGTTTCAGATGTGCAAGATGAAAGTTATGGAGATCTATTTCACAAGTTTATGAATATACTTAATACCACTGAACTGTACACTTAAACATGGTTACGATGATAAATTTTATGTTATGTGTGTTGTTGTTGTTTTTTTTTTTTTTATCACAGTTAGGAAAAAAAGAGGATATGTTGCCTGCCCTCAGGGAGGTTTTTATTTAAATTGAAGAGAATCAACTTTATAGGACCAGTAATAATACATATTGTCATAAATACCAGTCAGGGTGATTTTCAGCTCACAACTGCTCTACTTTAGGAACAGGCCCAGCCACAGAGGTGGACCTGAAGTAATGATGTCCAATATTCTTGCAACTAGACACTGACCTCTGGCCACCTCCTAGGGGTAGACAACTGATCGAAACTGTACCAATTTTGAAACTTGAATGGAGAGACTGGAGGCTGCGGCTGGTTGAAGCTGTACCTTAATGGCAGTGCCCATAAACTGAAGTCCCCAGGGTTTCCCAGCTTCCTGCACTTTCCAAGGCCAAGTTAGTTAGCTCCATGTTTGGTTCTCAGAGCGAGCGATAAATCCTTCCAATACATCCCTCTATTTACTGAAGCTCCCTCTTGGGAAATGATCCAACCGAGTCAAGATTCTGCTATAATTTCTAGCAAAGTTTGCCCACACATGAGGACCCGAGATCACGGCAACGGGAGGAGACTTTGACAAAGAGGGTATTTGGAGTGGTGCCTTAATGACTTCTGGGCACAGGCTGTATCCTGTGGGAAGGAACTCTGTTCACCCAACAGGCCTTTTCTACCCAGCGCCTGGTACAGAGTTTCTCTTAGTAGAGTTCAGTAAACGTTTCCAGAACAGAGGATGCGAGGGCGGAGAGAGGGAGAGGGGCGGGCCGTGCAAAAGGCAGGACCAATGGCTCCGGAAGCCGCTGAAAAAATCCGGCCTTGAGACCCAGGAGAGGGATCGCGTGACTCCTCGAAAACCTCGCGGATTTCCGGGCAGGAAGTCAAAGGGCGGGCACTGAGGCGCTCGTCGGCTTCGAAATTGGAAAAGAGTAAGAGGACTTGGCGGATTTAGCGGCCCAGGACCGAGGTCACCCAGGAAGTGGATCTGAGACGTAGGTTTCGGGCTCAGGTAGGAAAGACGAATTGTCTTCAGGCCTGTGGCGCTAAACCCGTTGCCTAGGAGACGAGGAGGTGGAGCGAGCCTGACTGACAGAGACCATGCTCCTGACAAGCTAAGTCCAGAGGGGCGTGACTTACCTGTGACTGACAGACCCCGGGGCAGAGCTGGCTTCCGTGGACAAGCTTTACCGGGAAGAAATGGCGGGGCTTGGCTTTAAGCCATGGGGTACCGATCAGGCGGAACTAAGCTAGTCCACAGAGCCAGAGCTGAAGCTGGCCCTAACCACTAGGGACTAACCTGTCCCTGAGATGTCAGCCTCATTAGTTCCAGTGACCGGGGAAAAGAGGATACTTGGCCCCCTTCCTGTGGTCAGGCTAAGCCAGGGCTCTAGACCCAAGCCATTTTCCTCCTTCGACCGTATGTTGGGACAGAGGGAAGGTTGTGGTTTTTATTAATAGTGGGCAGGGTGGGGGCTCTGAAGCAGATGAGGCCAGACGAGTGGAAAGCAGGGGAGGCACGCCAAGGACACAGATGCAGGCTTCCAGAGAAGTTTCCTATAGTCTGAACACTAGGAGGATGAAAGGAGGCCCAAGAATGGGGAAAATTACTTTGCAGTGAGAAGTAATACCCTGTGCTCAAATGCTGAGTTCCAAGGAAAAATATAAAAGTACGTGGAGGCATTTTGGAAAACATACTTAACTAGGATTTGCCTCCAGAGAGCCTGTGAATTAGCCTAAAGCTAATTTTTTGCTTTGAGAAGCAGGTATGGAAATAAGAACGAAAGATGGCAGGAAAACATTTCCTAACTGACCCACTGTGCCCTGGCCAGTCTTCTCTCTGACATGGTTTAGTGTTATCTGCGAAGCACAAATAATTCTGTTATAAAATGTTCTTAATTTTTTTTTTTCCAAGAGTGTTGCACCTCACCCCAATTGGGTTTATCTTACAGAGATTTTCCAGTAAAAGTACAAGGTCTCTTTTCAAGAGCATTACCAAAGGCCAAAGCTGTTACTGCAGCAGCAGATTTTAAGAGTTGATCCAGGACTCCAGTGGGCTTGGTAGGAGGCACTGGTCCAGACTGGCAGAACAGGACAGAAGTGAAACTGGTTATCTATTTAATCAAGAATGGAAATCTTTGCTTATACTCCTTAAGCTATAAAACTGTCATGCTTGGACAGTCTTCAGTGGCTTTAGTAGAAAGGTCTGTGTACACTTGGAGCCTCTCAATTTTGCTGGCCTAGAATGTCAAAGGGACTAGGAACATGACTTCAAGTTTGGCTGGCAGCTGGCAGGTGAGAAAGAAGCACAGCACAGTGGCTTTAGTAATACAGAGCTTGACTTGAATCCTTGCTCTACCACCTCTTAGTTGTGTAGCTGTGGGTAACTTTCTTAATCATCTTTAAGCCTGTGTCTTTGCTAAGAATGGATATAACATGTCTGGCCTCACAGGAGTTGTTGTGAAAATCAAAAGAGATAATGGACTTAAAGCACTTTGCTTTATTAAGTCTGGAACCACACAGTAGGACTCAATGAACAGTAAACAGTAGTTTACCCATACAAGTAAACTCTACTTCCCAAGAGGAGGGAAGGAGTCCTGGCCAAGGTAGCAAGTTCACTTCAGGCTGCTATGGGACCATTCAGCCCTAGTGTGAGAGCTTTGGGTTGAACAAAGGGAGATGTGAGGTATTTCCTGCAGGGAGTGCGGAATGGATTTTGTTATAGATTCATTCATATTTATTCTTTTGAAGCTTCCAAAGCCAAGGCTTAGGGTGTGAGAGGCAACTATAAACTCTTTAGTAGTGGATGTCACCAGCTGTACATAGGCATGAACTTTTGGCCTAATTTTTGCCAGAAAACAAAAGGGGGAGGTTGTTTACATAAGTAGAGAAAGAGTGGAGGGCCTTGGGGGTGGGGTGGGGGAAAGGGGTATTAAGCAGCAAATGGTCCCTGCCAGACTTTTTCCCCCTGTGGTATCAATGGGGGAATACAGGGGTGTGGAGGTTGTGTGTTGGTGCATAACAACTTCCCTCTCATGAAGCTGGGCAGTACTTAGCTCTCAAGCCTTCCTCTATGCAGAGGCTTCCCTGGGCACCAGAGGCCACCAGTCCATGCCAGATGTCTGAAGGGAACCAAGAAGCTCAGAGCCTGAGTAGGTATGTAGGTGTGTGATCATCTCCCCACCCCCCCACCCCGTGAAGAAGGAAATGAAGCTAGGGCTCCATGTGCTGAGTGAATAGAAGGTGGAGGCATCCATCTACATCCCCTTTATATCCCCTAAACTTGAGTACTCAGGTGCTGATGCAGGACTGATTTTCTCATATCAGAGCGCCCTCTACTGAGAGCCGAGGCTCTCTACAGGAGGGGAGGGAAGAGACAGACCTGGACTTTGTGGGGAGAGAAGGCAAGGCCACACAGGCAGGAGGCTCTTCCTGAGCACTCACAATATTGAATCAAATGAAGATCAAGAAGTAGACAGGTTTCCAGTTTATTGAGCAACAATGGCATCATAGCTTTTACTGCTGGTGGCAGTTGGTTGGGGGAGCAGGAAAGTGCTCTTAGAAGACCCCTTTGGTGCCTTCAACTCTACTTCAGCCAGAGGTCATGGGAGTTGGAGTCAAGTTACAACTCTGTTTCTGTGTTTACCAGCACATGCTCCATCCCCACCACCACCTCCCCTTTGAACCAGCTGTTGATGCCTGGGCCCCTCTTCCTTTTGGGGTGGTGATGGGGGTAGGAACAGGGCCAAGCCTCAAAAAAGAGAAGGAGCTAAGGTGGGGGTTCTGCTGAATGCCTAACAAGGGCCAATGGAACACAAAATTCCCTGTCTTAAGGCTGTATATGTGGGGCCTAGTTGCCTTGAGGGTGTACTATTTACACCCACTCAGATACCTGTGGAATTTAAGCACTGTTCTATACCTGTGTCCCCTCTATAAGAGGCTGTGATGGGAGCTCTTAAAGAAGAATGCTTCTCTGCCTTAGTGGTTTTTTGGTTGAGGGAGAAGGTTGGGATTATAGGTTTAGATTTGACATTATGATGTCAGAGAGGACCAAGAACTCCTAGGATAGTGCCTGAAGATGCCCACATTGCAGTGGGAGAACTGGGGAGGGAAGATGGCAAGAACAGTATAGGATACAGACACCCCTTAGCTCTGGCAGAGAAGAAGAGAGGAAATTATCTATTCTAGGATGTGGGGGATGTATAAGCCCCCTTCCTCTCTTAGCCTGACATGTCTTCCTCTGCCAGCCCAGTCCCTGAGTCAGCTTTGGGGGCCAGTTATCAGAAATCTGAAGGATTCTCAGTCTGTCCTGAGATCCTGGGGCTCCTTCTATGTCCAGAAGGGGTGAGGTGCTTTCAGAAATGACTTGGCCAGTAGCACTTTTTAGGCAAGGATGTTCTGGTAGTCTGGCTGGCTGGAAGGTGGCAGGAGGCCAAGTGGAAAAGCCAGATACCAAGACATCCCAGGACAGAATGTCTGCTCCTAGCTTCCAGGACAGCATGTACACACATGTATCACATATGTATATACACAGACACACTAGCACAGGAGAAAGGGATTACGTGATGCTGCTCTTTGAAATCAGAAAGGAGAGAAAAAGGCTTATGAGGGTACCTTCCCCAGCTTAATGGATTGGTCTCAATAGCTATTCCCCACTAAGCCCCCTGCCTAGTACCAGGCAAAAGAGAAAGTGGCAGGATGGCAAGGCTCCACAAACACAGCGGCTCAAGGAGGTGAGGGAGGGGCCAGGGTGACCCTCCCTCACAGTCCCTTGTTGTAGTAAACCACTTCAATGCTGGAGTTTTGCTGATGGATCTGGGCTCTCAGTTCTGGCTCCAGCCTGCTCACGTGTATGGAGCTACAAAAGAATAGCACAGGCAGGCTGAGTGTCCCCTGAACCCAACACCCCTCAGGCTAAGGGATCACCATCCCTCCTCCCAAGCTGAAGAAACTTCTCTGTTAAAGCCCAGCAGGTCCAGATCACTGTCATTCCCCCACCCCAAGAATAAGCTGAGTGCCTGCCAGGCCTCTTCTGGGAGCACACTGAAGGACCCTAAAGTCAACTGGTTCTAGTGATGAGGAGACCTGTTCAGAGCCAAGTCGGAGGGCAACACTTACCTTCTCTGGGGAAACAGGGCACAGCACAGCGGGGTGGCAAATATGAGGCTGGGGAGAAGAATGTTGGAAAGGTCTGTGAAGCTTTGGCTTAAGGATGTTCCCTCCCTGCACACTACCCTATTTCTGGAGACTGCCCCTAGGGGTGGAGACTAATTAAAACCAACACTGACATTAGGTTCTGGCTGAGGAAAAAGAACCTCCAGAGCATCACAGCCAGTGAGAGAGAGAAAGGAATTCAGTGTGCATGAAACTCCTGGATGGTACCAAAAGGCACATTTTCATGGTTTCCTCCTGTATATGAAGACTGGATGGAACCCCTTCAACTAGGCGTGACCTTCAAGGACAGGGATTACCTGGTAACTAGCACACACAATGTACCCTAGCGGTGTCCAAGACCCCCAGATGCTCAATGTATAAATTAACGATGTATAGGAACATTTTAAAAGCAATAAATACCTGCCTGTGTCCACTATGAAAAGGGCACTCCCACATACCCTTGCTAACTCCCTGCACACTTACCAGAAGCCCACCAGTCCCACTTGCAGGGGTGCCCCCAGCCAGGGGCGGCGCTGTGGGGAGACAGAGACAATGGAATGGCAAGTGTCCCTGCCCCCTGCCCTCACTCCATTTCACCCACCATACCTCTCTCCCATCAGCCGTGCCTCTGACCCTCTGATTTGTGGCCTTTTTCTTTCTCCCAAGCCTATAACAGGGTTGGGGCCTCCAGAGAACCACCTTCTACTCCACCAGGCCTGTTTGCTGACCCTCTCCCTAGTGTCCCATGACACATCTGGTCTCTCAGATTGGTTCCCATGGCACTCCCTGCCCCTCTTTCTTTTCTCTCATTTCCTCCAGGAGCTGTTTTCTTCAGGAAGCCTCCTCTGACCTTCCACACATTTCCCCCCATCCCAGTGTCATGAATTTGTCCTTTTCCACATATATTTCCTGCTCTACATACCTTTTTTCGATTTGCTCCAGCCATAGGGACCACCATTTTGTTCCTCCAATGTATATATAATTGGTGTTCAATAAAAATTTGTGAATAAATGGTCCAATGAATGAGCCAGAGCTTGTGCTACTGGGCCTTGCTTTCTTGTCCTGGTCGTGCATGTGTGTGTGTCTCAGTGTTGTTAATAGGTGACAGCATAAGTATGATAGCAAGTGTGATTATGATGGTACATCCCTGGTGTGTGTCAGAGGCTTCTGGAGTGACACCAATTTCCTTCAGGATAGAAACCATTTCATTCCTTCCCTTATTTTCTCTTCCTATTCTCTCAATGTTCCTTTACCCCCAGCCCAATTCATTTTTGCTGAATGAATGAAGGTGGAGGGGGCAGCATAGGAGTGGGACAAAAAGGTGGCAAATCTCACTCAGGTCAAGCTGGAGAGGGATTTGGGGACTCACTTCTACTCCCGGGAACCACTGCTTCCAAGATAGGAGAGGTGAGAGTGACCTACCTTCAGGAAGTCTTTCTTCTCCAAGGTATCCATGATCACGGGGGGAATGGCTGAGGGAAGAGCAGGGTAGGGAGGGATGGAGTTAGTGGTGTGAAAGTTGGGATCCTAAGGGAGGAGACTCCCCCTTCACAGTTCCTCCCAAGCTCCTCTGTAGTCTTATGGCCCCAGAGTCCTCAAAACCCCTGAAGAACTGCACCTATGTTCTCTGAGAGCCTCCCATGCCCCACCCAGCCACCCCTGCCTCACCCATGGCAGGAATTGCCATGCAGATTCTCGATATCACCACCTGGAAGATTCCCTGCTTGGCCGCAGTCACCGAGAGGCCAAGCCTCTGCCCTGCCTCGTCAGTCACTGGGATGCCCACCTGTAGCTCCCTGAGAAGGGAAGGGGGTGAGGGTCAGATCACAGCCCCCAAATCCTACCTGAAATGCCCTCATGGGCAGCTATTCCCTGGGGTCCCCTCAGACATCCTAGATTCAAAAGCTGGTTCTCCAACCCCAGATCCCAGGGTCAGACTGAGACTGGGCCCAGCAGCTCATGCTCAGGGTAGGAGAGGATAATCCCCACTCTGGTTGGTCCCCATGGCTGGATGGTATGCCCACCCACATGGACACTGGGCATGCATGGACCAGGAGATGGGGCCACTCACCTCTGCCTCATCAGAGGGATGTTGATGCAGTTTGCAGCTGCTACAGCTGCAAAGGGCACAAATCTTCCAACTAGTGGAGGCAGGTGCTGGGGGAGGAAAGGTGTTGCTTAGTGGCCCTGAGGGCCACCGGATGATGAGGAACCCTGGGGACAGTTATAGGGGGCCTGTATGTCAAGGTGGAGGAATGACAGGGAAGGAGGTGGATAAAGGATGACTGGGGACCAGTAGAATGGGAGGGGCACTTTACCTTGGTGAGGGATTTGAGTCCCAGGGCCGTGGCCACAGCCCCAGTGGTGGCACTCACGTAAGCTGTTCCTAGCTGCCTGTGGATGGAAAAGCCAGGACACACGGGGGGAGGTGAACTGTTTGGCATGTGGCTCTTTCCTTCAGGGACATGCCAAATCCTTAACAAGGAGGCGTGGGAGGGTGGCCTCATTGCAGAGAAACGCCTACTGTGCTCTAGTGTAGACTTGTCTGGAAGCCCTAACCCCTCCCCTTGAAGAAGAATGGGCCCACCAAAGCATCCACAAGAGGGCCCCATGCCCCTAGGCCAGGAAAGTGGGGAGGGAGGCAGGCTGAGAAAGGGGCACAGAGCCCCGTCTTGCTACATGAGCCATTGGGGAACAGGAGAAACAGTGGTGGGCAGAGAGAAGAGTCTTTGGGGATAAGCTCTCACCCCACAGTGATGGGAGCATCGCCACTGCGGTTGGAGTAGTTAACGATGGCATTGAAGGACTGATTCACCCACTGCCAGAACACCACGGTTGGGGTCTTCCTAAGGGAACAAAGACACTTACTTCTGCCCCCTCTACAGTGTCCCTCATCCTTGGACCCTGATAATGAAACCCCAAAGGTTATTTCCAAACCTTTAAGAGGAACCCAAATGATGACCCTAGATCCTGCTCTGGTGACCTCTGCATGACCATCCCCATTTACATAAACACACTCACTGTCTCTGGGATCTCTAGGGCTGAGTTCTGAGGAATGGTAGGGATTCTAACATAAACTGTCACTCACCCACTATTTTCTGCCCACACTGGCCCAGAGAGGAAGCAGCTAGTCATCAAGCTATGCTCTAGCTTGGACAGAGTGCTAGGGAGAGGACACACAGGTCAGGACCTGCCTGTAGAAGGTGAGCATGCAGCCAGTGATGGTCATGTTCATGGGCACCTGGGCTGACATGCGGCCAATCAGAACCACCTTCTCCCCCGTGTCTGGATGGAAGGCAGAGTCGTACACATACTTGGCCCTCCACAGCTGGTCTTCGGTGAGCCCTGGTGTCACCACACCAGCCCTGCAGAGGTTAGCAGGGAACAGACAGGCAATTCTAGGGAGCAGAATGACCCCCCAAGCCCTGCCCAGCTGACTCATGGGAAGTCTGGGCAGAGGACCAATCATTTTGGTCCCCAATCTCAGAATAAAGGAGCTCCTTGTCTCTGCAAGAGAATCAAATCTTCCCAGAAAGTGGGGAAGTACTTCTATTTCTATTTCTTTCTAGTCACACAAAGAGGGGTGCCCCTGAATTTCTGCCCAAATACTGAGTCATGAGTAATGGTGGTTTCCAATGGGTCAAAAATAGCTAGGGGTATTGCAAGGGTTTTTCCTCCTGGAGACAAGGGGGATGCCTTCCTACCTCCTTATCAACTTTGAGCCCCTCTGTCCTTGCAAATGGTGGCCCAGCAGTGGGATGGGTCCCTGTACAGGGTTTGTGAGGCATAGAGCAGGCCCCTACCCATAAATATCAGTGCTACCTCCTAAACCCAAACACCCTAAAATCTTTCAGATTAAAGCTCTGTAGCACTGTTTTCTGTGATTCCAACAGTAGGGCCAGGGAGTGAGGGGTGGGACAGGGTCACTCTGAAGCTTGGGGAGACAAGTGCAAAAGGTACTGTATTAATGGCAGGGAATAACATCCTGGGTTACAGGGTCAAGATGAGGTAGGGGATCACCTGTAGTTCTGCACAATGTTCCGTGAAGCTTCCAGCTGTGCCCCAGACAATAGGAGATTTCGGGGGTCAGTAACAGTGAAGAAGTGTCGGGCTCTGCCCAGGAAAGTGCTTTGGTCCCAGCGAGGTTCCTGGATGTTGATATCTAAAGGCAACTCACCCATTTTCTGTAGAGCAGGGACCAGAGTCAGTGAACTCCAAAGAGTGGATCCAAGGGCTCTACCTGGGAGAGCCTTTGGTGGCCCTGCCCTGGTCCCAGGGCCTGTCACCAATCCCTTCTAGAGATCAAGGTGACTCCAGATAGGTAAGCGACAGTGGGGGAGGAGCTATTTTCTAGGCAATGTCCTGGCCCAGGGACCTGCCACCATTGGAGGAACCTGGGGAGTGGGTGGGTAGGGGAGGAATCAGAACCCGGAAAACAGATCTTGCACTCTGGCTTGGTGCAGATTCCCATGAATGAGGATTTACCTGTGCGTAGTTGATGCATGAGCAGCAACTAATCCCATGTGGCTACTCTTGTGCTCTGTATGCACAAAATGCATATTATATGCATTATACATCCATGTTCATGTCAGTTTTAGGCACCGACTGCCCTGAGACCTTGTATGCAAACTCCCAAGGCTTTTTGGAAACATGGCACAAGCCATCCTACATCCTAGCCTCTGATTGGAGGAGAACAGGAGCTCCTGGGCCACCCCAGAGTTTATCTATTCCAGATCTCAAACAGGAACTCTGATGCCAGCTTTGTGTGTGTGTGTGTGTGTGTGTGTGTGTGTGTGTGTGTGTGTGTGTGTTTTCAACCCACACTGAATGTCCGGAGGCTTTCCTTGTTCCCTAGCTGGGCAAGGCTGGCATAGACAGCTTTCCGCTTCTAGCCCCAGTCCTTACCCTGAGCCACCTACCTCCAGAAAAGGGGCAGGATTCTGTAAGTGCCCTCTCCACCCAGCACAGAGAGGAAAGCCTGAAACAGCCATCTGGCTGCGTTGGGCAAAATCCTACAGAATGACTAATCCTCTTCAACTGCACTTCCTCACTCACAGGCAAACACACCCTCCCCTTTCTCACACACTCACATTCACATACCCACACACAAAAACACCATCATACCCTACATAGACATACACACAGAATGGACACGCCCTGCATACACTGGCCCACAAAGACCGTTACTTGCACATACACACACACACACACACACCACTCAGCCCATATCAATCAGTTACAGACACTTGAATGTGTGACCACAGAGCTCCACCCTGGCATTCTTCCCCCAACCAACATCTCCTCTTGCTGCATGGACCTTCCCACAGACGAGTATTCTGAATCAGGACAGGACAGAGAAGGCAGGTCTCCCTCTGTGACACCCAGCCCTCAACCCCCAACTCGCCTGACCAAGAACCCCACCCAAGCACTCACGTTCCTGGGCTCCTGGACTCCTGGGCTCTGCAGCTCTCAGAACCGCCTTCCTCTCCGCACGTCGTCACCGCCCTCCCACCCATCACGTGTAACGTCACTTGTGACGCTAACCAGAAGGAGGGGCGGGGGCTCCCCCGCCCCCCGCCCCAGCGCGTCTGCCTGGCGTGCCCAGGGATTGGCAGAATCTGGAGGTGGTAGGTGTCGTTTGGGATGACGCCCCCATCTCGGGCCGCGGGGATCCAGCCCCAGCCAGAGAGGGGAGGGGAAGAGCCGCGGGTGTTGCATCTTTTGCTTGCAGTCTCCCGGCTGGCCTCCGCAGACACCCGGCCTCGGCAGAAAGGGGTCTAGGTGTCCAGCACCCAGGGCGCAGGCGGGCAGCGTGGAGGGTCTATCCTGTGATGGTGTGCTCGTAGTGACTCGGGTTACCGCCCGGCTTGTTTACTTGATGGCTGCCTTGGCAGTGGCTTCTGCCTACTTGGCCTCCTGGGCTCCTACCCCACTTCCCACCAGCTCCTTCCTCTCGCAGTACCTCGTATTCACGCCCCTCCATAGCCCCTTGCCTCTCGCGCCTGTGCCCCTTCGATGTCCTCAGCCCCCTTCTTATTCCCCCCTGTAACCCTTAGCTCCACTGAGTCCCCAGTTTCCTTATGCTCTCAACCCCTACCTCTGCACACAGACCTTAGCCCCAGTCCCTGCCCTCCGATGTGAAGGAGCAGAAGGCTCAGGGTAGCTCTTTCTACATCAAGCAAATGGGTCAAAAAGATTCTTCCTCTCCCTAGTGTCTTGGGACCAGCTGCTGCTCTCTGTGACCTTTCCATAACTGGTTGGCCAGAGAGAGGCTGTCTGACATAGAAGGAGGATGCCTATGAAGAAGGCAGCACTCAGCCACACACACACTCACAACTCACCCAGTCACAGTACAGAGCACGCCTGCCACACACCCAAGTGCCAGCCCACTCCTGCGCACCGCAGGCTCACGTCCTGCTCTGCCCAGGTGACATTCCCTCACTGAGGCATCGGGGGATGACCGCTGAGGGGTGGCAATTTCATGAGCTCTGGTAGCTGGCTTGGCCTGGAGAAGATGCTGTTCTGGGTTCCCCTGCGCTGAACCGGTAGTGGGAGGGCGTCAAGCCGAGATCTGCGCCCCCAAGTTCGCAGTTGGCGTGGGGCACCAGCACTAGAATCGGAGCGGTTAGAATCCAGCGGCCCAGCCCAGGTGACAAATGGCTGTTCTGGGCGCCCAAGGGAAGTGGCGGGAGGGAGTGACTGGCGGCCCTCTCAACCAATGAGAGCGCGAGGTTGCGCAGGCCGGCCGAGTTCCTGTCACCTCCGTGAGGCGTGGGCGGGGTTTCCTCACTGCTGCAGTCGCTCAAGCCCACCCGCGGGCGAGGCCGGCGGCGGCCGCACACAAGAGCAGGTGAGGGGGCTGGGAGCTGAGCTCGAGAGACGGGAGGCCAGGAGGTCCAAGTGGGGACTAGGGTGCTGTGTTCTGGGACCCAGAACTGCTTCAGGGGATTTGGCCCCAGGTTTGCGCGGGATTTGTGGGGCTCTTGCTAGCAGGTACCTCCCACCAAGCCTGGGAGAGGTTCACGCAACCTCTCTAGACGGGGGTGGGAGGGGGAGACGGAGGGGACAGCAGCTTGGGGACTGGGGATCTCTGGGAACTGGGGAAATCTGGGGTGTTTGGCTGCAGCTGTCCTAGGTCCTGAAGCCCTGCCCTCCAGGCCTGAGCACCAGGGGCTGGCCCCCTACCCACTCACACAGGAGAGGTATGCGGCAAACTCTCCTGATCTCAATTTCTTTCACACTGCTTGAAACCCCAGGGCGCGCAATAATCCTATCTCTACTCTCTCAGCCTTTACTGAGGAGTGGGAACTGAACAGATGACTCAGCTGAGAGCAGGAATGAGGGATGTAAGAGGGGTTCCCACTCTCCTTGTGTGAATGGCTCCAGAAATCCACGATGGTGCCTGGACTGGGCAGTTCTCTGGCCAGGGGTGGGAGAGGTTAGGGGCCTAAGGCATGGGAGGGCAGGATGCTCAAACCAGAGAGAGGGGTGGAAATTCTAAGGGCAGCATTCAAACCCCTCTCAACCCCCAACCCCTTCCCCCACTCTTCCTGCGCAGGCCTGGAGCTCACACTCTGGAGAGGCAGCGGAGGTGAGGGATCCTGGTCACTGTGACCGCAGTCCTGTTCAGAAGGCTCATGGAGCCCCAAGCTCGCGGAGCCCTCCTCCTGAGGGTTAGCAAGTTCCTTCTAAACCTGTAGTCTAGCCGCCATGGCACACGGTTTCTCAGTGGGCTTCGACCCACTGGGCCTCAGAGACCTAAGCTCGGGCTCTCTGAGCTCCCTCTCCTCCCGAGGCCATCTGGGCAGCGATTCTGGCTCCGCAACGCGATACCTGCTGAGAAAGCAACAGCGGCTGCTGAATGGGCCCCCCCGCGGAATCCGAGCCTCGTCTCCCATGGGCCGAGTCATCCTCATCAACTCCCCCATCGAAGGTGCAGGCAGGGCCCAGCCACCAGCTGGGAGTGCGGGGTGGGGGAAGGGGACATATGGCACTAGGCAGAAGAAGGTAGAGGCAATATGGGCAGGGAAACTTAAGAGATGAGCGTCTTAGGGAGGGGGTGGATAGGGCTCTCTGGGAACCCAGACACTCTTCCTCATCTATCCTTTTCTCTCCTTTAGGCCAATCTTTTAGGGTTCCAGGATTGTAGAGAGGTCAGAGGTGGGATAGGGGCATGGCAGCAAGGAAAATTGTGTGTGTGTGTGTGTGTGTGTGTGTGTGTGTGTGTGTGTGTGTGTGTGGTATGCTAGCCCCCAAGTGAGCTAGGCAGGGTATTAAATTGGCTTTTTCATCCCACAGACTCTACCTTTCTCCAAACCCATTTGCATAAGCCTTTGGGGGGTGGGCAGGATGGAGGACATCTCCATCAACCAGCCTGTTGAGTGATCAGCTCTGTGCTGAGCTGTGAGGAGTCAGTGACCAGTTGGGCAGACAGAATGAAAGGCTTCATCCAAAGGAGAAAGGTAATAAAGATATAGCAAATATTTAGAAGAGGGGGGAAAGAGGAGGATAGAGGGTCTGGGAGGGAGCCCCACAGCTCCTGAAGGAGGGGGAGACCGAAGCTTATTTAGATGCTTAATGCTGTTTCATTGCACGCCGATTTTGTACTAGCCCTGGTTAGGTCCTGCAGGGGTCCTAGAGAGAAATAAAGCTCAATCTTTATCTTCAAAAATTTACAGTGTAGCAGGGCTTAGAGATAGCATTAAGAGCAGCTGGTGGAGGTATCACAGACAAAGGATGGACATGGAAAGCATGGAACACCATGGGGCAGGCACTTAGGAGACAGCCTGGCTGCAGTGACAGATGTGAGGCGACAAAGGGTAAGCAAGTAAAGCAGGACCTTGAATGGTGGTGGGAAAGTGGGGGCCCCCTGGGCCTGAGCTTTCTGTGGGCAGGATCAGATAAATATCTCTAGCTCTGCTCCTGTCTCTCAGCCAGCAGAGCTCCCTTGGCCAAATCCCAGACTGGGCTTTTCAGACCCTGTTTCTTCCCTCTAACTCAATTGGGCATCTCTACTCCCCTACCCAGGTCTCCAGGGTAGGAGTGGAGCATGTTGCTCAGGGAGCAAGCTTTTCTCCACCAGTAGTCCAGCACACTCACCCCCCATCCTCAACACACTCAGCCTCACCCTCAGTTAAGCAGCAGGGCACTGCTGAGAGTTACCACTGTCACGTGGTCACGGAACAGACGTCCTCAGAGGAACAGTGAAACATGGAGGGGAAAGGGGGGAACTGCAGCACTGCCCTTGTAAGTGATATTGTGCTATACCTCCCTCACACACCACAAACACCCCCTCATATACCAGACATACCATGCCCAAGGGGTACTGCTTTGACCAGCTGGCCCCCACAGCCTATCTGGTCTAAAAGCCTCTGAGATCAGAATCCTCCCCCTGCCTGAACACAAGTATCTCCCAACTCACCACAGCCTGGTACCCCTCACCTGTGTTATTATTTAGACCACTCAGGGGCCTAAAGTAACTGATAAAGGAGACACAGTGGGAAGGGGAACACTGCCACCACATCACCCCCATGAGGTCCCACCCCTACCAGTCTCTCAAACCCTGCTGATCCCAGAGAAAATGCATTATCTTTAATCCAAACCAGCCCTTTCTCCTTATTCTCCTAGCACATTCAGCTATTCATTCATTCATCCTTTTATTCTTTCATTTATTCAAGAAATACTTAGCAAATACCAAGCAATGAGCAACATACTTGGGAAAAAAATGGTGGAAAAGAATTACAAAGTCTCTACCATGGTTGAGTTTACAACCTAGTGAAAGGAGACAGATAATAAATATATACAAATAAGCAAATAATGAGAAAGGGTGGTAAGATTCTTGAAGGTACTAAATCAGATATTATGCTGGAGTAGTGTTTCTTAAAGTTTAGAATACATCAGAATTGCCTGGGGTGGGGGCAGGGTCTTGTTAAAAGACAGATTGCTGGGTCCTACACCCAGAGCTTCTGATTCAGTGAGTCTGAAGTAAAGCCTGAGAATTTGCATTTTTAATAAGATTCCCGGTGCTGCTGATGCTGCTGGTCTGGGAAGCATGCTTTGAGAACCACTTTTGACAGAGACTACCTGGGAGGAGAGAAGGGATTTTCTTAGGTAGGGGTAGTCCATCAAGGCTTCTCTGATTAAGTGGTATCTGAGCCAGGAAAGCCTGAGGAATAGGAGCTGGCTTTATGAAGATCTGGGCAAGAGTATCACAGGCAGAGGAAACATTAAAACATTGGCCTGTAAGAGGAACAGGAAGGAGGTCAGGGAGGTCAGGAAGGGTGGCCAAGATGAGAGAAGAGAGGTGAGCAGAAAAAAGCCCGTGAAGGACCTTACTGGGCATGGGAGGAGTGTGGCATTCCTTTTAGAAGCAGGGGCAGGCATTAAAGTTTTTAATCAGGGG
Source organism: Eidolon dupreanum (assembly GCA_028627145.1). Taxonomy (NCBI): domain Eukaryota; kingdom Metazoa; phylum Chordata; class Mammalia; order Chiroptera; family Pteropodidae; genus Eidolon; species Eidolon dupreanum. The sequence goes on from CM053506.1 coordinate 17,212,196, forward strand.
AAAGGCATGATCTATTACAAAAGCTAACTCTGACCACTGTATAGAGAATAGATTAAAGAAGGCAAGAGTAAAAGTGGGGAGAGAGTGAGGAGGCTGCGTAGTACCTGGAGGGAGAGGTCGGTAGCCTGGGCTAGGGCTAGGGCTAGGGCAGTACAGGTAGAAAATGTTCCAGCCTTAGATGCCCCAAGCTCTTAGGCTCAAAACCCCAGATTTGGCATTCCCTTGGCTCCAGGGATGGACTGAGGAGAAAGGGTTGGGGGGGGGCGGAGAGCAAAGAGCTCCTTGGCTGGGCTGAAAAGGTTCAAAAATCTGTGCAGATAGAATCAGCTAGGACACCCCAGGATCTCCGTGTCTCTGTTCCATACCATCCCTGCCCACAGGCTGCCTTTGGGGATTTCTTCCTGAGCTTCCCTGTAACCTGATTTCTCTTAGTCAAATAGAAGTGTGTGTGTGTGTGTGTGTGTGTGTGTGTGTGAGAGAGAGAGAGAGAGAGAGAGAGAGAGAGAGAGAGAGAGAGAGAGAGAGAGAGAGAGAGAGAGAGAGATTTCTTCTGGAGTAAGCCTTGCCCAAGAAGAAATCTCACCTTCTCACCTGGGAACCAACTTACCCCTCCAGTCTTTTCACCTTTCTCCAACTGAAAGGACTTGTCAAGGATCCACCTGAGCTTTTGCTCACTCCATTCCTTCATCAGTGTCCTCCATTTCCCCTCCACCCATCCAAATCCTACCCATCTTAATCCTCCAAGAAACCTTTCCTGACAGCTCCAGTCCCTGAGGGCCTCCCTCCTCTTTATTTTTCCCAGCACTGATGAAGGGGACCACTCTGGGCTCTGGGCACATACTGCAACATGGTGTTGATTTGAGTTTCTCTCTTCATATAGTCAGGTAGCCCTTACCTCCAGAATTGCAGAGTCTAAGAGATAGAAGGCGCCTCAGGGATCCTTCCACCACATCCTAAATGGGGATTTACCAAGTGTCAGCTTGTGTGCCTCCAAAGATGAGGAACTCACTCTCCCTCCTGGAAAACTCATTCCATTGTCTAACAGCTAAAGGTTTTAGAAAGTTTTCCTTTGCTCAGTTGGCCTCCATCTAACTCCACTATGTGGGCTTGGTTTTGCCCTCTGGGTTGCACAGTCAAAAATATCTAATACCTTTCACAGAATAGCTCTCCAACTATTTGAAGATAGAACTAACATACTCATTTCCCCTGCAAGCTGAAGAGCCCAAACTCCCTCAACCACACCCATAGAATGGGGTCTTGAACCTCTTTTCTATCCATCTGTCCCTCAGCATACCAGGATTTTTAGATACTTGGCCTCTCCCAGGCATGGGAAGCTTAGTAAACATTAGACACACACACACACACACACACACACACACACACACACACACACACATCTGTATTATGAGGATGGAGAACAGTGTCCTCTGGCATGGAGTCCTGTCTCGACTGCTTTCACACGCTTCCTGGCCCATAGTCTCAAAATCACCCAGAGGGAACTCAAAGAACTAGCTGTCCCCCTTGTTTAGGTCCGTGGGTGCCTGTGTCCAGCAACTCAGCCTTTTCAGACCCCAAGTTGAGAAACTCAGGGGTCCACTGTGCCCAGAATGGGCATAGCAGTCATGCTTGTGTCCCATTTCTTCAGCCAACAGTGATGAGAGTGACATCATCCACGCAGTCCAGGTGTTGAAGAGCCCAGCCGGGAGGCTGGGTTTCAGTGTGCGGGGTGGCTCTGAGCACGGCCTGGGCATCTTCGTCAGCAAGGTGGAGGAGGGGAGCAGTGCAGGTGAGCAGGGTCCCCAGGGGCGAGGTCCTGGGGGATGTATGTGACCCCGTCTTAGTGGAGTACAAAGATGCTGTTGTCAGGGATGGGAGAAAGGGCCTACAGCTTTGGAGGGCCTGATCTGCTGGGGAGATGGTGCCCACTCCCAGGGCAGAGTAGGCTACTGGACAGGTCTCTAGTCTAATAGGGAAAACTCAGACTCTATCTGGGGATCCCCAATCTCAGGGAAGAAGTTTTACCACAGGGAGCCTGGTCTGATGGGGGCTCAGCCTCAGGCTGGGGAACTTCTCCCAAGGGACCGATGCCAGCCACTGCTCTCCCCTGATGCAGAGCGGGCTGGCCTGTGTGTGGGGGATAAGATCACGGAGGTGAATGGCCTGAGCCTGGAGAGCACCACAATGGGCAGTGCCGTGAAGGTCTTGACAGGAAGCAGCCGCCTGCACATGATGGTGAGGCGCATGGGCCGTGTGCCAGGCATCAAATTCTCCAAGGAGAAGACCACATGGTAAGAGGACCTGCCCTGCCTGCCCCGTAGCACTCCCACCTAAAGCCATAGCAGGAGAAGCTGAGGGCACGGGGCTCTGTATGGGCCTGGCTAGTGTGACTTCTATTCCTCCCAACTCCTGGGGTGGGAAACAAGGGATCCTAAGACCTAACCTTGAAATGAGAAAAGGCCATGTCTGTCTCCCAACCCTCCTCCCCACAGCTCTGCTGTCTCAGTGCCCTCTACACTCCTGTTGCTGCTGCTGCTGTTGCTCTGAGTCTTGGATAGTAACAGCACCTCTCCCTTTAGAGCCTGTGAGGATTCGAGATGGGCCTGGCAAATTGTAGCTGCTCGATAAAAAGAGGAGATTAGGATGGTTTCCTAGATGCGATTAATTTATGTCCCACTGAAGATTTCAGGCCTGGGAAGTCCCCCAAATTCCCCCACTGTTCCCAAGCAGTTGTGGGGGCTGCTGGGAGGAGGGGGATGGATAGTAGCAGATGGTGGCCCAGGCTGAGGGCACCTTGTCCTTGCCCCAGGGTGGACGTGGTCAATCGGCGGCTGGTGGTGGAGAAGTGCAATTCGACGCCATCTGACAACAGCTCAGAGGACAGCGTTCGGCGCATCGTTCACCTCTATACGACCTCTGATGATTTCTGCCTGGGCTTCAACATCCGCGGGGGCAAGGAGTTTGGCCTGGGCATCTATGTGTCCAAGTGAGAGCTGGGCAGGGAATGAAATGGATAGGGAATGGAGCTTGGACGGGCCTGGGCTGGGACCTGGGGTTGGGTCAGCAAGTGAGGCCTGGCCAACTACATGTCCAAATGAAGGCCTAGGTCAAGGGTGGGATTTACAGAGGTGGGTGGGGGTCACCAGGAAGGAAGGTCAGGCGTTTGATGGGCATTCCTGTATCTAAGTGAAGAGAATCTGGAATGGGGTGAGGGAGGTCATGCCAGGAAGCCTATCAAGACTGCTGCCTGTCTGACCCCAGAGTAGACCGTGGTGGGCTGGCCGAAGAGAACGGCATCAAGGTGGGAGACCAAGTCCTGGCGGCCAACGGTGTCAGGTTTGACGACATCAGCCACAGCCAGGCCGTGGAGGTGCTGAAGGGCCAAACACATATCATGTTGACCATCAAGGTGAGCAGGTCCTTGGGAGTCAGGGAGAAGCCAGACTGAGAGCCACTAGAGCACTCTAGTACTTAATTATTCCCATCGCTCTGCAGTTTATGACTTTTCCACAGCCACATGAGAGGCAGGGCAGGCATCGTTCTCATCCCTATTTTGCAGAAGAATCTGAGGCTCAGAGAGACAAAAAAACTGAGGAACTACAGTTAATTACTCAGCTGGTCAGTAGCAGGGCCGAGTTCCAGACCTGCTCCTGAGACGTCTAGGGCAATATCCCTTCATATGAACAGCAGAGGCCTAGAATTGAAAGGAAAAACATTCCTCCCAGAAGGTTGGGGCAGTAGCTGTGGCTTTAGGCAAGACCTAGAAGGTGGACATCCTCAGAGTACAGGGCAAGAAGGGCTGGGCTGGGGCCAGAGATTGGGTTTCAGGGGAGGTGGCTGGATCCATTATTCATATGGGTCTCACACTTGCCTGTGGATCAGGTCCTTCTCACTCTGGCTCCTGGAAGAGGTAATCCCTCACTCTCCTTAGTGCCTCATCCTGGCCCCTGCTGCAACCTCTCCAAACCTTCACCCATTTCACCATTCAGTGCCTCACCCACCATTGCCCCCCCCACTGCCTCTATTTCCCACCTCTCCCACATCCCATTTTTCCCTTTCCTCCTTCTCAAATTATCCAAAGTGTCCCTCCTTACTCCTACTTTGCCCCTCATACATTCATTCATTCATTCATTCATTCATTCTTTCATTCAACATTTCTAAGTACTTAACTATATGACTATGCCAGGTACTGAGGCTGCAACAGCGAACAGGACAAGGCCTCTGCATAGACTAGATACATGCAGATTGCGAAAAATGCTACAAGGAAATTAACAGAGAAACAGGATAGGGTAATTTAGGAAGGCCCTTTTAGCCAGGGGGTGTGGTCAGAGCAGGCCTCTCTGAGGAGTTGACACCTGAAGAGGGAGAAGGAGCTAGCACAAGATGAGCTGAAGGAAGAGAATCCAATTTGCAGGAACAGCAGACGCAAAGGCCCTGAGATATAGAGGAATGTTGCATGTTCAGAAATTAAGTGGCTCGTGTAGCTAGAGCATGATGAACTCAGAGGAGAGTGATAAGGTTGAAAGTTTACTCCTGTGCTATCACTCCCCATTCTTACCCTCCCTTCTCACTCATTCCCCTATGCCCTCCTCTGCCCACCATGCCCTCCTCAGGAGACAGGCCGTTACCCTGCCTACAAGGAGATGGTTTCTGAGTACTGTTGGCTGGACCGACGTAAGTGGCACAGGCCCCCAAGGTTGGAGGGAAAGGGCTGAGGCCGGAGGGTGGGGCCAGAATCCCTGAAGAATAAATGGGCAGGAACGGGATCTTACTAGGACTTTCCACTGCCCAGAGTCATTTCTGGACTCCCCTCTGAGAAGCTGCAAGTTTCTTGCAGGCTCTCCTAGGGTCTGGAGTCTCAGGATGTGGGTGGAGGAAAAGCGACTTGCCCAGGGTCTCTTAGCAAATCAGTAGCAGGATTCTGAACAGCTGAGTCCCCAGACATTGGCTAGTGCTACACTCTTCCCAAACCCCCAAGCCCAGGGGATGTCTGCAAGCCTGATAGGGCTCTGAAGCAACTCTGTCAGACCCCCAAAATGCCCCTGCCTTTCCCACTGCCCACAGTGAGCAACGGGGTGCTGCAGCAGCTGTCCCAGGCCTCTGAGAGCAGCTCCAGTGTCTCCTCATACGCTTCCAGTGCCCCCTACAGCTCTGCTGAGGGCTCCAGCTCCCTGCCCTCAGACCACATGGATGTCTGCCTGGGGCCTGAGGAGCCCAGGCTTGGCCCAGGCAGGGGGCGGGCAGACATGGCCATGCAGACGGAGCCCGACGTGGGGGGCTGCATGGAGACCTGGTGCAGTGTGCGGCCCACGGTCATCTTCAGGGACACAGCCATCCGCTCCAATGGACCCTTGCCTGCCCGCCACCTTGAGTCTGCACTCTCGGAGTCCCCGAAGACTGCTCTGCTGCTGGCCCTCAGCCGACCTCGGCCCCCCATCACACGTTCCCAGAGTCACTTGACCTTGTGGGGTACGTAGGGTGGCTGCTGCTTTCTCTTTAGCTCCTGGTCCAAAACCTCCCTGACACCCTGTCCTATGCCTCAAACCTCCCTTTGCCCCAGGCCTTCGCCCAGCCCCAGTCCCAACCTCAGCCCCAGAATACACTCAGACTCTGCTCTCGGTCCCATTTTAAATTAATCCTGGGCCCCAAACCCACCGTCAGTCCCAGCACCAGTTCCAGTCAGTTCTGAGCCCCAAACCAGGCCTAACCAAGCCCCTCCATCCTGGAGTTCCCAGACCTGTCTACACACACAGACCCCAGCCCTCATGGATTCTTCGCATAGCTGTAGCTGTGGGATAGGAGAAGGGATGCAACATAGGAGGAGAACCCCCCACCCCCGTCCCCATTCCCACCTCCTCACACAGCTGCAGATCCTGTCTGCCCCCTACTCTTCCTTCTCTCTGTCCCTCCCCCGACCCCTGCCCCTTGTCCTTCCCTTCTGCCCACCCCTCCAGCACCCCCGGTGCTCCTCCGTGTCTGCAGAGGAGAAGAAGCAGCGGAAGAAGGAGAAGTCGGGGTTCCCTGGAGAGAAGGGGGCCCTGCAACGCTCCAAGACGCTGATGAACCTCTTCTTCAAGGGAGGGCGGCAGGGGCGGCTGGCAGGGGACTGGCGCAGAGAGGCCTGGACGCTGGAGAGCGGGAGCCCAGCCAAGGCCCGCCCTCACCTGGACCTGGAGAAAGGTAAGTACTGGGTGGGTCAAACAGGGAGGATAGAGGAAAGGTCCACTGTGGCATCCAGCAGGTATGACTTTAAATCCCACCCTGCCTCTTATTAGCTGTGAGTCACCATTCCACCCTGTGAGCCTCAGTTTCCTCATGAGTTAAATGGGAATAATAATACCTATATCTTCAGGAATAGTGAAGAATAAGTGGATTAGTATATTTTCATCACGCTGGACACACAGAAGGTGCTCAGAAAATGTAGTGACCATTGTTGTACTATCTCATCTCCCCATTTTACAGAAGGGAAAACTTAGAGTCATAGCATAGAAAGAAGTGGAAGAGCTTAGGTTTGATGCCCGTACTTTTGGTGCTGAGGGGGAAAGATACTTCTTTCCTAGAGCATTTGGCTTCACCTCTCAACAGGCCCTACTCAGTTCTAACCACCCTTGAGCAAGGCCATTTCTCGATCAGGGTCCAGGCAGAAGGGCCCAGGTAGGCTGTACTTGTTTGAAAGACTTCCTAAGGACCCTCACAGAAGGCCCCCTCATCACCTAAATGAGGTTCAGAGAGGGGACCAAGGTGGAAGACTCTTGGGGTTGCCTGTGACAGAAACTCAACCCAAACTAGCTTTAAAAAACACACCTTGGTTCAGCCACTGATTTCACCTGGATCTAAATGTTTAAACGATCTCAGCAGATATCTGCCCCCATCATGTTTTGGTTCCCTTTCTCCTGGGTTAGCTTCATTATCATGCAGGCTTTGCCCACCCGAGCTAAGAAGCCCACTGTCACTTAGCAAAGCAGGGAAAAGAGAAATTCTCCTTAAATAGTCCCAGCTAAAGTCCCAGACTCTCACTGGCCCAGCTGGGATCACATGTCCAACAAATCACTGTGACATGGGAGAGAGAGGGTACTTTCATCAGCCAGCCTGAGTCATGTGCCCACCCTGGAGTACATGCACTGAGAATAGGCATCCCCAGTTAAAATCAGGGTGCCGTTCCTAAAAAGGAGGGTGGATGTCGGGTAGGCAAAAATGACCAGAGGGTGAGGAGGTGGGCTCTGTCCCTCCCTCGTGTCTCAAGGTAACAATCCCATGGGAGGGACAATCCCTTCAATCAGGAGAAGCCAGCCCCTGTCCCTCAGCCCACCTTTCTTTCCACAGACCCAGGAGCCCTGCTCCCTCCTGGTTCTCCTCCTGTCTCTCTGGCCACTCCCCTCTCTCCTTCAAAGGCTCCATTTTTCCTCTTTGTTCTTTGAAGGTAGGTGCTCCCCCAAACTGTCCTTGGCATTCTTGCTTCCGTACATTTGCTTCCAAATGAATCTCCATAGGCAGAGCTCAGACTTCATACTCTCTCAATGCAAAACCTTCAGTTACTCCCCATTGCCTATGAACAAAGTCCTTGGCCTGAGCATGGCTTTCAAGACCTCATGTCCTGGCCTCTTGCCTCCCCATCCTTCCTCATTCCATCCTGAACTCTCCTAGCCAGTGATCTAGCCAGTCCTGATCTCCCCAACCTCCATTTTCAGACTGGGGGCCAGGGCCTGCTGCTGAACCTTTTCTTCTTCTTAGCAGGGGGAGTGGGGCCCGTGCAGAAGTTTGTCACCTGGAGACTGAGACGTGGTAATTCATGCATCCCTTTACCAAGGCCTGGTTTACAGCAGAGCTGCTGATGGGGTGCATGTTGGAGGAAGCTGAGGGGTTTGGGCTAAACTAAGTTGGGGTCAAGAATGGGGCATCAGGAAGATAGGGAGGTACATACTGGGGCAGCTAAAAAAGAACTGGGCTAAGTTTACTAAGAAAGATAGGGTTGCGGGTAAATATTGGGGTGCATTTTTAAATACTGGGAGCTTAAGTTGGAACACCCAAAGAAAGATTTGAGGGACAAAAAGGAACCTGTGCTAGAACTCTAATGGGGACGAAACTAACATGACAGTGCGTGTTCAGGGGGCCTGGGGGGTACTGAGCTAGGACTTCATTGAGGAACAGACTGGTATAGGGGTTGTGTGTATTGGGGGCTGAGGGGCCTGGGGAGGAGGTCCATTGGTGGGTAGGCCACTATGCGAGACCATGGTGGGGAGCATCTGGGCTAGGCCGGAACACCATCGGGGGCACTTGGGCCTCTTAGCCAGCCTGTCCTGGGGTCTAGCCCCCACCGACGGAAGCCATTGCCTCCTCCCCTGGTGGCTCCTGCCTCCTTCATCGTACCCCTCTGTTCCTGCCCTGCAGACCGGGAGAGGGGGAGAGCCTTGCTCTCTGCCAGGTCCGGGAGTCCCTCCAGCCAGCTGCCCAATGTGGACGAGCGAGTGCAGGCCTGGGAGAGCCGACGGCCCCTTATTCAGGACCTGGCCCGGCGGCTGCTGACTGATGATGAGGTGCTGGCCATCACTCGCCACTGCTCCAGGGTGAGCCTCTAGCCTGCCCCCAGACCCAGCATGTGGTCACTCAGTCACCCAGCTCCTCATTCGTTCAGGTCACTGCTGACTAGCATTTGGGCTTGATGCTGTGAGGCCAGTGGTCCTTAAAAGCAGAAATTGCCACTGTCATGTGCGCGCGCACACGCGTGCGCGCGCGCACACACACACACACACACACACACTGAGCTCACATCCAGGAAGGGGGGATAGATAATAACTAGAACCTAATATCCATAATGACAAATCATGTGAAGTACTGTGAAGGAAAACAGCATGAGAAAATAACCCAAGAAATACAAATTAGATGTGACCTGGGAGGGCTTCCTTGAGGAGGTGATATCAAAGCTGAGGAGAGAAGTCAGACAGTGATGAGTTGGGGGACATGAATCCCTGCAGTCACCTGTCCCAATTTTCCTCTAAACCCCAGCCTCCTCCTCCATGCCTTCCTGGGTCAGCTAACAGGCCTGGCCTTGTGCCAAACCCCTACCCCTATTTCCCAAGTAAGTGACCTTTTGTCCCCTCACACAGCGCAATCCTCCCCTAATACCTACACTGTTATTCTCTTTTCTCTTCCACATCAAACAGACCAGAGGGCCCAAGGCGGGGTATAGGTTAGGTTTGAGGGAGCCTTCGTAGCCTGAATGTTGGGGAGGCTGTGGGAGGCACAAGTCATTCCCTCAAGGAGAATTGGATGGCCCTTTTCTAGCCCACTGTCTCGAGAACCCTCAGGTTTCTGTAATGGCTTCCCTGTGATAAATCTGCATCTGCACACATGACCCTGTGTGCAAGGGCAAGCTGAAGAGTTTCAGGAAATCGCTTGTGGATCCCCCCACTTCCTCACCTTGGTCAGAGTGGGCCGAGATGTATGTCTGTGTGATGTGTGGGCTACCTGGGTTTGTGTTGACTTAACAGTATGATTGTATATGAGTGTGTGTATCTGGCTAAGGCAAGTGTGTGTCACCTGGAGACTGAGACATGGTCATTCATGCATCCCTTTATCAAAGCCTGGTTTACGGCAGAGCTGCAGATAAGGTGCTTGTTGGGAGCAGCTAAGGACCTTTGGGCTTAACTCAGTAAGTCTAAGTATGGTACTCAGCTCTCAGCACTAAAGGGGGCTCTGTGTTTACCAGTCTCTGTGAGCCTGCAACTCTGGGGTGTGGCCACTAGGTGGGGCTCTGTGTTTCTTTGTTTGACTTTTTCTTCCTCATCCCTCAGCTCCTCCCACCCAGCCCAAGGTAGGTTTCCTCTCACTGTGTCCCGACAACACCTGGGGAACCTGGCATACCACCCGAACCTGACCAAGCTCTACCCACATCAAGAGATCAGACCCTCTGGAGTGGAATCCTGGCCTAAAAGATTAGTAAAGCTCCCCTAGTGATTCTAATGTGTGGCACTGAACTCCCAGGCCTCCCTTCTCTCTCCCCATTAGCCACCTCTCCACAGCCACCAAACCAAGCATTATAAACCACCTCTCTGATCACTTTACACTCCTCAAGACTCCTTGTAACCTCTTTGGCAGAACGGAATGCAAGTTCCTTTTCCTCATTTTCAAGGCCCTCCCTGATTTGACTCCCTATCCCACTAATCTCAGCTTTCCCATAGTCGCCACGTCATCATCTTCCTTTGGTCACCACATAGATTCATACAGTTTATGGGCTACACAACTCTAGGTGCAGTACTCCTATTGTCATCACAACCTGTGCAGCCTACCCAGAGGCCCTTCTGGCACCCCAAGGTCAAGTTAAATTTCTATCTACCCATTATTCCACATCAGCCTCGGAGCACTTTCTTCCCAACTTTCATGCCGATCCCTGCATTTGTCCTTAAGAGTCAGCATAAATGCCACCGCTTCCATGAAGCCTACTCTGATCTTCCCACACTCCTATGAGACTCCCTCTGGTCCCATTGCCAGTGATTTGTGGTTCATTGGGGCATGTGGCTCATTCTGCTCCTTGTTCCCACTATACTGAGTTCCTGAAGATCTGGAACAGGGTCTTCATTGTTGTGCCCCCAGTGCTCAGTACACAGCCTGGCACTTAGTGGGTGCTGAATGCAGGTTTGCGGACTTGAAGTATGTGTACATATTTGACTGTTTCCGTATGATTACGTGTATCTCTCTCCAGACAAAGTGGGGTATATTGTTGATATGTATGTGTGTGAGTCCCTGTACCTTTGTGTGTGGTTTAGGGCCACACACATAGTTTATCTTTTATTTCCAGATATTTATGAATGTCTCATTCTGACCACCAGGGCATGCTGTTTCTCTGTTTATGCCCATACAGGTTGCTCTGTTTGTGGCCCTGAACCAGTATATGTCTCCCTCTCACCACCAGGGGGCGGTGTGCTGCCTCAGTAGTGTGGCTTCCAGTGTTCGGTTTGCCAGTTTGCGTAGGTGGGGTGTGGCTGGTGGCATCCGGGCAGTGCTAAGCAGAAGGGCCTCCACCCCCTTGAGTACTGACTGGAGCGGCTTTCTGTAGGGCCACCCCTTCCCCAAGGTCCCCATTCCATCCTGAACAAAGCATAATTTGAGGTCTGTGTGCAGACAAGTGCTGGGCAAGCCAGGCCCATAGCCTAGTGTTTGGCTCAAATTCCTTCCTTCTGCTTGGAGGTGGGGGTGGGGAGGAGAGTCCACTCCCTGTACATCCTTTTCCGGCACCAGAGCAAGCAAGAGCCAGACTTCTCAGGTTCTAGTCCCTCTTCATACTTCCTTATCCGTGTGGCCTTGGCAAAGTCCTTTTCTCTGAGCCTCAGTGTCCTCTTCTGTAAAACAGGAATAACTAATATCATCTCTCAGGCTGGTTGCCCAATGAGAGATTATGTGTAAAAGGCTTGAAAAGTGCCTGTCCCAAAGCTGTCATTGCTGTTGTTCTTTGTTGTTCATTGATATTATAAGTCTGTTGTTATTATCACAGACTTCTAGATAGTCACCAAGATAAGACATCCTGCGGACAGCCTGGGGATGGAGAGAGCCTATTCTAAACGTAGGGGGTCCCTCCATGCCCAGGCGTTCCCCCTCACCCAGCTCTGGAAGTCCCTGCTGTTATGTGACCTGTAATGCCTCTCTCTGCAGTATGTGCATGAGGGTGGTGTGGAGGACCTGGTGAGGCCCCTGCTGGCCATTTTGGACAGGCCTGCGAAGCTGCTGCTGCTGCGGGACATCAGGTGGGGAGGAGTGTGTGGGGAGCGCTTGAGCGCAGGAAGGGGACCCCTGATTCCAGCCTCTCCTGGCACCTCCAGAACTGAGCCCCAGCCCACCTCCATCCCTTGTCCTCCCCCAGGAGTGTGGTGGCTCTCACAGACCTAGGCCGCTTCGACAGCATGGTGATGCCTGTGGAACTGGAAGCTTTTGAGGCCCTCAAGAGCCAGACAGGTCAGCAGCTGGGGGGCAGGACTTGTGTATCTTGAGCCCCAGGTGGGAATAGGGGTGGTATCTCCCTGTGAAGAGGGGGCAGAGATTGCCAGAGCCTCTTGAGCTGTGTCCCTCAGAGAGTCTGGCGGTGGGTCCCTACCTCTGACCTGTTCTCCTCTCTAACCAGTGCGGCCTACTGCTTTGCGACCATCCCGGCAGGACACACTGCCCAAGCGTCACCTCATCACACCTGTGCCTGGTCAGTAGAGTCTCAGAGCCCAGGGAAGGGGCATACTGTTGGGGGACTGGGAAAGGGAGGAGAGGCTTTCCGTCCCTGCCCCATGTGGGGTATTGCGGTTTCAGAGGTATTTATGGTTCCCTGAAGGAAAGCCCTCTCATCCACCAGAACCATTTCTGTCACATCCGCTCCCCACTATTATCTACCTAATAATTGGTTTCAAACTCACTCACTTTTTAAATCTAGTCTCATTCCATGCAGTAATCCCTGAGAAATCACCAGTTTGGTGTGCTAGTCATATTTTTTCTCAGACACATTGTAGTATAACTATTATGATAGAAAGTATTAAAATATTTATAATGGAACCTGTGCAGTGTCCTTCACTACAGGGAACGCTGCTGTAGGGCCTGAGCAAACCCAGGCCTGGGTCTACTGGGCTCACAAAGAACTGGAGTCTCGTAAGGTGGTCTGGGCTGGTGTGGAGGGGGCAACCTGACCTTGGCCCTCTTCCTCAGACAGCCGTGGGGGTTTCTACCTGCTGCCTGCGAATGGCTTCTCAGAGGAGGAAGATGATGGGGAGCTGAGGGAGCGGCTGGGGGACCTCCAGGTCTCCCTGGGTGCCTCTGCCCCCCGTCACCCTCATAAAGGAATCCCCCCTCTCCAAGATGTGCCAGTGGATGCCTTCACCCCATGCCGAAGCACCTGCACGCCCCCTCCCCAGCCACCCCCTGTTGCTCCTCGGCCCCCAAGGCCCAACTGGCTGCTGACAGAACCCCAGGCACGGGAGGACCAGAGCCAGTGCCAGAGTCAGAGCCAGGGCTCAGCCCAGAGCCGTAGCCGCAGCCGGAGTCGCAGCCACAGCCGTAGCCGCAGCCAGGGCCAAGGCAAGTCCCCTGGACGCAGGCGTTCCCCATCACCAGCACCTATCCCCGCCCCCAGCATGACCAACGGACGCTACCACAAGCCTCGGAAGGCCAGGCCCCCTCTGCCACGACCTCTGGATGGGCAGTCAGCCAAGGCGGGGGGCAATCAAGGGACCTCTGAGAACAGAACTGGCAGGACAGCCAAGGAGGCAGCTATGAAGTCCCCTAGTTGGGAGCTGAGGACAGTCACACTATCCAAGATGAAGCAGTCGTTGGGTGAGTCCAGGTGGAAATGGGCCTAGCAGGGAGGCTCTTGGGTTTGGGTGAGGTTGGTGGGTTTGGTTTTGGGGTGTGACTCTAGGGCCTGGGCCTAGGAAGAAGATCTGGGTATTGGGGTATAGTTGCAGGGTCTAGATTTGGGGGTTTTGGGATCTAGAAGATTTTGGAGCTGAGGACTGAGTAGTAACAGAATTGGGGTTTGGAAGAAGTTGGGGCCCTGGACTTTGGGATGGGGCCCTGGGTCTATCCTGGGAGCTCTAGGTTTTAGGGGTACAGTGCACCTGAACCCGTGTCTCTCACTAGGCATCAGCATTTCAGGAGGCATCGAGTCCAGGGTGCAGCCCATGGTGAAGATAGAAAAGATCTTCCCTGGGGGGGCCGCCTTCCTCTGTGGGGCCCTGCAGGTGGGTGAAGTTCACCCAGGCCCACTTTTTTGGCCCAGAGCTGATTCTGGCCAGGGACAGGATGGGATATGTTCATCTGCCAGCCAGGCATGTTCAGACCAGGTCGTGGGAGGAGGGGGGTCAGGCCTGCAGGATGAGCGTGCCAAGGGAAAAATCTGTCCCCTCATGCCAGCCCGGGCCTGAGGGTGGCCCATCCTGTTCCACCCCTAGCCCCAAGGGACAAAGAGCCATTGTCTGCACCCCACCCAGCCCCCAACGGCTCCAGGCACAAAAGTCCCATTGTCCATCCTCTCTACCCAGATGGGGAGGAATATCCTAGCTGGTGGAGGTGAGAGGTGGGATGCTGTGGTGGGGGTGACCTAAGGAAGTGGGACTGATTCTCCCACTCTCATCCTAGGCCGGCTTTGAGCTTGTGGCAGTGGATGGAGAGACCCTGGAGCAGGTGACTCACCAGCGGGCAGTGGACACCATCCGCCGGGCTTATCGAAACAAGGCTCGGGAGCCCATGGAGCTTGTGGTCAAGGTCCCCGTTCCCAGCCCACTACCCTTACCCTCTGACTTGTCAGACCTCACGGATCAGCACCCTCCTGCTGACCATTCCCCCTCCCACTGACCCCAGCCCAGTACCCTCTCCAACTCTCCAGACTCCTGATACTAACCCTGGATTCTCCCCACCTATCCCATGACTCCTCTCGCTGACCTCAGATCCTCCCACTGACCTCAAATTCTCCTGCTCTCTCCCAGACGTCTCCTATTAACTTTCTCTGGAGCCAGGAACCTCCCACTCCTGCTTGCTTTGCCCACTCCCGCTTGCCTTGCCGACTCCTGCAGCTCCACACTGGTGGCTGAGATCTGCCTTTCTTCTTTCCTCAGTTCACTAAGGCTCTGTCCTTTCCAAACTCAGTGTCAAGGACAAGGTGCTACTGAGCAGCCTGTGTCACCCACTCACTGCTCTCAACTTCCCAATATAGGAAGGGGATCAAGAAACTTAAGGTCTGCTGCTTGGGATTGGTGAGCACTAACAATGCCCCCTGTGATTCTCCTAAACACTGAGGGACATGGATTCTCAAGACACAGCCCTCAGGGGTCACTGCATCCATCCCCCACTCCTGAGCAGTATTTTATGCAAGGGACAGGATGGAAGGCTTTTCTAGTTTCTCAAACTCTGAGGGACCATTTCATGTGGTCCACTAGGACCTCAGACTTCCTATGGGATCTGTCCTTCCCCCTTTCTCCCCCCACCAAGACCTATATGAGGAAATAAGACAGCAAATGCCGAGGGGTGGAGTAAAACGAGTTCCATAATCTTTATCCAGCACACTCACCTTTTTTTAAAAACAAAAATTTTTTTAATTTTTTCTTTGGGTTTGTACAAGAAATTTACAGTGTGAAAAATATACAAGTGAAAACGAGGCCATAAATCTGGGTGCGGGGAGGGGCCCCTTGGTCACAAACACAAATAAACAAGACATTTCTGAGTTTTTCCTTTGGTCTGACTACAGTCCCCTCACCTCAGGAAAGGGGCTGCAGAGCTGGACAGTCCCAGCCCTGTCCCCCAACAAGGGCAGGGTGAAGGCAGGCACATCTGGAGCAGCTGGCACTGTCTGGCTCTCTCTGGCTTTGGGGTGGGGCAGAATGTGGAGATGAGGGAACCCCTTTCCCCAGCCCCCTGGCTGAGTGAACTGGTGAGCATCTGGAGTAAATGGTGTTGACAGAGTGGCAGCAGGTGGGCAGTGAACTAGTGACTAGGAGCCTCTGGGTGACAGTGAACACAAGGACCTCCAAGGAGTCTAATCTTGCTCTTCCAAGTTACGGGACAGCCCCGAGTTCTTGGCAGAGGCCCAGAGGCCTGGATCTCAGGGGACAAGTGGCTCTTGGGTCCTCAGTGGAACTCAGGCTACTGTCCCCTTTCAGTAGAGCTCCCTACAGACCTGGGGCACCAAGGGCCCTAAATTTCGGTGGCTGTGATCTCCTCCAGGCAGATGCAAGGGGCCGGCTCGGCCAGGCCCAGGTCAGCGAGCTCCCGGGCCTCCAGCTCCAAGCTGAGCTGCTGCAGCTCCTGCTCCAGCTGCCGGTTCCGCCGGTACATCTGGATATAGTTGTGCTGCAGTTGCTTCTGGTAGCGGATCACCTGCTCCTTCTCTGCCTGCCAGGCTAGCCTTTCCCCCTCAAAGCTGTCCCTCTGCTCCTCACCCCTTCGCCGCTCCCGCTGTAGCTCCACCCGCAGCCGCTCCACCTGGGCCCGCAGGCTGCCCCCGACCCCGGCTGCCACCCGTTGTGCCTTGGCCTCATCACTCTCTGCCAGGAGGAATGGGTCAGCAGTGGCAGGTGGCACAGGGGGTTCCCGGAGTCCAGCTGCCTCTGTATCCAACTGCCCAGCTTTCTCCCGCAGCCGCTCGGCCTCCTGGCGGTGCCGCTGCAGCTCTTGGGAACAGGTCTCCAGCTCCAGCTCTCGTGCTCGGGCTGCCTCCTGGAGGCCCCGTGCCCGGCCCTCACTGACCCGCAGCGCAGCCCGGGCCTCCCGAAGCGCCACCCGAAGGGCCACCAGCTCACTGCCCTTCTGCACCAGCTCTGCCTGAGACTCCTTCAGTTGCTGCTTCAGCAGGGAGATCTCGCCTGATTTCTGGCACACCTGGGGGTGGGAGGGAGTTGGGAAGAATGGTGAGAAGGGTTCTCCAGGAGGGTCAGGCCCTGACATTATGCTCTATATTTGGTGGAAAGGAGGTTTGATCATTGTAATATCCATTTTACAAATGGAGATACCGAGAGGAACCTAGTGACATCCCTAGTGACACATATCATGTCAGTGGCTAAACTGAATACAGACCCAGATGTTTCTCCTTCAAAGCGGGTGTCTTTACACCATCAGGAAGCACGGCAGAGCCCTGGGGTCTAGGTGGTGGCAGAGTGTGCAGGAGTGAGGGCAACTGAGGGCAGTGCGCATATTTCCAGTTGAGATGCCCTACAGTGTTTTGGTTAAAAGTGTAGACAAAGTAGCAAGACTGCCTGGGTTCATATCTCAGCTCTGCCACAGACTAGGTGTGATTTTGGCCTCTAGCCTTTCTGGCCTCAGTTTCTACATTTCTAAAATGGGGATATTAACAGTACCCACCCAACAGTATGGCTACTATGAGCATTACATGAAATATAGTCTAAGTAACATGCTGAGAATAGCGCCTGGCACGTAGCAAGCACTACATTCTTACTGCTGGCCAGAAGGCAGTGGGTAGGAATACCACTGGCTATGGGCACTAAATCAGACCCGTGAGAAGACCAAACATGCATGTATGAGGAGGCCCCCACCCAGAAAGGGAGGTCAGAGGGGGATTCTCATCTTGGAGAGATGAAGAAGGGGAGGTCCTCTAGGAGTTACAGGCTCAGGGAGTGTGTGACTGGGCCCCTCCTTGCAGGCCCTGTCCCTGCAGGACCCTGCTCCCTGCCCATCCTGATGTGACCCACCTCCCACTTGGTCTCCTCCAGCCGTGGCCCGAGCTCCCGCTGCTCTCGCTCAAAGGTGGCGCAGCGCCGCTCCAGCTGCTCACGCTCCTGCAGGAGCTGCACAAAGTCGTCCTGTAGCTGCCGCTTCTCCTGCTGCAGCTGGAACACCTGCAGCTGCAGCAGCTGTTGGGCCCGCTGTGCCCGCTGTGCCTGGGCCACACCGTCCTCTCGCAGGGCCTCGCGCTCCCGCTGCCAGTGCCGCTGCCGTTCCTCGTACACCTGTGGGCAAGAAGGCAGACCTGGCTCCTGGAAGCTCCCCCAAACCTCGAGCCCTGGCTGCCCCCAATCACTGACTGCTCTGGGGACCACTGGCCTGGGCTCAGGAAGGCTAGATTCCACTAAACAATGATAATGATTATGATAGTAACTACTTGTATAATAATAAAAGCACCAGCAACAACAACAAAAAAAGCAGCAGCAATAATAATAGTGTGCCAGGCATTATTCTAAGTACTTTATATCCTTTGTCTTCTTAATCCTAACTCTTAAGAGGCCAGAAATATCCCCATCCATAGACAAGGAAACTGAGGCTCAGTTTGAATAAGTAACTTGCTCAAGTCTGAAAAACAGTAAATGGTGGTGCTGGGTTTGAATCTTCACCATAGTACAGTTAAACCAGGCAGCTGGGGTGGGAATGGGGTCACAAGTGCAACTGCCCACCACTTTCTCCCCTGTCCCAGAACAAAGTGAGATGCTCCTTGGCATCCCAGCACCTTTGGACGTCCTACCATGCCACCACCCCCATTATAGCCACTGACCACACCTGGCACATGGTTACCTCGCTGTCATCCAGACTGTCCCGCAGCTGCTGTAGCTCTGCCTCTCGGTCTCGGAGCTTCCCTTCCAGGACACAGTGCAGCAGGGCCTCATCCGAAGGGGGGGGTGGGGGTGGGGGTGGGGGTGGGGAGCGCTCCCCGCAGGAGCTGCTGTCAGGGGAAGCCCGTGGACCGCTGCCCAAGAACCCCCCAGCCACGCGGCCCCCCATGGAGCCTGTGCTCTTGCTGGAGGAAGACCGGCCACTGTCTGAGTGGGAGGGCCCAGCAGGGGCCCCTCGGGCTGGCCCTGGCAGTGCCCCCCGCCCAGGGCCATGGGAGGGTAGGTGCCCACCTGGGGAGTTGGTGGCCGGCTCAGCACCCCCGGTGCTGTAAGTTGGCAGGCTAGACAGCGAGTTTCGGCCAGAGTCAGACAGTGTCCCTGATGGGCAGCCACTGGCCCAGCCACTCAGTGCCAGGGGTTTGTCAACAGCTGAGGAAGAGGAGGAAGAGGAGGAGGAAGCAGGGCCCCCAAACAGCTGTGTTAGGCTGCCCTGGCTCCCAGACAGTCCAGTGGCCCGAGGACCCAGGAAGCTGGGGAGAGATGGCGCCCCTCGAGGTTTGGGCAGCACTGGCTTGAAGGCTGTTGGGCGAATCAGGATTTTCTCCATGTTCTGAAATCAGATACCACGTGACACTGGGGATGAGTTGCTCAATCTTTCAAAGCCCTTATCATACTCTGTCCTCCCATCCAGAGTCCCCCATCCCCATATATTAATAACAACTGCTACCACTGGCTCAGGACCTCCTGAATGTCAGCTTTATATCAAGTAATTTAAAAGTTCATCTCTAATCATTACTACAGCCAGATGAGCAAAATATTATCATATTATAGATGAGGAAATGGAGGCTCAGCAGTTAAAGACCTTGCTCAAAGTCACTGCTGTTGTATAACAGTATTACCAAGTAGGTAACACTTATTGAATATATAGTATGTGTCAGGCACTAACTAGGCTAAATACTTTACATATATTATTTGATTTAATTTTCACAACAGTCCTATGAGAGCTGACCTATTACCTCCACGTCACAGATATAGTAACTGAGGCTCAGAAAGGTTAAGTGACTTCCCTGAGGTCATACAGCCAGAATGAGGCAGAGCTGGCATTAGAACCCAGGTCTGGTGAATCTGGAGCCCACGCTCTTTCCTCTACACAGGCCCCCAAATTCCTGCAGCTTCTCCAGGGGACTCCTGTTCTACCCAGGCCCAAAGGGGAAGCCGGTCCTCACCTTCTCCAGTTTTCCAGAAACAGGAATGAGTTTTGGAGGGGGGCCACGAAGATGGGCATTGCGTGCCCGCTGCTCTCGGGCATCCTCAATATCACTGCTGGGGCTGGGGGGTGACTCTGCCCGGAAGTCCTCATTGATGTATGTGAAGGTGGTGCCAGGGACAGTCTTCCTGGGGGGCACAGCTGGGCAAAGCGGTTCCTGTGCCTCATAGCCACCCCGCAGAAGTCCATCCTGCTGCCGGAAGAAGGTGGGCCCAGGGGGGCCATGGTGGCGGGTAGGAGCTGGCCCCCCGGGGCAGGGCCGGCCTGAGATGAGGCTGCTCACACTGCCCATGGCTGGAGCTTGTGGGGCAGTGGCAGCCTCAGGAGTGGGCTCCAGTGGCACTGGCAGAGTCTGTACAATAGCCATGGCAACAGAGGCTCAGGCCTGGCCGAAGGCCTCCAGGGGAACCTGTGAGCAGGGCAGTGGTGTTAGACTCACTCTACCTTGAGCCCCCTCTCTATACAAGGCCCCGAGTCCCTCTCCTGAAAACAGCCTCCTGATGTCAGTAACAATCCCTGATGCCCTCAGAGGCTCCCCTTCAAACTCTGGCATGAACCGCGGTTCTCCCTGATCCCTAGACCACTGTCCAGCTCAGGTCTGAACATGGCTGAGGACAGAGTCTACCTAGCAAGATGACAAGGGGAGGGGAGACCTGGTGGTTATGCAGTACCCATGGCAGAAGAGGCCCAGGCCTCAGCTCAAACCTGCATCCCTACAGAAGCAAGGACTCAAGTTAGGGAGGGAGCCTTCCCTACCAGCTCCTAGCACAGGTCCCTGGTCCTCTGGGACAGATGGTCTCATTAGAGGGCAGTTTGGGCAAAGGCAAGCAACCACAGGGATGCAGTCAGCAACTCAGATGGTAATTAGGGAACAAAGAGCCAAGGCCAGGCAGTGCCCAGCCTCCCCCAGCTGGGCCTCAGTTTCTCCCAGACAGATAGGCGGCAAGGGTGGAGCTGGCCAAACAAGAAACCCAGAGCTCTTCCAGAGCCCACAGGTGCTCTCTGGGGTCTCCTGCCTCTCAATGGTGCATGTAGGCTCATGCTTATTGCCATGACAATACCCAACCTCACCACACCCAATTGGTTAGGCCTAAGGGAGCATACACAGGACCACTGCCAACATCTATGAAACCTTCCAGCTTTAGATGTTCCCCAGAGTGACCCAGAGGGGGTGAGGGTAGAAGCCCCACCATCACCTCTGGCAGCTGATCCTAGATCTCACTTCCCTGGAACCCAGGGAAGAGGGCTCCACCTTCCCAGGCCTTGCTTCTTCCTGGAAGGGGACAGCAAGTCTCCACCAGGAACTCCCTCCTCCTCCATCATGAGTCTGAAGACCAGGACTCAGGCATCTGCTGAAGTCATCATACACAGCAGGGGCCAAGATGTGGACAGAGAATCGCGTAGGAGCAGGAGTGTGTGTATTTATTTATTTGTGTGTGTTTGAGACTGTGCACACAGGAGCATGAAAATAAACAGGCTGTATATAAAAGTGTGTTTGAAAATATGAATGTGAGTAGAAACGTATGGATATTCATATATATGTGTGAATTCACATGTCCATATCTAACAAGAGTATGCGTGTAAATAAGGTGTCACTCTTAGAAAGTACTGAAAGTTACAAACGCATACATAAGTGAATTTGTGACATGCAATTAACACTAGATGAATATTTGGATAGATGTCCACTTATATATTTGAGTTCATGTGTAAACTCGCATGTATCTTACACAAGTGTGTGAACAGAAAAGTGAGTGTCCACAAGTGTATATCAAGGAGTGTGTGAACAGGAGCATGTGTGAGAGAGGCTGGGAGTGGGTGGCATGTAGGGCCAACTTGGTGAGTGGGAGCTTATTTTTTGTCACCCATTGGAGTGTGGGAGAGGAAAGACATCTGATTCCTTTGCCTGACTGATCTGTTCCCCTTCTTTCTTGTGTTCCATTAAGTCCCCCCCTCCCCCACCCTGACCCTCAAGTCAAAAGATCCTGAGACCCAGGGAGATGTTCAGGCTGAGGAAGGCAGAGCTGGGAGCTAGGGGTGAGCAGTATCCACCCCACAAATGCAAGCCCCGAGCAAAGCATATGGAACACCCACTCCTCTACCTTCTCCCAGGCCACTCCAGGACATGGAGAAAACAGTGGGGAAGTGGCTTCTTAGAGGGCAGTAGGGTCTCGCACCTCTGCATTTCTCCACTTCGGTGAGCACAGAGAAAGTGAAAACTGAGGGGAGGAAACAAACTCAAAGAGACAGGGACCCAAAAGACAAGAGACAAAGACTCAGAGGCCTCAGGGTCAGGCACACAAGGAGGAGACAGGCAGGCTCAGTGAGGAGGGGGAACCCCGAACCTCACGGATCCAGGGGCCCCTAAACCCAGAAACAACATAAAGCTGGGCCCTGTGACCCAGACACCCAGGGAGCCAGAGCCAGGCATCTGGAAAGCGAGGCCCAGCCGGCCCAGCTCCCGCTCTTGGAGCCCGAGAGAGAAGGAGGGGCAAGTGAAGGCTCCATTTTGAGAAATGCGTCTGTGGCTGTGGGAAAGGGAACCCCTGCTCTCCCAGCACTCCTTGAGTGATCCCTCTAGCACAAAACACCCAACCTTAGGGGTTGGGGGAAGCCGAGGATGGGGTTCAGCTAGGGCCCGAGAAGGGTCTGGCTAAGGCCCAAGGGCCAGCACACCTATTTTAGGGGTTGAAGAGTTGGGGAAAGTCTCCCCTCACCAGATTCCAAGGACCAGTCATGAGGAATCGAGTCTTGGAACATGAGTTCCCATTCTGCAACAGGAATCCAGGACCCCCACTTCCTCCCAGAGATATTCCCACCCCGCCGCTTCCATAAAGTGGGCCCGCTGTGGAATGCCACCTCCCCACTGGCCCTCCGCCTCGCAGAAGTTGGGGGCGGCCCCAAGGTCGCCTCCCCGCCTCGGCGCCCCTCACCTCCGCCGAGTGGCTCCATGCTCAGCCCTGGGAAGCCCCCCGTGCGCCACCGGCAAGCCGCCTGGCTCCAAACCGCGCGCGGCCACTCGGAGCGGCCTGGCCCGACCCGGCCCCGCCTCCGCGGCGCCCCCCGCGGGGCAGACCCCGCCCGGGCCAAGTGGGCGGTGCAGCGCGGGGGAGGGGTCCCAGGGGCGTCCCCGCCCCAGGGGCGCGGCCACGCGCAAGCACCCCACGTCACGCGTGTCACGCGTGTCCCACGGGGCGCACGCGGGGGCTGCACAGCTGGACTTAGGATCCTTCCCTCCCAGATCGGTGGCTGTGTATCTGGGGGTTCGATCGGCTCAGGACTCGGCGGCGGCAGCGGGTCACCCTCTATTCCAACCAGAGCCCCGGGGTTAGCCGCGGCTGGTCATTGTTGGAGCACAAAGGGCCTGGCGCCGCGGCGGCCGCCCTTCCCCCGCCCCCCACCCCCATCCCCGCTCCTCTAGTCGAAACCTCCCTTCCAGGCACACTCCCCAGCTTCGGAGTCCAGAGGGGGAGGTAGAGGGTCATTTGCCACCCACTCTACCCGGCTGCGGGGGCCGGTGCCCCAGCACAAGGGGCCGAAGCTTGGTCCGTGCCTGCCCCACCCCCAGCGGCACGGAGGCGGCACGCTTGGATTTGCGGAGGCGGCGCCACCTGGCGGCTTAGTTCAAGAACACACCCAGTCAGTCACACACACACACATACACACACCCATCCTTCTCGGCGGGGGCCTTACCGGACTCCCCAGCACTGTACCCTTCCCTTCGCGAGCCCACGAGTGCTTCCCAACCTTCCCTCAGAGTCATTTGCTAGGACAGAGGTCATTGCTTGGAGAGGCAGCCTCTGGCTCCTCAATATCACTGGGGTGAGCCTGTCCAAACCTGCAGTCCAAACCTCCACCAGCCTCACAGCAGACAACATTCCACTGTCTTCTCAGGGTCACGAATATTCTCACCCTCTGGCAAACAACACAACCTTAACACCCACACGACCTTTCCCACATTCAGTCTCACATAGCCACAATCACAGTCTCATCTGTCACGTGGTTCTACCTTCCTTCTTTCCATAATCTTTCCAACTCACACAGGCACACTTAATGTCACATGCCTACTTGTGCCCAAGATCTCACAACTTGCAGTCCTTTACATCCAGTCACAATCTTAAACACATAGTCTCCTAAGCATCTTTCACACATTGACAGGCTTATTCACAGCCATGCAACTTTCTACATATACACACATTTATCAAACATTGTACCACACAGACTTTCCCCTAGGGGTCTCTGTGACCTGGTCAGGTCAGTTGATGCTGGCACCCCTGGGCAAAGACAGCCTCCCTCCCCTTAACCCCTGCAACAGGGCCAGGCCTGAAAGAACTCCTCTGCTCCAGGAAGCAGCATCTCCCCGCCTTCCAGGCCACAGACCTGGCTGGCTCTCAGCTCTATTTTTAGCTCTATGGAAAGGGTTGTTTTTCTTTTTCCCTGGAAAGGGAAACATAGCCCAGCCACGCTCAGGCTCACCCCAGACCCCCAGCCTCACAAGAACAGACGGAGCCCCTCTCTCCAGTAGAGACCCCCTCCTCTGGCCTTGCCCTGATCCCAGTCTCCTGGGGCACCAGAAGCCTCCTCCCCTTTCTGGCAGCCTGCCCAGAAGCTCAGGCAGCAGCTGGGCTCAGCGTGTGTGTAGGGTTGGGGGGTGGGGCGGGGAGAGGCCGAGGGCTGCTGCCCACTCCCTCATTAGGGGGTGGGGTGAAGAAGGGGGGCTCTCCTCCCTTCTACACCAGTGGGATAGGCCCACTGGTACTGATGGGAGGTTTATGCTCCTGCATTTTCTGGGAGAGGGGAACTCCCAGTCTTGCCTGAGTGGGTTTCCTGCTCTTACCTAGCGGGGAGGAGCTCCCAGTTCTGCAAGAAGGGGTAGTAGTAGGAAGGGGACCGACGGGAGCTCAGGCAGTTAGTTGCTCCCTAGGCCGGTGGTATGGGGCGGGGGCTGCCATCCACTGTCATCAAGAATAGCGCCTCTCTCTGACACTTGCGAGGCTGGAGGTATCATGAATGTGTTCGGGAGAAGAAAGGCTAGGAGCCCAGGTACCCCACCCCAGCCCAACCGTCTCCGGTCCTCCTGTGCTACCCTAACTCCAGGGGGCGTTGTGTTCCCATTTCTAGGGGAGGGCTTATCACTTATCCATGCGGAGGATGGAATATAGCCCCGCGTGGAACCTCGCCCTGATGCCAGGGTGGGGAAGCACAGCCCACCTGTCTGCGAAATGATCACGTGCTCGGCGCCTGTTTACATCTTAGTCGTCACCTGCGGGCGGCCGGGAAGCTGGAACAGCTGGAGGTGTCCCACCCCGCCCGCCCCCATCGGCCCTTTCCTCCCACCACCGTCATGTACGCGACAGTAGAGAGCCCTGCCCGCTAGGGGTCCGCGCGGGCCAGGGGCTGCAAAAGTAATCCACTGGGTGCGTCCTTTCCTGAGTGCACATGTGTTCGTGTGTCCCAAGTGCGTGCGAGGGTCTGTGTGCACGCGCGTGTGAGCCCGTCGGTGTTTCCGTCTCGGTTCTCTGTTCAGACACTTCGCCTGCGTCCCGCGGAGTGGAGACCCCTCTCCTCATCCCAACCCCCAGCTTCGCCAGACGGCAAAGTTTACTCCAGAGCAGAGATGAGCGGGAGGCTGGAGTTCCTACACCTCTGCGCCCCTACCACTCACCCAGCGCCACCTGCGCCGCTACTCAAGCTCCTGCCTGGCTCCTCCAGCTCCAGCGCGGACACCTCCTCGCCGCAGATCCGCCGGCTCCTAAGCCCGCTCCGGGTTCCAGACTCCAGGAGCCCGCCTGGCCAGGCCTGGTAGAGCGGGGCGGGGCCGCTGAAGGCCGCGCCCCCGACCCAGGGAAGGGAGTGGTCTGTCCAGCAACCCCCACCCCCCCAACAGTCGACCCAGTACCCTACCCAGCAGTAGCTCCAACGTGGTCCGAGGCTGCCTTCTGGTATCTGACTTAACAGCTTACTGGATTTGGCTTTAGACCTGAGGAAGGGGCGAGCTGCACGTGACCGAGAGCTAAGCTACCTACCTGGCTGCACTAAATAAGCTGGCTATAGGGCTTTTTCTGCCACCGCCCCTGCTTTGGAGGGAGCCAGACCTGGTCCACTCTCGGCCCATTCCCCAGACACAGGGGAAACTCCTGGGAAGCAGACAAAGAAGGCTCGGTTTTCACCGAAACAGACCCGATCCCCCTTGCCTCCCCCCAGACCTAGGTTTGGGGTTGTCCAAGAACCAGCACCTCGTTCTCCTCTGGAGTAGGTGTCTGCCCAGGTGAGCAGACCTGCCTGTTCTGGGGGGGGGGGGGGGGGGGGGGGG